>VXBC01006154.1:46945-75266 GCA_013399945.1 Ploceus nigricollis
GGGCGCTGCTGCCGCCGCCGCCCCCCGCCCGCGCCCGCGGCGGCCTCCTGGACCTGCTCCGGCTGCGCTCGCCCCGCAGGCAGAGCCCCGAGGGAGAGGGCGACGGCCCCGATGAGGCGCAGCGCCCGCGCCCCAGCAGCATGACCTTCCTGCCCACCGCCCGGCCGCCGCACCCCACCGAGAGCCCTGGCTTCCTCCGGGGGGGCTCCCTGTGGGGCAGCCGCCGCTGGAACCTCTTCGGGGGCAGCGGCTGGAGCGGCTCCAGCCCCAGGAAGAACTTCAGCTCCCTGCGGAAAAGCTTCAGTTTCCGCCTGCGCCGGGGCCACGAGCTGCGGCGCTCGGAGTCTGGGGGGCTCCTGCGCCCCACGCGCCTCCGCACCAAGAGCGAGGGTGATGCCAGCTCCCTGCACACCTGCCCCAGCAAGCGGGACCTGCTGTACCCGGAGCTGAGCAGGGTCGGGGGCCGGCTGCACACCGACCCTGTGCAGACGGGGGGACTCTGGAAACTCCTCACGAGCCGCTTCCGAAGGCGAGAGCGTGGCAGCACTGGCAGCGTGTGCCCCAAGGATCCCCATGGCAGTGTTGAGCATGTCCTCCTGGGTGGGGGTCCTCTGCGGGCTCTGGGTAAGTAAGCACAGGAGCAATGCTGGGCTGGCAAGAGCCCCCTGTGCCTACGGGGCCTGCAGGGATGGGTGGCTGTGGCCTGTCCCAGCTGAGGTTCTGGGCTGTGTGCTGGCACCTGGTTCTGTCCCGGTGCTCTGCAGGGTTTGCACTGGGCTGCAGTGAAGTGAGTGTTCACAGGGTCGTGTCATACTCCTGTGCCCTGGGCATTGCCATCGTTAATGGTGCTGGAGCAGCCGTGGTGTGGCTGCTTGGGAGGATGTGTGTCTGGTTCCCTTGCTGGCCACACACCTGGGAGTCAAGCACGTGTGTCACATGTCCTGCCTGCCCTGGTGGTGTCCCAGCAAGGGCAGGGTGGGCCGAGCCGTCCTGCACGTCCCCACAGCATTGGCGGAATGGGGAGAGGAGTGCTGTTGGGCTCCCAGGCAAGTGGGGCTGTTTGGGAGGTTGCCAGAGCAGAGGCGTGGAACAGCACAGGGGGTTGGGGAGCCCAGAAATGTGCCTGCATCCCCCTCTTGGAAGCGGCTCCCTGGTGCCAGGCCTCGTCTGGGGGATGCTCAGCCCCGGCCACCCCTGCTAAGGTCCTGCACTGGGGCTGAGCAGAGACCACGTGTTCGGGAGCACAGGGACCCTCACCGGGTATGGGGCAGCCTGTACAGAGCAGGCGTGGCATTACCAGTGATGGGACAGGGGGACAGGTCCCCACGGGGCTGGGCATTCGACGGGCACTGGCAGCTGGAGCAGCTCTCCGGTGTTTGACTCTCTGATGCTGGTGGGGAGTTCTCTGGCACCAGGGCTGTGTGGGGCCTCAGCTGGGGCTGTGCTGGTTGTGCCTCTGCGCCCTGTCCCCTTCCGGGCTCTGTGGAAGGAGCTGCAGGCGAGCCCTGTGGCCTGGCAGGGCCGGAGGCGACAGCAGCATCCACAGCTTTTTAAGGCATGGAACGCATGGAGCTGGGGGCTGGGCCAAGCCCTGCCGCCCGCTCCCGGGGGGCCTCGCTGGGTTCCGTGGCTCTGCTCTGGATCTGGGTGCTGTGGAGGCAGTTCTCTGCTTGGCTTGTGTGCCAGAGGGATGTCTTAGGGCTGGCAGGCTCTCCAGGGAACCCACATGCTCCCGAGGAACCTGGTTGCTCCTGAGGCTGCGGCTGTCCAGGGCAGCATCATGCCTGGACGTTCCCTAGGAGTGCTGGGCCACAGAGATCAGCACAGGAGCAGCTCTGCGGCTGCCCAGGGAGCTCAGGGGGCTCCATCCTCCAGCCTTCTCTGTCCTTCGGGCTCGCTGTGCCCAGGGGAAGGTTCTGGAGGCTCCGAGGGATGCGGGGCTGCCCGTGCAGCAGGCACGAGGCACAGGGCCGGGATGCTGCTGCGCTCCGGGGGTTCCGCTGCTGGCAGGGCAGCCCGGGCTGTGTGCCGCTGCCGGCTGGGTGGCGGGAGGTTCCCAGGAGAGGGGAGGCTGCGCTCATGGCTGGGGAATGTGGGTGTATGCGGGCAGGGAGGGCCGGGCCCTGCCCCTGCAGCGGGGGGCCTGTTCCTGCTTGCCGCTTCCAGTGGGAGCTGCGCCAGCAGCAGCCGGCCTGGCGGCCCCATTCCCACAGAAGCAGCCGAGGTTGAGCACTTGGTTGGCGTCCTTACCTCTCACCTGGCTCCTCCATGAGACAGGTAGGAGCTCCCTTTGGATCCATCTTTGGGAGACCCTGCTGAGGCTTCTGTGGGGAGTGGTGTGGGTGGCTTGGGGTCCCTGCAGCGGTGACCAGCCAGCTCATGCAGGACCACTGCTTGTTGCAGGGATTAGTGTTTGCCATTGTGGCTCGTGCTGGAGGCAGAAGCTCAGGGATTGACCTCTCCAGGCTGCCGCCAGCACTGTGGCTCCTGGCAGGAGCTCCTGATGCTGCAGAGCTCACACTGGGTTTGGTCACACTGAGAACACCATTCATTACCTGCTTGCTACCTGCACAGTCCCTGTATCCCCCAGCCCTGTGTCCTCCTGGGGATGGTGTGGTGTGAAAAGGCAGTGGTGAAGTCTGCACAGCAAAGTAGCTGCTGCTTGTCCTCTCTTGTGCCCCATCTCCCCGTTGTCTCTCTGCTCAGAACGTTGGTCCGTGGCTCTCTCCGATGGGAGCTGTGGGTCTCTGAGCCAGGGCTGGAGGGGCTCAGCCTTGGTGCTGCTGCCGTGGGGCTGCTCTGGAGGTCTCTGCCCCATTCCTGTTCCAGTCTTGCAGGCCGATGGTGTTCCAAACACCTGCTTGACGTCCCACAGACTTTGATGCTCTTTGTGGGTGCTGCCCACCTTGCCCTGGGAAAGCTGCTGGTGCAGCCCCAACTTGCCCTCCTGGGGGGTGCAGCTGCAGCTGCGGTTATCAGCACTTGGAAAAGCTGGATGTAGGAGTCCCGGCGGAGAGCCAAGCCAGTGCTCTCTCTGTTTCCAGAACCTGGAGTGGTTTGTTTATGGCACGCTGTGATACCCACCCTGCACCACGATCTGCATCCAGATAGACCCACAAAAGCTGGGGGGTCCCTCCAAGGGCTGCTCCCAGCCCTGGAGGGGTTCGGCTGGGATTGAGCACACAGAGAGGTGATGGGGGATTTCAGAGTTTGTTACCCAAAAAAGACATAAAGAGCTGATCCTTGTGTCATGGGCAAGGGAGGGCAACGGCCCTTGGGACGAGAGAGCAAAGTCAACACAGAGTCCGGCCAGCTTGGACTGAGCCAGGTGGTCGTGGTCAGTGGTTCAGAGCATTTCTAGGTATCCAGGTGTTGGCTGATGCCATTCCAGAGAGGCTCTCTAGTAGGTATGGGCTTGGAAAGACTGGACTGTTTTGGAATTGGAGTTGTCCCTGTGCATGAAGGGACTGTGTGATGGGTACAGCATCTCTGATGGCTCAGGAAGCATTCCTCATCTGAGGGAACAACATGGAGCTGTCAGGGAGGTTTCGGTTGGATATCAGGAAAGAGTTCTTCGCCCAGGGGGTGGTTGGGCACTGAACAGACTCCCTAGGGAGTGGTCATGGCCCCAAGGCTGTCAGAACTCAGGAAGCATTTGGACAGCGCTCTCAGGCACAGAGTGGGATTGTTGGGGTGTCCATGCAGGGCCAGGGATGAGACTTAATGATCCTTGTGGGTCTCTTCCAGCTTAGGGTATTCCGTGATTCTGTGATCACAGCCATGTCCCCTCTCCCAGAGAGATGCCCTGCTTTTTGATGTTCTTTAAGGTACCTCCCTTTACTCTCGTGTGTGGAGTACTGATGTGCAGGGCATGCGAGGGAAGGCTTCTGAGAGAAGACAGGGCTGTTTCCTCATGGATTGGATGAAGTTTGCATAGTGAGTTGGGTAGGTCATGATAAATATCACCTCGTGTTGGTACTTGCCTTGGTTGAGCTGGGAGTGTTGGTGAGAGGCAGAGATGTCATGGTGGGGTTAGAGATGCCTCGGATGCTGAGGCCAATCTGGTGTCTGCACTTCGGAAAAGCTTGAGAGTTCTGGAAGGTGTCAGGGAGGGAGCTGTTGGGACAGTGCTCTGGGGGGCTCAGTTCTTAGGACGAGGTCAGAGGGTGTGCAGTGGTGTCTGACTGCAGTCAGGGGCAGCCTTAGGGAGAGGGAACCCTGTGCCTTCAGTGTTCACCTGCCAGCGCTCGTGGGGCTGCACAGCTGGAGCTGAGGTCAGGCGCGTTGGGAACAGGTTTTTGCTGCTGAGGTAGATCCTCACGAGTGCTGTGATGGGAGGTTGAGCTACCTGTCTTTCCACGTCACTCTCTGCTGGGTTTTCCCTTCCAGCAGACCCTGTCCCACCATCACAGCAGGGTTTGGTCTGGGTCTTTGACAGTGTTTGGATGGGAGCTGGAGAGCAGCAGGTGCCGAGAGGTTGCTGGATCTCCCAGAGTCTGCACTGACCTCAGAGCACAGTGACACCAGCTGCTGCCACCCGTGGCATGCTGGCGAAGCAAGGGTGGCAGTTCCTAAGCGTGCCCTTTCCCAGAGAGACACAGCATTGTCTCCTTTTGTTGCTGCAGAGGGTTTAAAGCTCTGCTGAGATAATCCTTGCCAAGGTCATGTCCTGCAGTGGGTACCTGTGCTGGCTCAGTGCTGACTGGAGCACTGGCTGTGCCTGTGCTGGTCCTTGACCTGGAGAAATCCCCCTCCTGCCAGCATTGCCGGGGTAGAGGCTTTATCAGCCTGGCCTGGGAGGGGTGGCTGTGCCCAGGAAGGGTAGCTGTGCCTGGGCACGCTGCCTCTGCCTGCCTTTGATCTGTGTGTGGTCAGGTGGGTCTGTTTGTGTGGCCACAGTGGTGGCCACAAGTGGCCTTGGTTTGTGTGGCCTCTGCTGTGTTTGCGCAGCCTCTGACCTGGTTTCAAGGCTGGGTTTAGTGTCCAGGGTTGCAGTGTCCAAGGGAGTTCCACCATGGCTTGGATAATGAGTTGGTTAATTATTAGTTGCTGTGTGGGGAGACCAGCTGTGTCTGGCACTGGCACTGCTGGAGCACGGGGCAGATGAACCTGCTGCGCATCATCCTGTGACCGAGCAGCTGGGGTGAGGAGTTGAATTTGGCCAGCCAGCCCCTTTCTCCTGCCAGCCTCCTTGCGGCGTGTGGGTGCTGGGAGCTGTGGGTGTGTGCCTGGACCCCCTCCAAGCTGTCGTCAGGGCACAGGGAGCCACGGTGTCTGAGCTCTGTGATGGAGGGTGCTGATCCTGCCTCCTCGGTGCACAGCACTGCTGTCCCACAGCTGGGGTCTGGTCTGTAGGTCCTGAAGGTCCTGAAGGTGTCCAGGATGACCAGCTGACTAAGGGACATCAGATATAGAGTGCCTCCTTTATGTCCCTTTCTGCTCTTATGCATGGCAGGGGCTCTGCCCACCCCACCTCCCAAATTTCCACTTTCTGCAGTAGAGCTGCCTGTGCCAGGAAACCTCCGTCAGCAGAAGCTTCTGGGGAGCAACAGAATTGTCCTGAATTTCCTTTTCCCAGACCAGTCTGGACTGATCTCCTCTTGTATGGTTGTGTCTTGGAGCCAAGGATGCTGTTGGGCTGTGCTGAAGCTCTTGGTATGACAGTGGTTCCCTGAGCCCGCTGCTTCGGTTTTGGAGGTCAGGTGCATCTGGGGAAGGTGTTGAACTGCAGCACGGACAGCCTGGTCCCCTCTATGTGATTTAATAACAAAGAGAGGATGCAGGAAGAATGGCCAGGTGTATTTTCATCTGGAATTGCAGGTGATGCAGCCAGTCCAGCAGTGAAGCTATCCAGTAAATTGTGACTCCCCACTGCTACACGAGCCCCAGTGCTCAGTGGGAGATCAGTCCCGGGTGGTGTCTCCTGCTGGAGGCAGTCCCTGCTGAGTGAGCTGGCACCAGGGCCCAGGTGCTGTGGAGAAGGTGCTCAGCCCTGGCCCTGGCCAGGCTGCTGGTGGCTCACTGTGTGTTTGTTTGCATGTGGTCGCAGCCTCACCCAGGAGACCGTGGGGTTCTTGTGCCTGTTCGGTGGGGAGCGGTGCCTGAGGGCTGGCACCCCTGGGCTGTGGGTGCCACACGTGCCGGGTGGGTCACCAGGACAGTGGGTGGCCTGGGCTGGCCTTCGGGCCTGGCAGATGCTGGAGCAGGCAGGCAGCGTGCCTGGTGCTCGGGTAAGGTGGGCTAACGGGAGTGAGGAGCGGGGTGTGTTGTGGGGCTGAGTACACTCCTGTTGGCCTTGTGTTGTCAGTTTTTATTTGTGTTAGGGTTTACTCCGGGGCCTTCTCAGCAAGTCAAAAATCAAAATGTTGCGAACTCTTGAACCTGGGTTCAAAACCAAGCAAGGATCTGTTGGGATGGTTGGTGCAGGAGGCAGCTGGCAGTTGATGGAGCAGCTTGTCCTGATCATCCTTGAGCAGATCCAGAGAGAGCCCAGCCAGCCCTCTCCAGGGCTCTCCCTGCCTCTCCTCCTTCCCAAGGCCAATCACCGAGTGTGTGTGCCTTGTACTCCACTCAGAACCTGCCAAAAACCTGCTGTGTGTAGTGAAACAGCACGAGTGTGCGCTGCCTGCTCCCTTCAGGGAATGCTGGGGACAGAGGAGGCCTGGGTGGTGCTTTATCTGTCACATTACCTGCCAAAGAGGCTGAGCGGGGCAGAAGTCCCTGGTGGAGGTGACAGCTTTTTAGACCCAGTGATGCAGTTGGAAATACAGGTGTGCTGTTACCTTTTGGAAAGGGCTCAAAAATGTATCATTTTCCTCCTGACTGATGAATTGTTCTAATAAAAACATTACCTCTGCCTAAAAAAGGAAAGGGCAGGTGAAAGACACCGCAGAGAAATGATTCCTCAGGAAGGCTATAAATAACCTGGTGTTCCTGCAGCAGACCTGGGGAGTATTTGTCTGTAACTCCTGGAAAAGGAGTGTTCCTACGTCAGCTATGGAAGGTAAACTCCAGTTAGGAGCACCATGTTCACACCTTTCTTGAACATGATGGATGAGTGTTGTAGGTGCTGGTGGCTGCACAAAACAGGGACAAGGGGACAGTGCCAGGTCATGGTTTGTTGCCTCGTGCTCTCTGAGCAGCTTAGCCAGCCCTCTGGCAGTAGGAGCAGGAGTGGGCTCTTCCCCATGGCTGTGAGCTGCCCAGTGAGGTGAGAGAGGTGAGATGAAGCTTTAGCCTGGAGATGGAGGAAGAGTTGGTGCTGCTGTGTGTCCAGCCTCCCCTAAGGAGTTAGGAGGGCTGGAACAGGAGTTGGGGTGAGGGCAGGTGCTGGTGGGCTCTGGCAGGGCTGTGGGGCCCAGTGTTGCCCCCAACACAAGATAGATGCTCCCAGGGCTGGAGCCCCTCTGCTCTGGAGCCAGGCTGGGAGAGCTGGGAATGTTCACCTGGAGAGGAGAAGGCTCCAGAGAGAGCTCAGAGCCCCTTGCAGGGCCTGAAGGGGCTCCAGGAGAGCAGGAGAGGGACTGGGGACAAGGCATGGAAGGACAGGACACAGGGAATGGCTTCCCACTGGCAGAGGGCAGGAATGGATGGGATATTGGGGAGGAATTGTTCCCTGGGAGGGTGGTTTGGGTGCTGCTGGAGCAGGCACTAGGAGCTGTGGCTGTGGGGTTGGGGCTGCTGGGACAGATCTGGAGCCAACCTCCCTGTGGCCTCGGGTGACACTGGAGCAGTGGCAGTGCCCAGGTCACCATTTTCGATTGCTGCCTGCTTTTGGGTCTGGTGGATTTGCTGCTTCCCTTCTGAGCCATCTGAGATTCCCGTTCCTGCAACAGTCTGTGGCCACAGATTTGGCAGGTTTATTAGAGGCTCCTGAAGGTGCAGAGCTCCCACAGATTTCTGGTCTCCAAAAATCCTTTCTGTTCGTATGTGATAAACATGCAGGAGGTGCTGCTCCGGTGGGTCCTGCCCTGGAGCGGGTGTTGGATGGGAGGTCTGACCTCGCCAAGTGTGAGGCACTAAGGTTTGTCAGGAGGGGCTGCTGGCTGCCTCTGGTACTCAAGGTGTCCTCCAGGCTCCTGCTCCTCCCCCAGATGCTCTCTGGCAGAGTGGGCGTGTTTCCTCAAGCCATGCTGGATTGCCACAGCCTCTGTAAGCCTATTGCAGCATGCTGCCAGTTCCATAATGTGCAGTAACTAATTGTGTTTGTGTTCAGTCGGGAAGGTGGCTGATACCCTGCCGGCAGCTCCAGCGCCTGCGGCATGCCGAGGGCAGGGCTCGGGGCGCTGGCACGCGCCCTCAGCTCTGGGGTCTTGTGCAGCCAGTGCTCCTCAAAAGGGTGTCTGCTCCCTAGTGCTTCCCTTGTCCTCTGTGCCTCGGGGCAGGGGATGCTGAAGGGGTTTTTGTGCTCCTGCAGGGCTGAAGGAAGGGCTCCAGCCAGTGGTGCCCGGCCTCTTTGCTGCCATACTGCTGCTGCCCTTGGCTCGGCCGCTCCTCCCCGTCTGGGGCTCCGGCTGCGTGCTGGGTCCTCGTCCTGTGTCTCTGGAGTAGAAGGGTGGGAAGAACCATATATCCGCCTGGAGGGAGCAGGGAGGGTGTACCAGGGTCCTTGCCAGGATCTTGAGGGTAACCTGATGATTCCTTCCCTCTGTCTGCAGATTCATTTGTGAACAGCCAGGAATGGACCCTGAGTCGCTCGGTGCCTGAGCTGAAGGTGGTGAGTACTTGTGGCTTGTGCCTGGGATACCCCTGGTTCCCCAAATCCTCAAGAAAACCCTGCATTTTCGTGTGGCCAGGTGGAAACACACAGAGGCTTCAGCCTCAGAAGGAAGAGAGGAGCTGGGGCTGCCGCCGTGCCAGGGAAGGACTGATGTTTCTCGGCAGCTCACGCTCTGAGGGGTGAGCCAGAGGTTGTTGATCTAGGAGAGTGCTTGGATGTGACGGTGAAAAGGCACCATTTGAGCTGCCCAGCCTCCCTGCTGGCCCTGGCACAGCTGTGATGCCTGTCTGGGTGCTGCTGCTCAAGCTGGTGCAGCAGAAACAGGTGCAGATCCCAGGTGGTGGTTCAGGTACAGGCGCCTGGTGGTCACCCCCAGAGCAGCCGTCCCGGCGTGGGAGGTGTCACTGCTCCTTCAGAGCCTCGCTGAGCTCAGCTCTGCACTGGCCGCTCCTCCTGCCTCTGCTGAGATGTGCCTGCCCTGCAGGAGTGCTGGAGGATGACACTCGGCTCTGTTCTGCCAAACTGAGGGGATGAGGCTCCCCAGGTCTGTCAGCACAGGGCAGGTTTCCCCAGGTCACACCATTGTGGGGCTTCACCAGCTCCCTGTGGGGTGTGGCCTCTGTGGGGTCTCAGGGAGCTGCCCCTGACCCTCTTGCCCCTGGCACAGCCTCTCCAAGTGGGACAGGGTCAGTGTCACAGGCTCTGGGGTGGCCAGGAGGTGGTGTTGGGGTGGGCAGGGTGCTGCAGGTGCTTCAGTGATCTGTTCCTCCCTCTTCTCTTCCTGTGCTCTCTGTGCCAGCCCTCAGCTCTCCTTACAGGCTCCTGGTGCGTGCCCTTCAATTCTTTCTCCATTCAGCTTTTGCAAGATTAACTTTTTTCAACATTAGTCCAAGAAACAAAAGAACGAAATTCTTCTTGCAAAACATTCCAGCACTGTCTTGCCACAGTGTCTCTTACCCACAGTTAAGTGAAAATCAAACCAAACTTCGAATATTCGTTTGTTAGTTTACCTGTGAAATGCATTTAAAAATCATTCTCACAGCTGTTTGGGTGTTGCTGCCTGATGTTGGGGTTCTGCAAGGCTGCAAAGCCATGCTGCCAGCTAAACCATCCTAAAGCTTTTAGTTCTTCCTCAAGTGGCAAGTTCTTCCTCAAGCCTTTTCCCCAGGTTTTGCATGACCTCTGGGGATCCCTGTTGCTCCAGGATTTGATCCGGCCAAAGCAGCTCTTCTAAAAGCTTGGAGGCCTTTGGGAGTCCTAGTTTAGAGTGACAGAATCATTTGGGTTGGGAAAGCCTTTGGAGATCTTTGAGTCCAGCTGCTTCCCCAGCACTGCCAGGGCCATCACTGACTCTGTCCCCANCACTGACCCCAGCAAGAAATGTTGTCAAGCTTCACTTCCTTCCATTTTCAAGCAACTCTGTCCTCTGTTTCTCCCACAGGAGTTGAGGGTCTCACTGCTCTCCCTGCTTGTGTTCCCAAGCATTCAGGATACTTTCTCCAAGTTCTTTGAATAATTTGATGTACTTAAGACACATTCAGCAGTTTTCCCTCCCTCAGTTTCTCCCCAAAACCTCCCTCCCAGTGCTGGAGGCCAGGAGGAAACTGTGACTGAGCAGTTCCTGCAGAGGGGCACTGACGGTGCCTCCTGGCAGGACTTGTCCCCTGCACCTGGCACTGGGCAGTGCCAGCACAGTGCTGACTGTGTTCCCACATTCTCCCAAAAATCCTGGAACAGAGGCTCCCACAGTGCTTACACACCTTGTTTGGCTCCAGTTTGCTGCCTCTCAGGGGCTGTGCTCCTCAGGATTGTCAGTTCTGTGGCTGGTTTGAAGCTCCAGGTGAGCTCAAGAACACGGCAGAGCAGCAAGATTTTGGTGAGATGCAGGTCAGGCTTTGTACTATGTGCAGACAGAGTGTAAGTGCAGCCTCTGTCCAAGTTTTAGAGCTAAATGGCATTGGAGTGTTTATCTTTGGCGTGGTATGGCACCCTTGCTGCTGGGCAGCCTCGGGAGCCATGGCCAGCCTGGCACTGAAGCCTGAGCTCCCTGCCCGGAGCTGGGCTCTCCAGAGTTCCTTCTGTGAGACCTTCTGTAGTACTCCCACCTAGAGTGCTGTGCCCATGCCAGGGGCCCCCAACAAAACATAGACATGGCCCTGGAGTGAGTCCAGAGGAGGCCATGGAGATGTTCTGAGGGCTGAAACCCCTCTGGAGCAAGGCTGGGAGAGCTGGGGATGTTCAGCCTGGAGAAGAGAAGGTTCTGGAGACATTAGAGCCCCTTCTAGTGCCTGAAGGGGCTCCAGGAAAGCGGGAGAGGGACCTGGGATGAGCCTGGAGTGACAGGACGAAGGGGAATGGCTTCCCGTGGACAGAGGGCAGGGTTAGATGGAATATTGGGAAAGCATTCTTCCCTGTGAGAGTGGTGAGGCCCTGGCACTGGCTGTGCAGAGAAGCTGCCCCTGGATGCCTGGAAGTGTCCAAGGCCAGGCTGGATGGGGCTTGGAGCAACCTGGGGTAGTGGAAGGTGTCTCTGTCTGTGGCAGGGAGTGGAAGTGGATGAGCTGGAAGGTGCCTTCCAGCACAAACATTCTGGGATTCCGTGGTTCTGTGGTTATCCCTGCCCTGGCAGTGGCTGGGCGGGCTCGGGCAGAGGCTGGGCTGTTCCCCTCATGTCCATGGCACGGGCACGGCGTTGGTGCAGCCCCTGTGCAGCGTGGCTCGGAAGATGCAGGTGCAGGGCCGGGCAGGGCTGCAGCCCAGCCCGTGCTCTCTGTGTTGTCACCTGTGTGACCACGCTGTCGGGGTCTGTGGCTGCTCTGAGGGGTGGCACGTGGGGCAGCGGTGAGAGCGCCCGGGCGCGCCCGTGGGAGCCGCTGGTGGGTGCTCCCTGCTGCTGCCACGCGCTGGCTCTGTTGGCACCAGGGGAGCTGGCAGGCAGGGAGCTGTCCTGGGCTCTGCCAGCATGGGCTGTGCCGCAGCGTGCCAGCAGCCACGGGGCTGGTGCCTCTCTGCTTCCCACGGGGAGCATGTGCCTGGCCCAGGGCAGCGGGAGCATTTGAGTGCCTGCCTGAGAGCTGGAGAACCTGCCTGGTGCTGACTCACCTGCCAAGCTCATCCCTGTGCCTGGAAAACTTTGGCTGTAAACTTCCATGGTGTCAGAGGCACCTTTAGTGTTCATAGCCACTCCTCACCCCACATCTTCTGGCACTGGTGTGGCCATGTGAGTGCAGTTGTACAGAATGACAGAACCATTAAGGCTGGAAAAGCCCTCTAAGATCATCAAGTCCAACCATCAACCAGCACCACCACCATGTTCACCACTAAACTGTATCCTCAAGTGCCACTTCCACTTTTCTTTCCAGAGATAGTGACTTGGTTCACCTTCAGCTAAAGGTGACCCCTTCCTTTTTTGTGGAAAAGGGATACCTGACATCCAACCTAAACCTAAAGATGTTACCTCTTGCCATGCTGTTAGGGCCAAATTCCCACCTGGCTACACCCTCCTGTCAGGGAGTTGTGGAATGAGAAGGTTCCCCTTGAGCCTCCTTTTCTCCAGGCTGAGCCCCTCCTGCTCCCTCAGCCAATTCTCATCAGGCCTGTGCTCCAGATCCTCCAGTACAGACCTGGTCCCACAATTAAGCAGCATTAAATGGTCAGGAGGACACTGACAACACTGGGCTCTCTGACTGACCCATCCTGGGTCACCCACCTGCATTTCATAGCCAGTCTGGGGGTGCTGCAGTCGGGTGTGCTTCCACCCAGTTCCATTCGGTGCTCAGTAGCTTTCTCCTGTGGTTTGGTTGAACATTGGTGCTGGGTGTTTCGTGTGGGCGGCACCATCGGCTCTGCTGGGAGATGCACGTAGTGCTGCCATGGTGCTGGTGCCTCAGGCCTGAGCACATGCTGGGCCTGCACCCAGCATGGAGCTGGTCTGGCTCCCCTTCTACTGGCAGCTGCTGTCCAGAGCTGCAGCACCCCAAAACTGGGGATGTGTGGGCTGGGAGAAGAGGCTTTTCTCCTTCTGAATTGACTTGGGACGGCAAGTGTTCCCTGAGGATCAGAAGGGCTCTGGGAAGAGCTGATGTGGCTCTGACAGGGCTGTGCCTGTTCAGGTGAGGATGAGAGTACTCAGTGCCCTCTGTCCAGGTGGCTGTGCCCCAGTCTCAGCTGCTCTCTGCCTGACTGAGCCCAGTCAGTCCCCTGGCCTCCCACCGAATGCTGGGCTCAGTAACACCATCCCTGTGTGCTCTCAGGGACACCCCTGCCTCTCGTCAGCGTGTGCCCCAGCACTGGTGCTGTACAAGGACACATGCTGGGCACACGGGTGACATGTGCATCTGTTCCAGGGCATCGTGGGGAACCTGTCCAGTGGCAAGTCGGCCCTGGTGCACCGCTACCTGACTGGCACCTACGTGCAGGAGGAGTCTCCAGAGGGTAAGGTCTGGTTCTCAGGGTGCCTGGGGATGGGCTGGGATCACTCCTTTCCGTGGTGCAGAAGGTGATCCCAGTCCTGCACCTCCTCCACTGCCATGGGGCTCTGCAGCTCCCCCGGCCCTCCTTTGGGATGTCCCCTCCTTGCACCCCCCTTACTGACCGGCAGCTTTGCTCCCCAAGGTGGCCGGTTTAAGAAGGAGATCGTGGTGGATGGTCAGAGCTACTTGCTGCTGATTCGAGATGAAGGGGGCCCCCCTGTACTCCAGGTAGGAGACCTGTCCTCCCTGTGGTCCCTTCGAAGCCACCCATCCTGGTGTAGGGGCTGGCTGAGCTGGGTGTGTGGCTGCCCTTGCTGGCTGCCCGGGCCCGGCTCTCCAGCTGCCCGTCCGTGCTGTAATCCTGCCGTGTCTCTGCAGTTTGCTGCCTGGGTCGATGCAGTGGTGTTTGTCTTCAGCCTGGAGGATGAGATCAGCTTCCAGACCGTCTACAACTACTACCTGCGGCTCTGCAGCTACCGGAACACCGCGGAGGTGCCCATGGTGCTGGTGGGCACACAGGGTGAGAACGGCGCCTGCCCTCCCCACGCCAGCCTCGGGCGGGAGCGCCGGTGCCGCGTCCCGCTGGCCCTGTGAGCACAGGGGGCATCCTGGTCTGTGAGCCTTACGTGGGGCTGAGGGACGATGCTGAGGCCCCAGCCCAGGGCCCTGAGAAGGGAGTTCCTGCTCACACCATCCCATATTCCCCACAGAGAGCTGCCTCATTCCATGGAGCCACTTTCCTCTTGGAAATGGCATGATACCCTGGTGCTGCCTCCCCCAGCTCTGCCAGCACAGGCAGGAGGGAGCCTGGGGTGAGGAGTTTTCTGTGTGACAGTAGAGAGCAGGAGCAGGACATGGATGTAGGGAAAAAACGTCCTGGCAGCACAGTTTCTGAGCACTGTGTGACCTGTTCCTGGCCAGGAAGAAGCTCTGAGGCCAGGAAGACAGGCAGGAGCAGTGGGAGGGAGTCACAGGTCTGGAGCAGACCCCCATATTAAAAGCAGAACAAAGTTGTTAAACTTTGGATATTTAGAGATCATGGAATGAATTTTAGGACTGAATGATCTTGGCTCAGGAATGGGGTGGCAGCATGCACTGTGGAGGTGCAGGAATGGGACAGGTAACAGGGTAGTGGCCACTGTTGTCCCAGACACAGAACCAGGTGAGGTCCTAGCCTCGGTACAGGCACACAACCATCTGGAGAACTGGAGGAGAGCTTCCTCGCAGTGCAGGTCCCAGTTCTCCTACCCTGCCTGAGGAGGTTTGTTTGCAGCCTCCAGTTGTCCCTGGCTTGTCTTTAAGGAGTTGGATTCCTCTTTGGAAGGAAGTTTTTCCAAAACAGCCAAGCACTCGGTGGCTATCTGGGATACAAATTGAGCCTGTATTTTAGAGCTGTCCAGGAATTCCTTGGCTGTGGAGACATCCCAGCAGAGTCGACTTCCTTGTCAAACCAGGGGGATTTCTCCTTTGGATTCTTTAACATGTCTTTAACATGAGCCCTAAAATGTTGGAGACTGACAAATCTATTTTATTTGGCAGCTGGGCCTGCCTGGCCTTAGTCCTCACACCTCCCAGAGGTGTTCTGCCTCTGTCTTGCTGAAATGTCGGTGGCTGGGTGGTTTGGGAAATTGAGTCAGGCTCATTTACAGAGATTCACCCATTTTTCTACAAACGTGGGACTTTGTGATCACAGGCATTTATGGGACAGTGCTATGGAGATGGTTCCTCTGTGTGAAGAGAGGGAGGGAGGCCAGAAGTGTCATGGGACCTGTGGATGGGTGGAACAGGGTCCTTGCCTTTCAGCCTCCTGTCCCTTTGGTTTGCAGATGCCATCAGTGCCACCAACCCCCGCGTCATCGACGACTCCCGGGCACGGAAGCTCTCCAATGATTTGAAGCGCTGCACTTACTACGAGACCTGTGCCACCTACGGCCTGAACGTGGAGAGGGTCTTCCAGGACGGTAACTGCAGCCACGTCAGGGGTCTGGCAGGACGGGGCACTGCTGGCCTCTCACAGAGGAGTTTGTGCTGCCCTTGGAGCAGGAAAGCAGCACCTGAACAGCTGGGTGGGGCAGCTGTTCCTCATGGGAACAGTGTGAGAGAGCATTCCTGCTTGGGCTTGGAGAGGGGTCTGCAGCACAGTGATGCTGAGGGGCACAGGGAACCTGCACCATCTCCTGGGAGTTTGCAGTCTGCTTAAATTAACTGTGAGCTTACCCTGAAGGAGATTCTGTGTTCGCTCTAGTGACAGGACAAGGGGGAATGGCCTGAAGCTATGGGATGAGGTGTTTCTAGAGTGGGTAAGCAGTTCTTCCTAGTGAGCACTGGTGGGTCATGATGCAGCTGGTTTGGCATCTGGTGGATCCTGGAGCAGCTGGTTTGGGATCTTGTGGAGTCCTGGCAGTCACAGACTCTGTGAGGACCTTGCTTGACATGGCAATCCAGTTTCCATCACACTTGTCTTTCTATGACTTCTTCCACGCAAGTCGCCACCCCGGATCCCAGCAGGAGCATGAAGAGCTGCTTTCAGAGCTGAGGTTGCCTGCTTGCCTGTGCTGGGTGGAGTGTGTGCTGCACCTCTGTTTCTAGAGAGCCCTTCCTTGCCACTGTCCTGGGTCACACCCAGTGGCTGCTGACCTCTTTGGGAAGCAGGTCAGTGTGCTGGCACAAGGGCTTGAGGGAGTGACCACCCTGCCCCTCAGTGTTCACAGACCGCTCTTCCCACACATGCACGTGGTGCTGCAGAGTGTGGGGGATGCCAAGACAGAAAAACTGGTGTCTCCATCTTCACCATCTGCACAGGGATTCTCCAAGAACTGGGTGGCCCTGGCTGTTGTGCCAGCACAGCTCAGGCAGGAGCAGCAGAGAGCCTGTTCCTCAGAGCGGGTCTTGGTGTCGGGTCTGTGTCCTGGAGCCGTGTGTGGCTGAGCTGTGCTGTGTCTGCTCTGAGCACGTTGCAGTGTGTGCCTGATGGTGTTGGGGCTTTTGTGGCCGAGGCTGTGTCTGGGCAGTCAGGCTGCCGAAGGTCACCGTGAGAAGGACACCCAGAAGGACAACAGGGGTCTCTTCCTCCTTGCTGGTTTCTCATGTCCTGGCAGAATTCCCCCTGGAGGTGCTGCTTGCTTTGTGGGAATTGTGCTCTTCCATCCTTCCCAAGTCCACAGATGTCACAGGGACTTCTGCGGTGAAAGGATGGGATCTTGGGTATTGCCAGGTCTCGCCAGGTGGGCCTGGCACAAGCAGGGACAGTGCCCTAGGCCAGGCTGTGTCCTGCAGTGTCTGGTCAGCTCCAGGACTCCCTGAGGTAGTCCTGCCCTGAGGGGTGCTTGGCATGGTCCCCTCATGGCAGAGCCCCACTGAGGTGGGGGCTGGCATGGAATGTGCCTTCTGCCCTCCTGACTCCAAAGAGGTCTGGTTAAAGAACTTTATTCTCAGGGTTCCCCTCACAAATCTGGGGTTCAGATTCAGCAGATGCCAGGACAGTTTGCAAGGAGCCATCAGTGTAGGGGGCCTCAGTTCTTGGGCTTCATTTTAAGGGTGTTTCTGTACCAAGAAAAGGTCAGAGAGGCCCTAGCCATGGTCACCTTGGTGATGTTCCTGAGGAGGAGGAGGAGGACTGACCCAGCCCTGGTCCTGCAGGGCGCAGGAGGGACAGCAGCTCTGCTGCCCTGTGGTGGGGGTCACTTCTTGAGCTTCAGCTCTGCTGCAGATCCCAAGTGCATGCTCCCACCTTTCCTCTGCACTGGGCACTGGAGAGGGCAGGAGAGGACAGCCAGCAGCTCCATGGCCCAGGACCTGTGGCTGGGGTGCTGGTGGCATTGCTGCTCTCCATTGTCCCCCTCAAACGTGGGGCTGCAGGCCCAGGCTCCAGCATGAACTCCCAGGGAGGCTCTGGATCCCCTGCCCAGGGGACATCTCCCATCCCAATGCTGGCTGAGCACACTGTGAGCTCCAGCCCCCCAGGGGCCAGGAAATAGCCAGACAAAGCCCTCAGCCACTGCTGTTGTGGGCAGGGAGCCTGGCAGAGGCTCTGCCCATCAGTTATCCCATACCACTGCTGCTGATGAGGAATTAACCATGAGGCCAGTGAGACCACACTGGAGGGATAACATCTCCCCAGTCCTGAAATGAGGCACCTTGCAGTGACCTTCACCTTCCTGCGTGCCAGGCCCAGGCTCTTCTACTTCCTGAACATCAGCCAGATTTTCTGGGATAATTTCTGCCATCCCTTAAACCAGTCTGTTCTGGTTTCTCTGGTTGCCACACACAGCTGTGCTGTACAGCCAGTGAGGTGTGCCCTGCCTGCACAGCCTGAGCAGCCTCACTGCCCACTGCCCAGTGTCACTGTGAGCACCAGCACCTGAGCATCACTCAGTGTTTCAAAGCAAACCCAGCACTGCAAGTCTGGACAGAGGAAGAGCATGCAAAAGTCCCTAGTGACCACCAAGGATTCTACAGAGAACCCCTCAGGGTGTCCCTTTACAGGCCCACAAGGCCCAGGCTGATGGAGGTGGCATTTGCCCAGGCAGTTCAGTCCAGTACCTGGCTCCTGGAGTTGCCATGCGGGGTGACTGAGAAGTGAAGGACTGCCCAGGGATTCTCCTGCAGCAGGCCTGGGCTCATGGTGTCCGTGGGAAGTTGCTGTTCTGTGTGATGCCCGAGAGGGCAGGTGGCCTCTGGGGACTCAGCCTGAGCAGCTCAGGCAGCACATCAGTCAGGGGAAGGGCCTGGCGCTCCCTGAAGCCCTCCAGAAATCTGTGGGGGAGGAAACTGCTTTCTGAATGCTGACCCTGTCCCTTTCTCCCTTTTCCAGTGGCTCAGAAGGTGGTGGCTCTCCGCAAGAAGCACCAGCTGTCCATCGGCCCCTGCAAGTCCCTGCCCAACTCACCCAGCCACTCATCCGTGTCCGCAGCCTCCATTCCTTCTGTCCACATCAACCAGGTGGGGAGTGGGAACGGGGAAAGCCAAGGACCTCTTGTGCTCTGCACACCCTCAGCTCGGTGGCCAGCAGTTCAGCCTTAGCCTCGTACCGCTGCTCTGGGCTGGCTCTCTGGAAGAGCAGAGTGGTGTCACCCTGGGGCTTCTTCCATGGCCCAGAGCAGCTGTGGCTGCCCCGTCCCTGGGAGTGTCCCAGGCCAGGTTGGAGCAGTGGGGCTTGGAGCAACCAGGTCTAGTGGAAGGTGTCCCTGCCCGTGGCAGGGGGGGGAATGAGATGTGCTTGAAGGTCCCTTCCTACCCAAAGCACTCCATGATTTTTTGATTGTGTAACAGTCTGATGCTTGCCCTGAGGTCAAGTTTCATGTCTAAACCTTTGGGTCTGGCTCATGGTCCCCATGTGTGGTGCTTTGGCAGGCACACAGCAGAGCTGTGAGCGGTGTGTGGGGAGCTCTTGGGCAGCACAGGGCTGTGGGAGAGGGGCTGCTCTGGCTGCCCCAGCTGGGCGGGCACAGCTGCTCAGGTCCTGCTTCCCCCGGACTCAGGAAGCTGATGGTCTACGTGCACATGCCTCTGAGGGGATGTACCTGTGCAGAGGTGGGTTCAGTGGTGAGCTGAAGGAGCAGAACAGGGAAGGAGGTTCCCTCCCCTCTGCCAGAGAAAGGGCTCTGTGCTGTTGGTAAGGTTTGCCAAGGTCTTGGAGCGGGGAGGATGGTGATGTTCTGTAATCCTGGAGCAGAGCTGAGGCAGGACAAGCTCCATGGTGAGGGGCTGGGGAAGGAGATCCTTCAGGCAGCCACCTCACTGCATTCAAGCTTTGTTACATTCCCAGTGCCCACAGAAATGCTGGCCGGGTGACTGGTGAGGAAGAAAGGAGAGATCCTGGGCTCCACTGCTCCCCAGGGCACTCAAGGCAACAGATTCCATCTCTGCAGCAACTGGCATATGGATTCACAGGATCTGTGACAGGGGCTGCAGGAAATGTGCCTGTGACTGAGGCACAGCACGTGGAGCTGATGGGTTTTCCATAAGGGATTGCCTTTGAAGCTCTGGGTGGGTCAGAGCCTCCTAGCCCTGGGAGGACTCCTGGGCCCCCACCACAGGAGCCTGTCCCTGCACAGACCTGAGCCATATCTGCAGCCTACCTGATTGCAGAGGCTTCTAAAGCTGGATTGTAGGTAGGTGAGTGCAGGTTTTTGCAGAGACCTGTGCCACCTTCCTGGTGCTCCAGGTCACCTGGACACCAGCAAGTTCAGGTAAAGTCTGTGTGCAGGTGGATGGGCTGCTGGGGAAGGCTGCAAAGCCAGGTTCTGTCAGAGTGTGCTTGTGTCCAGAAAGCTGGGGACAAGTTCAATGGGAGACATCCAAGGTGGAGCACAAAATCCCAGGGAAATACAGATTTGAGTGTCTCTGGTGATTTGAGGGTTTTATTAGCAAATTGTGTGCAGTTTGAGCCTGGTTGGGAAGGAGAGGCCACCTGTGCTGGAAGGGAAGCAAGAGGCTGATGGCCAAGGTGAGCATTTCTCAGGGGAGCTGGACACTTGTTTAGTGTTTTCTTCCATGTCCAAAGCATGAGAAGAGTCCCAGTAAATACGTGTCATTGGCACTGGCTGTGCCAGGCAGGCAGTGTGTTCACTGTGAAGCTGAAAAGGGTTCCTGGGCGAGGGGTGGGGCTGCCAGACCCCCGGGGTTCCCCAGCTGGAATCCAGTCACTCCAGTGACTGTGCATGGAACCTGAAGAGTAGCAAAAACGTCTGGGAGGGAAGAGACCCCGACACAGGAGGAAAGTAAGCACTTGACGGATTTAGCTGAGGAATGAGTGCAGAGATAGGCCAAACCAGACCTAAAATCCACAGGTGTGACATCAAAGAGCTCCTTAAGGAAAGGCAGCACTGAACAAAAGGGGTGGATTTAGGACTGGCTGCGGGGAAGCAAATTTTGGAAGAATTTTCTAACTGCATGTCATGAGCTTTGTGAGGCATTTGCTCAGAGCCGTCCCTGCTTTCCTCTCCTTTCCTTCCCACAGAGCACCTCTCAGCACGGCTTGCAGACGACGTCTGTGTAGAGGTGAATTCTGGCTGCCTGCTCGGGGACAGACCTTTGCTCTCTGTACCTTGCTGTGCTCCTGGCTTGGCTGGAGGGACGTAGGGAGCTGTGGTGGGAAGCAGAGCTGTGAAGGGAAGTAACGCAGCGTGCAGCCCACAGGGATTGATGGCCTGTGCCCCCCCGGACCTGCTCTGTGCCTGCCCAGTGCCGTGCCCCCCTGCCCTCGGCAGGCCTGGGCCCCTCAAGGGTGACCAAAGCCACTTTGTGTTCCTGGGTCTTGTGTGGTCACACCACAAACCCTCTCGGTGCCCGTGACCCGTGCAGCAATCTTTGCCCCTGGTGTTTGCACGTCTCTCCCCCATTACTAAGGACACTTCTAAAAATAGTGAGGCAATGGTGAGTGATCCTAAAACGCCGTGAAGTATTTGCCTGTTCTTGCATGGGCTCAGAAGGTTCTGGAGCTGCTCCCCACTGTCTTCAGGGAAAATCCGAGTGGCTTTGGGAAACAAATTCACCCATAACTGATGTTTCTGACAGGGAACTGGGCAGAGCAGCCCACGCGCTCAGGTGTGTGCTCAGGCTGCCCGCGTGGGAGGGCACCGTGCCCAGGTGGGTGCTGGGGAGCAGTGTCCTGGTGTCCCCTGCTCCTGGCCCAGCAGTGCATGCTGGGGCAGCTCTGGGAGGGGTGGGCAGGCTTGCCCTGCCAGGAAGGACCAGTGGGAGGGTGACAAGGTGTTTGTGGAGCTGAGCTGAACTCTGACATACCTGAGGGCCTGGGGCTCTCACCAGGGTTTCTCATTTGCTTTTGCAAGTCAAAGAGCAGTAACTGGCACAGGGAAAACAGGAAATAGGCTCTCAAGGAAGAGTTTACCAGCACAGGACTTAACATGGTGATGAGGTGGAGAGAAGCCAGACAAGAAGCACAATTAGGAGCTTTGCCTTGTGCCTCAGGTGTCAGTGTGTACAGTGTGTACTTGGGACAGAAGGATCCCCTTCCCTTCCAGTACTGCCTGGGGGGGAAGGAGGAGTCTCTGGAGCAGTGGGACTGGCATTTGGGGGTCAGGAGGAGGCCCTGGAACAACAGGATTGGCATTTAGGGGCAGGAGGAGCCCCTGGAACTGGGATTGGCAGTACTGCTCTGAGCCTGGTCTGGCCCATACTGCAGGGACAGCACTGTCCTCTGGAGCTGCCAGCTGAGAAGGCACTTTTCTTGGAATGGGAACAAGGGGTCCCCCACAAAGGGCTTCTTGTGGTAGGTAGGAGCTAGGACCCAGGCCTGCCCCTTCTCTTGTTCTGGGAACAACTCTTCTGAAAGTAGCTTGACACTACTGGCTGAGCCAAACTAACTTTTTTGGACATGGCCACTGCTTGTCTGGTCTGTCAGTTGGACCAGTCCAGCATGGTTACTGGGAGAGGAGGGACTCCTTGTTACCCATCTGTCTGGAGGGCTCCCTTCTCCTGGGACAGTGGTGCTGTGGATGTGTCCTGGTCTCCTTGCACAGTGCATGATGGTCTTGGGAACCATGGTTCCATTTCTGCCTTCGGGAGTTTGGGGTTTTTTCTCTTATTCTGCAGCGGTGCCTGGAGGATGTTGCCCCATCCATGGGGAGGGAAAGGGAGCTGTAGGAGCAGGTCAGCCCTGGTCAGGGTTTTCCACCAGCTCTCATGAGTCACTGGGTATACTCAGTGGGTCCCTGACCCTGGCTACTGTGCTTACCATCAGTCTGGAATGGCAGGAGCCAGGGCCAGCCCTGGAGTCCTGGAGTTCCCTTGGGGACACGGATCTGTCCCTTTGGCCTTCCCAGCAGCTTGAGGGGTGTGGGTCTGCACCCGCTGGAGCAGGCACCTAGTATTCCTCAGAACCAGCAGCCCCAGGGAGAACTTTGCCTGCTGCCTTGGGCTCTCCTCTCTGTATCTTGCCCACACCTATTGCTGAGTGAGCAGCTTGGATGGGTTTGGGAATCCCACTCCTCACTTGGCCCTGACTCCCACCTTGCTCCTCCTGGCAGCTCCTGGCCCTTGCCTACAGGGAGGGGATGGGAGTTTCTCGGGCCAGTGGGTGCTTGCAACACCTGCAGCGTTGTTCTACCTGATTTCCTCACTTCTGCTGCCCTGTTCTCAGTCTTTCTTCAGGGCCTCTGGGATGCCTTTGGGAGTTCCCCAGGCTGTGGGTGAGTCAGTGTTGTGTTTGCTGTGGGATGGCAGTTTGTCTTTCTGCCAGGAATCTGGTTCCCAGCAGCTGGCAGGAGGTAACACAGGTACCTCGTGCAGGTACCTGACAGGCTGGTGGAGGGAATTGGGTGCCCCCCTGGGCCTTGGGAGCTGCTGCCATCCCTGCTGTGCTCTGGGCTGCCCAGTATCATGGCTCTTCTCCGATGGCCTCTGTCTGCCTTCCTGCATGGGCTCTTGGGGGGTGCTGGGAGGGCCTTCATCCAGACTTCAGGGAGAGATCAGATGAAAGAGGCGGAAAATGAAAGTTTGCAAGTGAAATGAAGCCCCAAAGGCAGCTCACCTGAGCTGGTAACAGTGCTCACTGGCCTGCTGCAGCACGTTCTGTCAGAGTTCAGGGGCTGCAGCGGCAGGCGTTGGCATTTCCTCGTGGAAGCCTGTGTCCCGTTGCCTGCTCGGCTCATGGTGCCCACTTCCCATTGTCCTTATGCTCCTCTGGCTTCTCCCTTCTTCCCGCAGACGCCGGGTTGGTGTTTGTTGTTTGTGCTCTTGCACTCAGAGCCCTTCCCACACTCCTTGTTCTGCCCGGAATTACTGCCCTGAGCTCCAGCTGGGTTCTGCCCTTCCCAGGCACCCCTGGCACTGCTGATGCTCTTCCACCAGTTGTGCACTAATGGGAAGGATTTGTCCCACAGGTGTTTACCCAGTTTCCAGTTCCTGCTGTGTTCTCAGATTCCAGTGGTGACCACAGGTGGTTGCTCAGGTCCACCAGCAAAGTACCTGACAATAGCAGACCCATGGTACCGGCCCAGACCTGTCATCTTGTTCTCCCACATCCCTGAGATTTGTCCTGTGTCCCTAGATCCCACGGAAGTTAGGGAGCTCCCTGCTCCGGCAGAGCTCAGGATTGGCTCAGGATTGCCGGAGCCACTCGCTGTCTTGGAAGGACTTTCTCCTCTGCCCCCAAACTCGTGGCAGCTTGCCTTCATAGCCTGGTATGAGCCATCCTCCAGCCTCAGAGCCCTTCCTGAGGTATGGTCTGTGGGACATGGGAAGCTCAAAGGCCAGTGTCCTTCATCACTCAAGGACAGTAACCTTGGCCCCAACACCAAGCAGACTTACAAGCTAAGGAAAGTTATTCTGGCCAGACAGAAATGACACACAGGACTGCAGGGAGTAAGTAAAACATAAACCAGGGTGTAGCAAAATTTCTTCCTTGATGCTTCAGTGTCTGTCACCTGCAGCCACAGGGTTTGTTCCAGCTGCTCTGGCAGGAGCTCAGACTCTGCATCCTCCTCAGAACTGGCTCCTCCCCACAGTCACAGCATCCTGAACATGCAGCCAAGGTCAGCGAGACATGCCAAGCATGGCCAGGAACTGGTCTTGGAGGGACAGCCATGCCCAGCTCACTGATCCATGTGGCAGGTTGTCTGTGCTGCTGCATCCTCCTACTCTGCCTAGCACTGGAATATTTCACTTTCTTTGACCTAGTTCACATGTGATGAGCCAGTTAAACACAGACTGCGCTTATGTGCACTCGGTGGGCCTGGCTCTCTGCAGCTCATCTCATCACAGCACCTGTGGAACTCCTCTGTGGGTGTTGGACTGGGATTGACAGGAGCTCTCTCTGTTGAAGGTTCAGAAGTCACTGGCAGGTGACATGTTGCTTTGCCCCTTTGTGTCCCTGGTGGTCCCCCCTTCCCTGGGACTCAGCAGCAGAACCTTCTTGTCCAGCACAGCGTTCCTCACCCTGCAGAGGAGCTCCCAGGCAACATTCCCTTCTCTGGACAGAGTTCCCAGCCTCTTGTACTTGTGGAAAAGTACAACCATACCAGGTTCCCTCTTGTTCTGTGTTTCAGGACCCCAGAAATGTTCCTGTTTCCAGACAGGCTGGGATGGTCTGAGCCACCCACCTGCTCACAGCATGGAATTCTTTTCCTTGCTCTGCCTTCATGAGGAGGAAACTGAAATGCTGCTTGGCTGGCTTTTTCCTCTCTTAAGTTCTCATTGTGTGTTTTCTCCCATATCTCTTGTTAAAGAAGAGGGGATCCGTGGCTTGGGTGAAGGTTGCACCTTTCTCTGAGACCGGCTGGGTCATGGTCACTGCTCTGCCTGTGCAGCCCCTTTCACACTTCTCTGAACTGCTCGTCTCAGAATAAGGCTCTGATCCCACTGGGGATGGGGGTCTCTTGCAGAGCCCCTTCAGCAGATCATCACCCTGCATGGGCTTCACTCCTGCTCGGAGTGTAGGCGGGATGGAGGAAGTCACTGGGCCATTGATGCCACCACTCTGCGAGTGTGGAGCTGGGAGGAGGTGGGCTGCCCCTTCTGGGGTGCTGGAGCTCACCTGCCCTTCTAGGGGCAGCTCCTCCATGTGTTTCTGAAATACTGTTCAGAACTGCCAAGGAGCTCGGGCTGCCGTGTGCCTGTCATAGTGAGATGTCCTGGGCTGCAGACCTGAAGTGCTTCCATGCCAGTATTGTTTCTGGGGTGTTCCTAAGCCCCTGTCCAGTGGCTGCCCACGCTGTGAGTGTGAGTGAGCAGCCTTGTCTGGAAGAGATGTGTTGTTGACGCGGGTACATGGCTGCACGGTTGGATCTTCCTCTTGCCGTGAAGCCCAGTGAGGTGTTAGTGAAGCCCTTGTGTTCCCAGGCACAGGCCGCCGCAGCCATGGCCATGGGAGGTGTGTGCCAGCCTCGGGGTCTGCTCAGAGAGACCTCCAAGCCAGCAGCAGAGATGGGTTTCATTCAGAGGTTGAGCTTGGGGTGTGGCACTCTGTGCTTCAGGACACAGGGAAGGTGAAGGCTGGAGTCCTGGGGACATGCATCCCCATTGGCATCATGGCTGTCCTCATGAGACAGGGAATGGATGAGTGGGACTTGGAGCTTGGCAGGCTTTGGGCTGCCTCACAGCCTCATGTCTGAGGGGATCAGTGGAGAGGAAGGGAATGACTGCCCAAAGAGAGTGACCCTGATCCTGTGTTCTGGGAGCAGGTGGGAGTGCCCTGGCTGTGCCCCTCTGCTGGGCACAGCTCCATGGGACCCTGCTGCCTCAAGCCTTGTACCACACCTGTGTTTGGAAGGGCTTCAGCTGGGTTTCTCTGGCTATTTGCTGCCCTTCTCTTTGATTTCAGAACTTGAACATTTTACTGGTGAAAAAACTAGAGCAGAAAGAGGTGAAAGGCTTCCCAAGCCCCTCTGTTGAGCAGGAGCAGTGCCTGGCAGTAGATATCTCTCTGGGTTGCCCGGAGAGGTTGTGAGCTCCCTATCCCTGGAAGTGTTCAAGGCCAGCTTGAATGGGGCTTGGAGCAATCTGGTCTAGTGGAAGTTGTCCCTGCCCGTGGCAGGGGGTTGGAACTAAATGGTCCTTAAGGTCCCTTCCAACCGAAACGATTCCATGATTTTTTGGATGTCACCCAGTCCCAGTCCTGCACGGCACGCCCTGCCCTGGCATGAGGCCGTGTGGGGCAGGTGGTGTTCCTGCAGTCATGCCTCCAGGTAGCCTGTCTCTGACCTCTCTGACCATCTGTCTCCTCCTCCAGGCCACCAACGGTGGAGGAGCCTTCAGTGACTACTCCTCCTCCGTGCCCTCCACCCCGAGCATCAGCCAGCGGGAGCTGCGGATCGAGACCATCGCTGCCTCCAACACCCCCACCCCCATCCGCAAGCAGTCCAAGCGGCGCTCCAACATCTTCACGGTAAGAGGCTCAGGGAGCCAGGAGCTCTGGGATGGGTTTTCAGCAGAGGAGAGGGCAAGGGAGTGGTCAGGACAGCCTGAGCCCTTGGGCTCTCCTGCACGGTAACCCGTGCTGTGCTGGCAGGAGTGTGTGTGTGTGGGAGGGACCTGCGTGTGCAGGGACCGTGGTGCTGCAAGCTGCTTCAGGCAGAGTGTGCCTGCATGGGGAGCATCTGGGAGCAGGACATTGCTCACACAAGAGGGGTGCACTCGTGTGGATGTGTAGTGTGTGTGAGCTCCTGCTCGTTACAGGGAGTGCAGCTGTGCGTGCACAGCACCAGTGACTCTGCTCCTCTTCTCCTGGGTCTGCATACCCCGAGCGTGGCACGGAGCCCTGGTCGGTGGGCCTCCTGTTTGGTGCTAGTGATGCTGTGCCAGTGGTGCTGTGCAGAGCTCAGCACCTGGCGTGGGGCCCCACTCGCTCCCGTTCCTGAATCCTGTGTGACTTGAGCAGCACACGTGGGGGCTGCTGTGGGTGTGGAGGGAGGGAAGACAGAGGGGAGGCAGGGCAGCTGTGGGCCCCAGGTGGAGCAGGATACATTTGCAGCCCTCAGCTGTGCTGGTTGCCTTGCAGCCTGCCTCTCTGCACGCTCACACCATGCACACACCGTCCGCGCAGTGTGCCCAGTCCTGCCCTCACACGCACCCTTGCTCTGAGCACAGCCATGAGTGTCCCCTCACTGTCAGCACACGTGTCCCAGTCCCATGTCTAGTGCAGGTGTAGCCTCTGTTCCCTGTGTACGTGTGCAGGCTCCGGCCTTGATCCTCTCCCCATCTCAATGTGCTTTCCAGCCACCATTGCTCAGCACACTGTGTCTGCTGTTTGTGGAACCAGCCACAACAAAGCCCTTGTACCTGTTGCACTGTGTCACCCTTGTGACCAGCCACTATTGCTCTGAGCCCAGACCACACAAATTCAGTGTCCTGTGCCCGATTCCTCTCACTGCACCATTGGCATCCCAGATTCCCCACTCCTTGTGCTGGAATGTGCCCATCTCCCTTGGCTTCTGGCATCCTGGCAGCTTCTGCGCTGACCTCCCAAATACTCTGTGCATTCCCCCCGGCTGCATCTCACGCACCCCCAGCTCTCTGTGCCTGCCCCAGGCCCAGGCTCACCCCGTCTGTGTGCTGTTGCCGGGTGGGCTGTGCTCCCCACCCCTTCCTGCCAGCACACACGGCCCCCCGCAGCAGGTCCCCGCTCCCAGCGCATGGTTGTTCCCTCACTGCCTTCCCCTCCCTGTGCTCACGCCCTCTGGAATGCCCGGTAGCTCTCCCATGTCCGTGCTCCCCCTGCACGCAGCGCTGGCGGGTGCCTGCCCCTCGGCCCCGCCGCCGCGCGCCGATGCCTCTGGACTCGCCGCCGGCTCGCGTTCACGCTCTCTGGAGCCCCATGCTCGCTCACTGGGGTGGGCACACGCTTTGGGGAGGAGGAGGGCGGCTTGCTGCGGGGCTTGCGCTTGTTCGCTGTGGACGTCATCGTGCGTGTGGGGCTCTCACGCGCTCGCTCATCCTGGGCTCACGCTTGCTCTCCGCCACGGGCTCACCTCTGCTCGGTGGCGCGCGCTCACTCGCCGCGGGGCTGGGGCTCACCTCACCTGCTTGCTCGTGTGCTGGTGCACATCCATGGCTCACGTTGACGTCTTCACCCATCTGGTCGTGGCAGCAGCAGCAGCTCCCGACACCTCCCACAGTGGGACAGGACCAGGAAGGGCGGGAAGGGAAGGAGAGGGCAGGCTGTTTTCTGCCACTAGCTTTTCCCAGGCAGGCAGCGCAGGTGTAGCCAGCAGCCTTTGTCCTTATAGGGTCCCCAGGTGGGCACAGGCCTTTCCGAGGTGCAGTGCTTGGCCCAGCTCTGGGAGCTGCTGCAGCCCCAGTCCTGAGCTATGCCTGACTCCTTTGCTCCTCTTCTCCTCTCCTCCTTCTCCTTTCCTCCCCCTCCTCCCTGTTCTCCTCCTTCTCTTCCTCCTCGTCNCCGACTGCTGCTGCCGCCGGCGCCCGCTCCGTGGCCTGTCCGTGCTGTCCGCTGGCACCCATCACTGACAGACTCGTGTCCGTGTTCTGAGTATAACTTGCCAAACTCTTTATTCTTTCGATATTTGCAGATATGTGCCACTGTTTCCAACTTTTCATCAACAAAAAGGCCTTTCCAACTCCTTCCAAATTAGAAGATCCAGGTGGTTACACACGGCACCTCTGTACAAATTCTCTCACTTTTCATTGCCTCTCCAGGGCCGGATAAGGGATG
>VXBC01006154.1:76189-86189 GCA_013399945.1 Ploceus nigricollis
GTTCCACACGGCACCTCTGTACAAATTCTCTCCCTTTTCATTGCCTCTCCAGGGCCGGATAAGGGATGGGCACTGGGATTGATCTAAGATTAGAGGCTCGCCCGCCCTCCAGCCAGCATGGGTCCCCCCCTCGGAGACACGCAGGAGCCTTTTAAATTCCCCCAATGTAAAGTCTAGGAAGCGCTGAGACGGCCTGCGCCTGCACTTTAAGCTGGGACATTTCTGGGCCTGCTGGATGCTGTCTAGGCACTGCCCTTTCTCGGGGATGCCAGGCGGACGACCCTCCTGGGATGGGAAGACCTGCAGACACACCGGGACCGGGCGACAGCCGCGCATGGAGCTGGATGGGCCAAAAGACGCTTTGCTGCTGCCTGCGGGAGCCGCTGCAGCGCCTGCCGCTAGCGCTCCGCTCCTTCTTCCCTCCTGCACCTCTGCAGCCTGCATGGACTCCTGCTCCTTCTCCTCTTCTCCTCGCAGCCGAGCAGCCATCTGTGTCTCTTTAGTTTTCTTCTCTTTCGATCTCTTTGTTTGGTTCTGGGCCCAAAATCTGGTGAATCGGTGTCCCAGGCGCGCGGGGCTCGTATCCCTTTCTGATCCAAAGCACATGGGGCCCTCCTGGACTGAGGGGGTGTGTAGGACGCTCCAGAGAGACGCTGCCGCTGCCTCCTGCCATTGTTGTGATTCTGAATGTATTGGTTGTGCTCCATGCCATGTATGACTTGGTATTTCCCTCTGTCCTAAGCACTTTGAATGAGTTCTGCTCAACAGACTGTAAATTTCATATTGTATTTATCAGAGTTTGCTCTCCCCGCGGCCCTCGGGCGCTGGTGGGTCCCGCTCTCGCCGCTCTAGACGTGTGGTAGATATTTATTGTCCATGCTCTTTTGTAAGGGGCTGGTATCTGCCCGGTGACCTGTGCTACTTTGTATGGTGCAAGTGTGTTACCAGAATAAATCTGTTGGATTAGTAGAGGTGTGAGTTCCTTCACTGCCTGACCCTCTCCTGCTTCCATCCATGCTCCACCTGCATCCCATGCCATTTCTGTCTGTCGCCATGTCCTGTGTGCCCCACGGGAGGGGGGGCCCACACAGCCCCGCTCTGCCAGGAGGAGGACAGCTCTGCTTGCAGTGGGGGGAGAGGAGAGCTTGCTGGGGGGCTGGGCTGGAGTGTCCTGAGTGTCCCTAGAGGGGCCGGGTGTGGGAGAGCTGGCCTGGGGGAGAGCAGAGTGGTGTGGCCTGGAGCCTGCTGGGGACGGGGGACCGTGCGTTTGGGTCTCTGTGCCCAGCTCTAACGCGCCTGTGTCTCTTCTCTTCCAGTCCCGGAAGGGCGCGGACCCGGAGCGCGACAAGAAGGTGCCGGAGTGTAAAGCGGACAGTATTGGCAGCGGGCGGGCCATTCCCATGAAGCAGGTTCGATGCTCCCCCTTCGCCCCGCTGCGAGAGCAGGGTCCAGGGAGTGGGGCTGGTTGGTGCCCCTCTGCCCCGGGGGGCTGCACACCCGCCGGTCCGGCAGCGAGCGTGGTGCTGGGGGTGCTGCTGCGGGCCCTGTGCCGTGGGGGGTGCGGGGGCTGTGGCAGGGCGCTGCTGGGGGGCTGCGGCGGCGGCTGCAGAGCGGTTCCAGCAGATGGCATCCATGCCCCACGCCCGCTGCAACCTCTGCCGCAGCCTCTCTCTGCTCCTTTCTGCTCCTCTTCTCTCCTGTTCCTTTCTGCTCCTACTCCTTTCTGCTCCTGGCAGGACAGGAAGGGGATTCCCCTCTTCATGGGCTACTACAAAGAGCTGTGAGCACAGTGCCCACACCGTGAGCCGCTGGGAGTCTAAGGGAGGCACTGCTTCCTCCAGCAGCAGTGCATTCTGCTCCTGCCTCTTGGCTTCCAGGGAAGCTTGAACTGCTGGGATCCAACCCAGAGTGTTGCCTGCCCCTTTGTCCATCACTGGCAAGCAGTGATGGGTGACGTCCAAGCAAGCCAAGTGCTGTGGATTGGCTGGATGGTGTTTCCATCAGGATTTCCTTGCATTACAGGAAAGACTGATCTGGCAGTTTGGGCTCCTGCCTTGCATGTTGTGTACCCATTGTGGATTCGTTTACCCCCTGCTGGCCCCTCTGTGCCCCATGGGCCCCCCAACGCTGCCAGGGCTGAGTTGCACAGGGCCAGTTGTGTCCCTGCATTGCAGGAGTGCTGGGACATGAGGCAGGAGAGTAGAGTCTACATCCCCACCAGGTTCTGGCTGCCTGGTACAATTCCATGCTGAGATTCCATGGGGAAGGACTCGGTGAAGCCAGGCTAACTGAGGAGTGGAGTGGGGATCAGAAGAGAGAGACCCTGCTCACTGCTGGAGCTGCCAAAGCTCCTGCCCTTCCCTGCCCATGGAGTAATCCTGGGGCAGATTTGTGCAGGGCTGTTGGTGCCCCAGGCGAGGGGCTGTGCTGAAAGGAGGGTGGTGTTGGGAAGGCAGCGTTGGGAGGGTTGGCTCTGGAGCCAGAGGGAGCAGTGACAGGAGAAGCAATGCCAGGGTGGAGGCTGTGGGATCTCACACATGGGGGCTCTGCTCCTGAGGTGCCCAAGCTTGGCACAGCCCCAGCAGGAAGAGGCAGTCCAGCTGCGTGCTGGGCCATGCACTGCTCTCTGCAGCACAGGGCCTGTTGGTGTGCAGGGAGTCGCTGTTTGTGCTGGGTCATTGCTGGTGTGCAGTGGGTCGTTGTTTGTGCTGGGTCATTGTTTGTGGTGGGTCATTGTTTGGGGTGGGTCGTTGTTGCTGTGGGGGGTCATTGGCGTGAGGTGGGTCATTGATTGTGCTGGGTTGTTGGTTTGCAGTGGCAGTGCCTATATGCTCTGGTTTGGGGTCAGCCCGACCTGGGCAGCAGGGGAAGTGGGGGGTGGCTATTCTGTGATGAGGTAGGGGAGCTGAGAGTAGAGCAGCTGGAGCCCTCAGTGAGACCTGACTTGGTTCCCCAGATCCTGCTGCTGCCTGCCGAGGGCTGGTCCTGAGAGGGACTTGACAGCCTGTTGTGCCTGGATCTTTGGGTTCCTTTTTCCAGGATCTCTCTCCACTCGGCAGGGCAGGATGATTCTTTACCTGCTCCTGTGTCTCTGTGCTGCTGGCAGGGGCTGGCCTTGCCTGGTCTGCCGGAGGCTGTGTTGGTTTAGTGAGATTAAGTCATTCCATGGTGTTCATGTGTGAAATGAGGAGAACTGGGACCAACAGAGGCCCAGGTCTGCAAACACAACCTCTGTACATCCTTTCTGGGCTTTACAAGGAGGAGGAGATGTCAAACTACTGCCTGGTTCAGGACTAAGCAGAGGAACCAGTTCACGGCAGCAGCAGCTCACAAGGAGAGCCTGGAGCAAAGAGTTCCCACAGGAGATCCAGGTCCATGCTGGGTTCAGGACTGGCACCTTTTCTAGCCAGAGCTGTGAGAGGTGGTTTCACAGAGATCCTGGCAGTGTTTTTACAGGAACATACATGAGGGGACGTGGTGTTTGACAGGGGACACTAGCTTGTTCCAGCAGATATCAACATGTGGCTTGTGGGTAAGGGCTTGTCAGAGGGTCCATAGTGAGGTTAGCACTACAGTTTGGCACATTCCTGCCGTGGCCCTACACCACAAGGAGTGACGTCTTGGTACCACCAACAGGGAGAGGAGCAAAGACTTCAGGAGGTGTAGCTCTGTATCACAAAGATTCGGGACAGGGGATGGTTGCTCTGGTCTCTGGTATGGACCTGCCCCTTCTGGAAGGTGGTGGAGGTCTCACTGCTTGCTGTCCCTGAGAGGCAGTGGGAGAGTGGGGCCTTTAGTTAGTTTTCCTCTTAGACCACTCGTTGGTCCTGCCCAGCCGTAAGAGCAGAGAAGCTGTCAGGTTTGGGGCTGTGAGTGGCAAATGGGCAGGATCTCCTGCCTGGGTTTGTGGCCAGCATTGACTTCCCTTGGCATGGGCACCGCTGGGCTGGCACGTCTGGTGCTGGGGCTGCTGGCAGGTCACCTCGGGAGCAGCTGGGTTCCTCTGCGTGGCAGAAGGAGGCTGCCCTGTGCTTACATTGCCAGCCCGTGGCTGAAGGCAGCCAGTGCTGTGGGGCAGCAGGCTCACCCACGGCACCCATGGCTGCAGTCACTGTGATCCATGGTCCCTTCCTGGTCTCTCTGAGGGCAGAGCTAGCATTGGGAAGCACTGACAGCCTTCCTCAGCCTGTGGGGTCTGGGCTTTGCATGGAGCCAGGGAGCAGGAGGCTGGGCTGGCTGCTGCAGAAAGAGAAACACTGGGAACCTTGGCTGAGGAGGGATGTGTCTTGCTACTACAGGGTGCTTGGTTGTCACTTGTCACTGCCTTCTCCAGTACAGCACCTCTGGGTGACCTGATCTGTGTCCCTTATGCATGTCTGGAAAAGATGGAGCTCCCCAAGGGGACAGGTGAGGCTGTGGGTGCTGGGGCCCCTCTACACCTGGAACAGCACCTATGCACCCTCCAGGCAGCTGGTGCCTGTGCCAGGGCTGCTCTGTGCCGGGGACTCAGGGTCCGAGTGCTGCAGTGTCCTTTTGGTGATGGTCCTGCAAGGCTGGGAGAGTTCCCTCTGGCTGGACTCTTGTCTCTGAGAAGTGGGTTAATTAAGCCAGGAGTCGAAGCTTCCTCAGCTGTTTATTACCAGGAATGAGCTTCTAAATGCACATCTACCAGATCTTTCTGGGCAGGCTGCATGGGGCGCGCTGGCAGCCCGGGGGTCCCCTGGCCCCTGGCCTGGCTCTGCTCGGGCCGTGCACTCCAGCAGGGCCCAAGGCGGGTGACTCCTCCTCCTTGGGAGCTGGGATCATGCTGGGAGCTTAGATTACATTTAAATTGCCATTTGCATTTTCCAATCAATACGCGACTTCACAATTAAGTTTGGTGTTAAAATTCTTAGCAAAAAGTGAGTGGAAGGGAGATTTGTGGAGTAAACGAGTCCTCTGGGGGCCATCGACGCTCCCTGCTTCATTACGCTGCATATTGCTGCTGCTGCTTTTACCGTGCGGCAGCGCAGCCCGGCGCGGCACAGCCCGGCGCGGCACAGCCCGGCGCGGCACAGCCCGGCGCGGCACAGCCCGGCACGCCCGCGGAATGCCAGGACCGGGGAGAGAGAGCTGCCGAGAGCAGGAGGGTCGGGCTCTCTCCTTTGTGCGTGACACGGCAAGAAACTTGTGGAAGAGTTAGTTCCTGCTGGTCCTCCCACGAGGGCAGAGGGAGTTGAGGAGCAGCCGCACAGGGCGCTCGGGGCACCAGGAGCCTGGCTGGGAGGCTCGTGGGAGCAGGCACAGCAGCACCAGGACGGCCTGGGTTCTTCCCCCTTTTGGAGTTTTGTTCCTTCTGGCTTGCAGAAAGGGGCTGTAGTGCCGGGTCCTCCTTTCCAGCTCTGTTTGGTTGTGCTTTCAGTTTGCCACGCTGCAGGTTTGAGACTGACCTCAGTGCAGCCGGACTGTTCTCTGCAGGTAGCCTGTGTTTGGGGCAGGCTGCAGGTGCTGAGGTGGCTGTTTCGTAGCATCACGGTGCATCAGGTTGAAGTCACATCGAGGAGAGGAGAGGAGCTGTACTGCGGGATGCTACAAAAGGGCAGGTCAGACTGTGGAACTGAGCTGGGTTTAGGGCAAGAAGGGGGATCATCATACCCAGGAGGGATCATTATATACCCAGGAGGGATCTTCATGCCCAGAAGAGATCACTGTGTCCAGAAGGAATTGTGACACTCAGAAGCCATAGAATTCCACACAATGACTTTGAGTTAGATCTGTAACTTCAGCCTGGTCTGGAGCAGATTTGTTTGAAAGATACCAAACAAATGTTCTGAATTACAGAGAATTCACCCTTTACCTGTGAATTTACAGAGAATTCACCCTTTACCCATCACCAGCTGGGTGAGCTGGTGGATGTTAAACTGGCTTTGTGTGGGAGGAGGAACGATCATTTTCATACGCTGTGTGGGAAATGTGTGGCCCAGCTCTGGTGTTAGAGAGGGCGATTTTGGGTGGGTCCGGAACCAGTGCTGAGGGAACGCGGGTACTGCTGGCTGCGTGTGGGGGATGGCACAGCACCCAGGCAGCTGTCCTGCCCATGGCACGGCACAGCATGGCACGGCACGGCATGGCATGGCATGGCATGGCATGGCATGGCTGCCTTCTCATCTGGGAGGTGCAGGGACATCAGGGTGCCATCTCTGCTGGGGAGGACCAGTGTCCATCGCTGCAGGTTTTGTGAAGAGGCTGGAGTGACGTGGTACAGCTGAGCCTGTGCAGGGAGGGAGGGGCGAGCTGAGCTCCCAGCACTCCTGCAGCTCTGCTTTGCTGTGACAGTATCACAGATGGGAGTTAGCACTGTGTGCCCTGTCTGACCCAGCAAGCACTGCCAGACCTAAGTACCTTTCCCACGGAGCCCTGGCAGCTTGGGAGCTGCTCAGTGATGGCACATCCAGCCCAAGAGCTCACACGTGGGCAGCTCCCACCCGGTCCCTGTGCAGGACCAGCCCTGACAGCCCGCTGCAGGGTCCTGCCACCTGGCCCCTGGGCAGGATTGTGCCTGGTGTCCTCAGCAGCTCAGTTTGCCCAGTGATAGGAGGCAGCTGGGGTTAAGGACCAGTCACTGCACTGATTTACACCATGCAGTTGTGGCATTACCTTTAGGTTTTCTGGTTTTCATTTGAGCAAGACGTTGAGAACGAGTCTGAATCAGATGCAGGTTGGCTGGATCTCTGTAAGTCCTGTTGGACACAGGTTTGCCATTTATAACCACGCTTGTTCTCAGACATGGGTATGTTTTGAGACCTTACACTTGACTAGTTCTCATTGCATTCATTACTGGCTCTATGGGTTTTGTACAACTGGTGTTGAAGAGGGTTGTTGCTCAGTTAAAGACCTGACAGAAAGCTAAAAACACTTGTCAGCACAGTCACTCCTGCCATCAGACAGTGTGAGAACCAGGCTCCTCTAATGTCCTGTTTGCACCAGCTGGCACCTTCTCCTCTCTTCTCCTCTCTTCTCCTCTCCCATCACTCTTTGCCATAGCTTTTCCATAGATTTGCTTGGTGTGAGCCTCCAGCCGTGATTCCAGGGTTGTTGCTTGCCCCTTGGCAGAGCAGGAGCTCTCAGCCAGCTGCCACATTCCATGCCATGTTCTCATCAGCACCTTCTGACTCTACTGAGTGAGTTCTTCAGCTCATGTCCTTTGAGCTCTTGAGGGCAAGGTGCCAGATCCTGACAAGGGATCTGATCCTGCCCACACACAGCTTTGCCCTGGCCACTCTCTTTTGCTGTTCCATCCCTGCATGTGTGGAGGGCAGTTCCTTTTCCCACTGTTTGCTGCCCGAGCACCGAGCTGGAGTGGTCGCGGGGACTTGTGCCTGTTCTGCACCATTTATTGCTGATTTCACGGTCACGTCTGGCAGTGTTGTCCCCCACCACTTTGTGCTGGGCCTTTGCACCGTGCAGGAGCAGCAGCTCAGTCTCCAGGCGCTGGGACGGGGCCCCCAAATATGCCAAGGCTGGCAGGGCTGAGACTTTCTGCCCAGGTTTTTGAGGAGGGGCTGGCCCAGGGCCCAGATTTTTGCCAAGTTAGGAGCAGGCAGTCTGGGTGTCTGTCCAGACAGCACTTTCAGAGGGGCCAGGCCTGACAGTTGGTAGAGCCAGCTTTTTCCCAGACTTTGTTACTCATTCCTACGTTTGTCCCTCCATGCTGTGCTTCCCTCCCTGCCAACAGAGTGCTTGATGTGCTCTCCCTGCTCCAGAGCCCTTGCACCTGGTGTCTTTCTCCAGCTTCCTTCTCCCTCTCCACCTTTGTCCGTACCTGGTACATGCTGAATTGCTGCTGGAGGTAGATTTCTTGGGGAGGCAAAGATGACTGGGGAGAGGATGAGGATCGTGCTCTGAGTTAGGTCTGGGCTATCTGAGTGCAATCATTTCCTGGCCCTGGGAGTGTGTTGTGCCAGCGACAGCAGGGTAGGTCCCAGGTAAAATCCTGATGAGAAAAGGGGATGACCCTAACCCTCAACTGCCCAGGACCTGCACTCCCTCCTGGACTGTGTCCCTACTCTGTTTGACAGCTCTCAGAATCACAAGCAGGCGAGAAAATGTGCATCCCTTGGGAGACCTGTATTTGGAGTGTTGTTTCTCAATCAGGCCCTGCCTGTTCCCAGTTTTCCCTGCCTTGGCTATCCCTCTGTACTTTGGGTGGTGGGAGAAGCTCTGGGAGCAATCTGTGTCTGTGGTAGTGAGGTTGGCTCCTGCCCTGTGTGGGCACTGCCCTTCAGCATGGGAAGAGTTTCTCAGAGGGAGTGGTTTGGGACACCAGAGGATGTTCAGGTCTCAGAGGACCTGGACATTGGCATTGACATGTGGAGACCCTTATCCCTGAAAGGGAGGGGCTGTCTGTGGGGACTGGGGGGTTGGTAAGGAAAGAGTGCAGCCCAGGGAAATGTGGGAAGGTCGACCTAGAAGATGTTTTCTTGAGTCTGCTTGTCATTTCTTCTCAAAGACCAGTCTCCAAGGGGCAGCGCTGGAGTGGAGCATGAGGTGCCTGGATCGAACACCATCTGAGACTTGTGACTCTTCTCTTTTAGGGCATTCTCCTCAAACGCAGTGGCAAGTCCCTCAATAAGGAGTGGAAGAAGAAGTACGTGACACTGTGTGACAATGGGGTCCTCACCTATCACCCCAGCCTGCACGTGAGTACTGGGCTGTGTAGAGGAGCAGGGTGGGACAGAGAAGTGTCCTTCATGCCGTGGCTGCTGCTGCAGGTGCTCTTGCAGCAGCCATCATGGCAGAGAGGGGCTGGGGAAGAGTTTGGTAGCAGATGGAAGTTCTGGGCTCTGCCCTATGCAGGAGTTCAGTGTTGGCCACCTCCCAGGCAGCATTTCCAGCAGACCTGGTTTTTACCAGGGTCTGGAGAAGACTCTCTCCTGCAGGGCAGGCCGTTTGTTCAGTGCTAGGCTGGTGGAAACATGCTCAGTGCAGGATTGCACTGGGAAGCTGCAGTTCTCTCCTGTTGGCCTCCTCAGTCCATGAAAGCGGGGCCTACCCTGCAGCCGGATGAGGAGCAGGCAGAGAACTCCTTGCAGCTATATCTGATGGTGCCATTTGGGTGTGAATAATTTTCCTGGCTGCTAGGTATTGGGTAATGGAGACGAGGTGCGGGTGCAGAGCCTGCCGAGCCGCGCTGCCCTCGCTGCAGTGTGATCCTGCTCGCCTGGCTCAGGCACGCAGCTGCTGCCCCATCCATCTCTGTCACCTCCCCACTGTGGGGCTAATGGCTTCTTCCCTATTCCCTCTTGAGCACAGTTTGCTGCTGCGGCAGCAGCCACGGACAGACACACCTGTGACACAGGCCCAGCACCTCTGCCAAGGATGTGCTGCACAGGACAGACAGACGGGCGGTGGCTGGGGGGCACATGGCGGTTTAGGGGGCTGCAAGGAGAAGAACAAGGTGCTGCAGCTCTTGTGAATGTTTCCAGGCCCTCAGTCTTTCCCTGATCTCCTCAGGTGTGTGGTATTGGAGTGTCCTGAGCCTCACAGTCTTTCTCATTGCTAACCCTGCACCGTCCCTCCAGGGTTTACCATGCTCAGTTATCCAGCTCCAGAGCCCCCAGACCCTCCTGTCGTTGAACAGGAGACCCAACCATTGCATTTCCTTTCTCTAATTTGTTGGAGCTTTTTCTTAGAGTCCTCAATGCCCGTACTGTGCTGTAGTCTGCAGTTCTCTAACTTTGTAACCCCAGTTTTTGGTCTTCAGATCACCAAACCAGGAGGGAGAGGCTGCTGCTGCCATCTCTGCATGTGTGCTCACCTGTGCACCTGTGTGTATGGGCTTATCACATTTCCACCATGGAAATTACCATGCTATTACCATCAGCTGTGGAGGGAGAGCAATTTCTGGGCTGTTGTTTAGCTACTCTCAGATGCTGCTGCTGCCACGCACCAGGTTTCTCTCCTTTTTTCACCACTCCTTCCTCAGGGGGCGATCGAGATTGATGCTACTTGCTTTCCTTCC
>VXBC01006154.1:88689-102667 GCA_013399945.1 Ploceus nigricollis
TCCTGCAGCAGCCACAAGCTCTCCCTGGACAGCTGTGGCTCCTCTCCTGATGGCATCAGAGGAACCCAGGGGTGGTGTCCCCAGCTCCCTGTTCCTCCCAGAGCCTTGAGCTCCAGTGTTGGTCGCTGCTCCCTCAGGATCTGACAAACAGTTCCCCCCTATAACATTGGTTGGGTCTTCCCCTTCTGAGGGCACAAGCCCAAGGAGGAGCTGGCTGCATCAGAGAGGGCTGGGGAAGAGCCACGGAGCCCCACAGGGCAGGGAGGGGTGGGAGGCACAGTAAGGGACACAATGCTCAGGAGAGATTGGGAGTCTGCACCCTCATTCTGACTGAAAGCTGAGATGCTCTTGGAAGACAGGGCAGAGTGATAGTTACAGTCTGCACACGGGCTTTTGGTTGTATAATGAATTGTCTACCAGAAGAAATGGTGGAAGCACCAGGTTTTGAATAACAGGAAGCTTTGCAGGTGAATGAGCAAGGGAGTTACCTGAGTTCTGTTGTTCTGGGTTTCTCTTATCCCAGCTGTGACCTGAGAGGGAATTTTTAGGCATCCCATTGCTTATGCTGTATTATATTATATTATATATATTATGTTATTTTCATATCATATTATATGCTGTTGCAGTTGAGTGCTGAGATTAAACAAGGGATGACAGGGAGGAGGAGGTGCTGGCCACCTGTGTGCCCTTTGGCCCCATCTGGTCTCTGATCCCCAGCCATGCTCTCCCCCATGGGCCTGTCCTGGCATCCAGCAGGGCTTAGTGCTGATTCAGGATGGGGAAGCTGAGCGTGTTTGGCTGGGGCAGGGCTGACCCTCCCCCCCTGTGCTCTGCTGCAGGACTACATGCAGAACGTGCACGGGAAGGAGATCGATCTGCTGAGGACGACGGTGAAGGTCCCGGGCAAGCGGCTCCCCAGGGCCACGGCGGCGGCAGCGCCCAGCGCCAGCCCCAAGGCCAACGGGCTGGCCAAGGAGCGGAGCAGCTCGCAGCTGGCAGCAGGCACAGGTAGGAGCTGCTGTGGGTGCCACAGAGCCAGCAGCCGTCCCTCCACAATGCCTCAGCAGCCCTTGGCTTTGCTGAGCTCATTACAGAGCCCCTTCTGAAGTGTCTTGTCTTCACCACCCTCGGGGAGTCCCTTTGGTGGGCGTTAGCATTTCTGTGCAGGTCCCAGGTAAGCTCCCTGGGTAATCCTTTTAGGATTTTACAGGTAAGAGGTAATCTCTTAGCATTTTGTGCTGGTTGGTGTCCAGGGCAGAAGAACGTCAAAGGGTTTAAATAGCAATGTGAACCCCTGAGGAATTTCCTCACCCTGAGGAGAGTGTTGAGGTTGGTGAGCTGCTATGCGTGGTGGAAGCTGCTGCTCCCTAATCCAAAGGAAATCCCAAGGCTCTTGGTTCCTGACAAGTTGTGTTCTGTTTCTTTCTGGTTTTGGGACCCTCTTTCCTGCTTACCTTTCCCTGGAGAAATGGTGAAGATCTGGTTTGGGATCATCACTCTGTGTGCACACTGAAGAGTTGCCCCACAGTGTGGTGAGGTGGGGCTGGGAGGCTGGCTGCCCCTCTGGCCTCTCCCAGAGTTCTGTCACACTCCTCCTTTCACAGAGTTCCTGCCATGCTCCTCCTTGCTGCTGCTGCCATGGGAGGTTCTCACCTTGCCAGGGGGAACTGTTGAACCTGGGGCCATCCTGCCCACATTTCCCAGAGCCTTTACTGCATCCTTGGGGCTGGTGTCCTTGCCCAGGGTGGGCAGTTCCCACCTGCCTTCTTCGAGCTAGCTGTTGGCACAGTCTGGTGCACAGGTTATGGAAGAGGCTCTGTTTGGGATGCTGAGGAAGTGCTGGTGGTGCTGCTGATCACAGAAATCCTTCCAAATCCAGTACTGGCACTGAGAGTGAGCTTGGGTGACACATCCCCATCTTGTTCATTCCTGCTGTGTGCCCCAGCTCTGCCCCATGGTCAGATGCTGTCGGCGCAGTGCTTCAGAGTGTCCCGGGGCTGAGGGAGGTGGGATGCAGCTGGGGTGAGTGTCAGGAGCTGCTGGAGTCCTTGGCATCACACACACACAGACACGGGCAGGGAATGGGGCACAGTAACATCACTGCTCACATGGTGCCAAGGAGGACATCCTGAGCCCTCCCAAACCCAAACTTCTTGACAAGTCAGAAGTCATCTGTGGATAAACTGTCAGTTCTGACCAGGGCTGTGCACCTCTGCCTGTTCCTTGCCTTGGCTCTCCACTGTACACTGATGCTCTTTCACCACCACCATCACCGCCAGGCACACTCAGTGTGCCCCAGCGTGGGGACAGTTCCCGATTCTGGACAGGGACACTTCTCTGCCTGCCCGTCAGAGGTGCCTTGGCTGAGCTCTGACTTAGCAGAGGTATCAGAGCTGGGGGAAGGATTCAAAGCACAGAGGAGCTTATGCTGATGTCAAACCAGCTGCTCACCTAGCGCTGTATCCTACTTCCAGCAGTCCTCTCAGTCCTGCTGGGCTCGCAGGAGTGGGTTGGGATGTACCTGGATTACTGATCACTGCAGCTGGAAAACCAGTGCCAAGGAGTCAGTACAGCATGAGAGCACCCCTGCAGTCTGGGCCACAGAGCTGGAGCAGGCGCAGTGTGTGGGGACTGGAGCTAGAGCAGTTTACACGGGAGAGGAGATGCAGTTTCCTAGCAGGGGGGAAATGAATGTTGGAATAGTTTATCTGGAGAGCAGTTGGACTTAGCACTGCCTGAGCCTTTAGAATGAGACCAGTTTTCTGTTCAGGAGATGTGCTTTAGTCCAGCTTGGGGGTGTGCAGGGGTGGGACCCTGTGGTACGGTGGTGGCTGCCATGTGGGGTCTGTGGCTTTGGGATCCCCTGTTGGCTGTCTGCCCTGGGCCCTCGAGCAGAGCTGTGCTGTGGGCTGCCCACAGTGGGTGTGTCCTCATGGGGCTCAGCACCAGGACAGTGGCTTTACACACAGGAGTATGTCCTGTCTTGGCTCAGGCTGTGGCTGCAGTATCAGAATGCTTTTCGTCTGGTACACAATTAGTAAAGGCTTTTCTGAGGAATTTTTTAATCTCTCTCTGATGCCTCCAAGCCAATAGCAGTGGATGCAGTCACCAAGTGCACTGATGGGACACAGACTCTCTGAGGTGATGTGCTCTTATCCCTGTGCAATGCCCAGGGCTGGATTTAGGGTTGATGGAGAATCTGCCTGGCTTCAAATTAGCAGTGACCTCACAGTTTTGCCACCTTTGGGACTGTGGATGAGACTGATACTGGATCCACTGGGCATCTCTCATCTGACACATATTTTGGGAACTGGAGAAGAAGCACTTCAAAGTTTGCAGTCCTTTGTCAGTCACAAGTTAATCTTCAGAGGACACAAACTTTGGAGACACGAGGGATTTGCTCTCTTGCCCCAGGAGTCTCTGGGCAAAACCAGGTGTCCAGTGGTTAGAGTTCAGAGCAAGTGTCTGTGGTTCCTCTGTGACCTGAGCTCTGCAAAGGTAAGTGAGTGTGCTGGCTGATGTCCACTGCACAGTCCTTACCTGGGGTGAGGAAAGACCAAGGACACAGAGGGGAGAAGAAGGAAAAAATGAAGTCTCACCTTGCCCTGTGTGTGGATGAAATACATGAGTGCAGTGCTCTGGTGAGGATTCAGAATAACTCCAAAGCAGGTATAGACAGCTTCAAGCTAAACACAGTAGGAATGGGGAAGAGACTTGTGTTTGTGAAACCAGTGGGGGCTCTGTGCCCCAGTATTTAAACCATTCAAGAAGGCACCTTTACTGTAGGTAAGCTTGGTTTTATTTTGGGTTGGATGAGTTCTCATTGTCCAGAGGAGGCCATGGAGATGCTCCAAGGGCTGGAGCCCTTTCCTACAGAGATAGGCTGAGAGAGCTGGAGGTGTTAACCTGGAGTAGAGAAGGCCCCAGGGAAGACCTTAGAGCCCTTCCAGTGCCTGAAGCTGGAGAGGGAGCTTGGACAAGGGCCTGGAGTGATGGGACAAGGGGGAGTGATGTTATACTGAAGGAGGGGAGGTTTAGATTGGATATTAGGAAGTTCTTCCATGTGAGGGTGGTGAGGTCCTGGCACTGGTTGGTCAGAGAAGCTGTGGCTGCCCCATCGCTGGAAGTGTCCAGGACCAGTTTGGACAGGTCTTGGAGCAACCTGGTCCAGTAGAAGGTGTCCTTTCCAGTGGCAGGGGGTGGGACTACAGTGGTTGGGCTGGAGAGGGCAGGAGAGGGATGGGCAGATCTCCTGCCAGAGCTCACAGGTGCTGTGGCCTGAAGGCAGGTATTCACTAGAGGTGTGGCACTGCTGGGTCAGGTGTCTCCTTCAAATCCCTGCTGCTCCTCTTCCCTCTGGAATGTCTCTTCTCTTGCCCTCTCCCTCACGGCCCCCCAGGTGCATCCTTGCTATGGTTCCTCAGGTTCACCCAGCCTCATGCTGTGCTGCATCACATGTTTCTGGCTCGAGGAACGAGGGCAGCTCGTATCAAAGTGTAGGTGGGATGAGAAGGGACTTCAGCTAGGGAGGAAAGATGGTGGCACAAGAGACAGTGTCAGTCAGCACAAGAGCCTGGCCTCAGCCCAGCTGAGCCCTGGGTTCTTGCTTCCAGAGGTTTGTAGGGACCTGCTCCCAGGTGTTGGCAAAGGGAGCCGGGCAGGGAGGTGCTGGACCCCTGGTCCGTGACACCTGTGATGGTTGGTAGGTGACCTGGAGCACAGCCATGCACGGAGCACAGCAGCTGGCTCTGCAGCTCCGTGGTGGCAGGGACTGTCGAGAGCTGAGCACTAGGAAGCCTGCCTTGGAGTGGGAAGTGAAGAGAAGTGCAGGAAGAGGCTGCAGCAATGCTGTTGCAGCAGCAATTGGAGGTGTTTCCAGCAGCAGAGATGGCACTGAAGGAAACAAATGTGAGGGAGCAGAGCACTAGAGTGAAGGGAGAAGGCTAAAGGGGAAAGTTCTGCTCCACTCTGGGGGCTCACAGGAATTGTCCAGCTTGCTGAGGACCGTGAGTCTCCCGTGGGACATGCTGCTGAGCAGACAGCAGCCATGTCCTCAGTGCAGGGGAGGCTGAGCAGGATGGGCCAGTTCGACTCAGCACAGGGCTGTGAGCCTCAGCTCTGGAGGGTTTTGGGTGGGGACTGCTGCTGGCCAGTTCCCTTGAGCCCGAGGAACAATCTGCATGGTCTGACACATGTGTTGGGGCCAGTGCCAGTGTGAGTCCTCTTCCTCCTCCTGCTTCTGCAGCCTCACTCCTGCATCTCCTCCAGGGAGAGCGTTTTCCAGAGTGTGTGGTGGTGGGAGGCACTGCTTGGGATGCAGGGCTTGGTTGATGCTCCTGCTTGCTCTGAGGTGACGAGGGTCCAGCTGTCCCTGGGCCGAGCTCTGTGTGCCAGGCCAGGGAGCTGTCGGTGCACAGAGGGTGGCAGCGTGCCCATCCCTCTGTGCCGGGTGCCGTGCTGGGAGGGAGCCTGTGCTGGCCTCAGCCACTGCAAACGTCGGGGTGGCAGGGGATGGTGCTGGGTCTCCAGGCAGCTGGGGATCCTCTCTTGTTCGTGCTGACGCCTGGGAGCTCTGTTGCGGCCTCTGTGGCCGGGAGCATTTGCAGAGGCAGGCGGGCGCAGAGCGCGGTGCCGGTGCCACGGAACGCCGCGCTGGCAGGGCCCCCCCGCCAGGCCCGTGCCCCCCGATGCTCTTCCTCTGCAGAGTGAGGGATTGGCTCCCCCAGGCCGGGGTTGCTGAGCCTGCTGTGATCATGTCACGTCGGGCTCCGTCGATGTTAACATCTCATTATCTTTGTTACTGTAATTACATTATCCGCTGCTTTATGCAGAATTATTCTCCGAGGACTAATTGATGGATCCATGTTTAATTCATTAATCATTAGCATCAAATTCGACAATTACAGTGCACACTGATTGTGGAATTTCAAATGTAATGAGGGAAGAATTAACAAAGAAAAGGGAAAACCTGTTTCCCTGGCACACCGCTGCTCGCCGTGGGGGACAATGACATTGAGGGAAGAAGAGCAGTGAGAGCAGGGTGGTGCAGGTCATGGCAGACAGGAGGCTGGTGGATCATCTCCTGCCTTTCTTCTGGTTGTGGCTGCACAACAGATTCTTCAGGTCAGAGCAGGGTCATTAATCTCCTACAAAAGAATGGAAATGGGCACTCAGGAGGGAAGGCTCGGCTCTGACTTCTGAAACGAAGTTGCTTTTGCTTCTCACCAAGAGCTCGGGTCACCCTGCCCTGGTGTCCAGGAGCATCCCAAGTCACACCTGTGCAGCACGCTCGGCAGGGAAAGCTGGCTGGCCTCTGGTGTCCCTGGGGTTGGCCCGTGGTGCCATGGCTGCTCTGTTCCTGCACAGCGAGTGGCTCGGTGTGTGTGGCTCGGTGTGTTCTGCTCGGAGGCGGGATCCTGTCTGCTGTGCTCTTTGTTGTGCTCCCTGGGAGCTGGGCAGCAGAGTGGAAGCCAGAGCAGGGCCCCCAGTGCCTCCCCCTCGGCCTGAGGGACTGCTTGGGCCCGGGGTGGGGGCAGTGCCCATGCACAGCTGGTTCCGTGCCAGCTGTGGGGACACGCCCTCCCTCTCTCCCTCCCTCCCTCCCTCCAGCTGTGATTTCGGCTTGCTCACTTGGCTTTCTGTAGAGTGTGACTGTAAAAGTCCAATGTTAGTCACTGTGTTCAGCCAAGGGCCAGGGCAGGGGCTGGAAGTGGATGATCTTTGAGGTCACTTGCAACCCAAACCAGATGGGGATCCTGTAACTCAGACATGGGGATGCTGAGCTGAAAGGAAGAGGGTGAGGGTCTGTCTGCTCCTCCATGTGGGACTTCTGCCCTTCCCAATAATATGTTAAAGGGTTGTTTGTAGTCTGAAGATGAAGCTGAGATGAGAGATTTACTAAAATTTATCTGTAATTAATATTTTGCATCATGAATCATGTATAAAATACTGCAAATTCATATGTATATTATAAATATTATACATTCACCATTACAGTCATACAGTAACCTCTTACGAATGTTTATCTGCATGTCTGAAGGTGGAGGATGAATCCAAATGTGAGGCTTGAGCTGCTGGTTTAAAGTTTTGCATTGAGTAGAAGCTGAAATAGTCAGGACTCCGTGGGAAGAGGAGCGTGGCTGCAGCCAGGTGGGATGACACGAGGCAGGACAGGACCAGCAATCCTTGGTGCTTGGTTCTAGTGCTGGACAGAAGGCTGGAGGGCCAAGATTCTGCTGGGTCGAAATGGCTCCTGCTCTTGGAACAGGCAGCTCCAGAGCTGTGCAGGCAGGGAGAGGTTCATGGAGGGGATCAGAGCATAAAGGGAGCTGCTGGTGCTTTCCCCCTCCACACCCCAGCTCTACCTGCCCTCCCCAGTGGAAAAGCAGAGACTGATTTTCTCCGACCCAACAGTATAATCACTAACCCTAATTAGAGATAATTACTGGGAGTTGATATACTTACTCCTTACCAGATCACTAAGGAGCCGTGCAGTGCAGGGCTGAGCAGGGAAAAGGCCTTGGAGAAAGGAAGGAGGAGAGGGACAGGGAGGGAGAAGCACAAGGCAGCAGAGTGCCATGGTGATCAGAGCCCTGCCCAGGGCTGGCCAAGGAGTCCAGGGCAGCCAGGTGGGCATGGGGCAGATAGCCAGGCCTGGGGGCTGCGGCTGTAGCTCTCAGCATCCTGAATTCTGGAACATCTGGCTCGGGTTCCTTGCATGGGCACCTGGAAAAGGTACAAGGGCATAATTAGTGGCCACCTGTGACAATCTCAGTGTAAATAACTTGTCTGGTGCTGCCAGGGAGGGCTGGGCTGGAGGGGTGGCCGGTGTTCTCCAAGGTGGACTGGGAGCCTTCTCCAGCAAACCAGCCTTTCTCATCCATACAACCCAGGCTTGTGCTGCAGGAGGGAGAGGGGCCAGGGAGTGACCTGTTACAGGCCACAAAGTCCTACTCTTTGCTGTCACACAGCCCCAGCTCATCCCTGACCGCAGGCTCCAGTGCTGGGTCCGTCTGGAGCTGCCTCTGCCATCAGCACACAGGGCCTGTGCCAGGGTCTGCACTGTCCCAGAGGAACGTGGAAAAGCTCATCACTAGCAGGCAAGGGGCAGAGCCATCCTATTCTCCCAACTGAGCAGGGCTTGCTCCATCCCCTGGAATTTATGCACCCCAGGAGGTTGTGTTGCTGCACACCAAGCAGCCTCTATGGACAAAGCAGGCAGGGGTGGATGAAGCCTTGTATGAGTGAGTGGCTTTAGAAACAGGAGTTATGCAGGAAAACACAGCAATTCCAGCGTCCCCAGATGGCCCTTTCCCAGGTGCACTTGGGAGCTGGGGGCAGGGGCTGCTCTTCATCAGTCACTGCAGTGCTGGTCCAGCTCCACACTCCTCAGCAAGCCCAGAAAGTTCTGGCTCTGCTCCCTTCCCTCCTGCAGTTGTGTCTCAGAGCCAGGTTCCTGCTCCCTCTACATGCAGATGGGGATCCATGTCGGTGCTGCCTGTCCATCTCCCACTGCCACCACAGGGATCTCAGGGATCTGCTCTGGGTTGTGTTTTAGACAGTGTTACTTGCAGATTTCCTGCAGCTTGTTCCAGGTTCCTGCAGGGACCGTAAGGACAGCTCTCTTCACAGTAGCAGACCAGGAGAGTGATCTGGAACACAGACCCTGCTTCCTTCATCCACCTCTGCTGCTCATTCCCAACACCTTGGTTCTCTGAGATAATTCTTTGTAACATGTTGGAGAGTAAATGATATCAATGTAGTAAAGTCACTGAGGGACCTTATGAAGTTGCACTGAAGCTTCTGTGGACTTTCTGAATGCTGGTTCCAAACAGCAGAGCAGCTCCCAAGGAGAACACCGCTGTTACCCCCACTTCAGCCAATCCCCAAACTAAATTCAGTACTGCCTTACATAAAGGAAACTTGGCTGTATTGTGCTGGTGTTCAAGCAGAGTAACATTCAGACCAGAAATAGAGTATTGAACACATGCGCAGACACACGCACGCAAAAATGTGTCTGAGCCAATTTCACCAAGCTGGAAGCAATTACATGCCAGATCTTTTGGGAGAAGGAATTTAAACAGGAAAATAAAAGTGAAGCATAATTAGGAGTTTTTAAAGAATATTTTAGCAGATACCAGAAAGTTAAAAGGAAGGTTGTACTGCTTAAAAATATGTCAGTCTTGGTGGAGAGGAGATGTGAACTGTTTGTTCTCTGTCCCAGCAGTGAGAAGGGGCAGGAGCGGGCGGAGGGAGCTGGCTGCATGGTGCTGCTGTGGTTTGTGCAGCTGTATCTGTGTGTGTCTGAAAAGTGATAAAATTAACAGCAACATGATAAAGTAATGGGTAAGTGCTGAGCAGGAGCTGGAAGCTGCAGCAGCTGGAGGCTGTGGCACTGGTGTGGCACGGCACAGCCAGCTGGAGCCGCGGCGGAGGCTCCCGCTGCCGCTCCCGTGCCAGCGCTCCCGGCCCAGCGTCCGCCAGGAGTGATTAATCGGGAGCAGCCTTCGAAGTGACCCTCCTGCCTTCATGGGAAGGGTTCCAGCTCCTTGCGTTTCCAGATTCACTGTGGCTGCAGCCACACAAAGGGCTGTGTCACCATTTGCTCTGGGCTCACGGGGAGCCTGGCAGCCTTATGCTGCCCCGGATCACGCTCCGTGCCCACCAGATCTAGGGAGGAAGTTAAACAATGTTTGACAAATGGTGGTGATGAGGAATTTAGGAACAAAGTCACTGATAAAGTGAGAGCACTGACAGGGAACAACTGCTGGGGAGAACCCCTCATCTCTTTATTTGTGGGGACAGGGATGTCCCAGCTGATGGGGACACTAACACTGGCCACCCCATGGAGAGCTTCCCATTTTGGGGACATCTGCACAAGTCTGTCACTTCACTTCTGTTCCCTTCTCCCAATGGAAAACCTCTTTTTCATCACTCTCACAGCTGCTTTACTTGGCAAAAACTCAACTCCTGTGTCTCAGTTCCTGCTCCCGTGCACAGGGCAGCTCCCGTGTCCTCCCTGGCGCTCTCTCTGTCTTGGTCTCTGCAGCCTGGTGTGGATGTGCAGTGTGGTCTCCTTCACCATGTTCCATGCCAAAGACTCATCTTTGCCCAGTGCTGCGTGGGCCACTGCTTAGGTGGCAGCGTCACCCTGTGACAGTCGTTCAGCCTGAGAGTCATGGGAACAGTCACTGCTCATGTATCTCACCAAGTCTCTAATCCTCAACTATTACATGTTCCATGGAGTGTCCACATAACATACAAATAAAAGTGATGGATCCAGTACCAGGAGCTCATTTCCCAGCTCACCTTCCACCTTGGCTGGCACAGGAGCCTGCACTGCCATGGCTGCACGAGGGGATGCAGAACAGGAACCAGTAGAGCTACAGACAGTGAAAGGGTTTTTTTCAAGTGTATTAGGAACTAATTAATCCTAACCCCAGCATTATTTCATTACTGTATGGGAATAATAGAATGGTTAATAAGGAAAAAAAGCAAAGTGTTCAGTGAACACTTGTTTTGGTGTTTGGGAAGAGGCAAGATGATGTATCTCAGCACAGAATGATGAATTCTTCATATTCCAGCTGTAATTAGGCAGCAAATTAAACAGCAGGTAGGAGATGTGGACATGTTGGAATCAGCAAGGCTGAATTATTTAATTCAGGAATTGTAGAAGATGTGGTCAAGGTCTTTTTCATGTGTGGATGGTAACAGTCAGTTTTGGGGTGGAGAGGACTTCCACAGAGCTCAGGTTAATGGATTTATGTGTCCACAGGATGGGACTAAAAATGATGGACAGGAAAGGCTGTAAAAACCAGGAACTGCTCTCAGAATCACCTTGTAGGAAGGTTCGATGAGCTCAATATATTTAACTTACTGGAGAAAAGGTTAAGAGATAATTTCAGCACCACCTGTAAATACCTGTATAGGGACAGAAATTTGGTGAGAGAGCTCTTTATCAGATAAAATGCACCAGGATCCAGTGACAGTGGCAGAAGGAACACAACTCAGGCCAGAAATAAGGCCCGGATTTCAGCAGTGAAGGCAATTAACCACTGGAACCACTTACCCAGCATCACTGTGATCTCACTGGCACCGGCAATATTCAAGTCAGGATCAGATTTTCTGACAGATCTGTCACTGTTCAGGCAGGAGTGACAGAGGGGCAGACCTGTGATGTGACTGTGCTGTGCAGCAAAGCTTGGGCAGTCTGGGGGCTCCTCTGGCCACTCCCTGGCTCCAGGTCTGCCATTGCTCTTCCAAGAATCTGCCTCTTCCTTGCGGAGCTCGCCTTCCCTGGCCATGGAGCGGCTCCGTGTTAGGCGTGGGGGGCCTCAGCTGGCAGTGTGGGCTCTGTGTGGGGACTTGGTGCAGGCAGAGCTCAGGCTGGAGGCAGACGGAGGAGCTGCAGCTGCCTGCAGTGCCCGGGCTGGCAGAGTGCTCTCGGTGCAGGATTCTGGGGGCAGCGTCACCGAGGTGCCCATCCCAGGCTTCTCCAGTCTGCTGGGCCCTGTAAGGCTGCAGGGGGGTCGGTCGCCCTCTAAACCAGAGGTGAGTTGATGTGTTGGCTGGAGAAGCATTGGCTCATCCTGTGTGTCCTGTTGCTTTGGCTGGGGAATGGGAAGTGTCATGGCCAGCCCTCCCCATCCTGCTGCCACAGCCAGCCCAGGCTCTCAGTTGTCCTGAGAGCAGAGACGCTGGCAGCATGCAGAGTTTTTTGTCCTGATGGTTTGTACCCATCACGAGTCAGCTGTGGTAGGAGCTGGGGTGTCACTTAGTTACTTACCATGTGCAGATGTCCAAAACCATGCTCTGCAAGGGCAGCACTGAGAGAGGAGGGAGATTCCCTGTGTCAGAGCATCTGTGAGGCCCAGTGCAAGGCAATGGCTCCTGCTGTGTGCAAGCTGGCAGATCCTGATGGCCCTGCTACGGAGCTGGGCTGGGAATCCTCAGTCGCCCAGTTTGGATCAGTGATTCCACACAGACGCTCAGTGTCGGCAGAGCTGGGAAGAACACCTGTCTGTCACCCCAGAACGTGCCCCACCATGCCTGGGAGCTGTGTGGGTGCTCAGCATGGTGGCCAGCTCTCAAGGAGAACGCAGAGGGTGATGACATATCTGCATCCTGCGGCTCCTGGTTGGTAGGAGCCAGCCCGTGTGTTTTGGACTCATGGAGGTTGTTCAGGAGGAAGGACCCAACAAGGTCCAGGTAACAGCATGCAGTGCTTCGTTTAGAAACCCAACCAGCCAGAGACTCCTGACTCTGGACCGGCGCTGGGGCACGGGTGGCTCTGGGAACAGCAGCCACAGGGGCTCCCAGGACAACGACCTTCCTGCCACGGGAGCTGCTGCCTCATGGACATGGGGGGTGAGTTATGTCCTCCCCAGCAGGGTTCTCACAGGCAGGCAGCTCTACCAGGCTCCTTGGCTCTCACCTCCCTTCAAGAACCGGTTGGTTTCTGGGAGTGGAGGTTTCCCACTAGCTGGAGTTCTGTTCAGTCCAGCTCAGGGTCCTGAGCAGCTGTAGCTTTTGGGGAGGCTTTGAGCCGTGTTCAGCTGCAGGCTCCAGCCAGGCTCTGGGGACCCAGTACGCTAAGGTGACTCACAATAATCCTGGTTTTTATTTGGAATAAATGATGACATGTTGGCAACAAGTGGTTGAGGGGCAGAGTGACTGATGACTCCTTGGGACACCATTTGGCAGACAGTTAATAGCATTAATCTGCACTGTGCTGTTGGCCTCTGCAGTACCAGAGAAAACAGGGTTTGCTCCATGCCAGGGTGCCCTCACCCATCCTGGAGCACCTCCATCACCATCCTGAGCCACACGCTGACAGTTCCTCTGCACCGTGGTGCAGCAGCAGTGTTCCTCTGCCTGTGAGGGAGCAGGGCCTGGCACTCCAGAGGAAAGACCTGTCCTGGACTTGGCCATAAACCCAGGGGGAGCCCAGAAGTGCTCTCCAGCTGGTGCCTCTTTAAAATTCAGCATAGCCCATTCCCTTTGCCGGAATTGGTTTCTTCCACACTGTAAGGGCCTGCTAGCAGCATCCAGCATAATGTGGCCAGGAAATTTCACCAGCCCTTGTGTTTTATTTTGCCAAATCGCTCTTGAAAATATTAAAGAGATCCTAAAAAGATCCTCAAGTGACTCTGCAAATTATCTCCTTCCCGACTGGTGGTGCACTTTTGGCCAACTCCCCTTTACCCTGTTCCCTGGGCAGCCACACCTCAGTGAGGAATTCCCAGTTTGCTCTGATCCAGGTGTTTCCCCAAAGCATCTGGGCTGCCACATGTCATGCCTGGGAAAAGGCCATTCTGGTTTTAGGTGATTTTCCACCCAGTGCCACGTTGTCAGTTGGGCTGTACTGAAAAGGCATCAGGGAGCCATGTGAGTCTCTTTTGGGGGGCTTGAGGAAGCTGACTGGGAGAGGGGCTTGGGGAACTGTCAGCAGTTTGGGGGCTCAGTTCCTGCAGGTGTTGGCCCAGAGGCAGGTAGCATTTACATGTCACCTGTCACTTACCTTGACAGGGAACATATCCAGCAGCTGCCAGGGTGTCACTTCCAAAGGGATGCAATTCCTGAGAGCTTTGGCCTTGCTGGGACCACCCAGCAGCTCCCTCGGAGAAGCCAGAGTTGCACAGTGCAAGGTCTGTGAGCGAGCAAGTGGCTGGGCTGTGAGGGAGTTCCCCCACAGCTGGGTGACTCCAGGCAGCTGGAGAGAGGTGCAGGGGGCTTGGAGGGGCTGCAGAGGCTGATGGAAGCTGTTCCTTCCTTCAAGATGAAACACTGGCATTAGTGGCAGCCTGGGCTGCTCCTCAGAAGTGTGATGAAAGGGCATATCCTGGTGGGCTGGGGCTCCTCACCTGGCTGGGTGAGGGAGCAGGGGTCAGATCTGCACTCCCTAGGGCCCTGCAGGACTTTCCCCTCTGCAGGAGGAGCTTTTCCCAGGCCCTCTGTTTCTTCTCTCCCATCTTCACCT
>VXBC01006154.1:108763-123561 GCA_013399945.1 Ploceus nigricollis
GAGCCGCGAGCACCGGCAGCGGGAGCTCCGCGCCCCGGTGCGCTCAGCAGCAGCTCTGGTGCCCTCCCGCAGCACTGCGCGGGGCACGTGCCTTGGCACACATCGGTTTTGTGACACGAGCCCTCTGGAGAGCAGCTCCTTGCCCCAGTTCCCTCCTGCCCCAGGAGCTGCCGTGGCAGGTGTCATCCTTCCTCCCAGCAGCCGCTCTGCGGAGCTGGGGGCTGCTGTGGCCGTGCTGTGTGTTGCTCTGCCCTGCCCTTCCCTGGGTGGCACAGGAGAGCAGGCCAGCCCATGCCCCCATCCCTCTGTCCCCTGTCCTTCTGCCCCTTGTCCTGCCCCCATCCCTCTGTCCCCTGTCCTGCCCCCTGTCCTTCTGCTCTGCGTCCCTCTGCTCCCTGTCCTTCTGTTCTGTCCCTGGAGGAGCTGTCCGTGCTCGCAGCACCTGGACCACTCTGCCTCCTCTGTGCGCAGTGACGGAAGGCTCAAATGAGAGCTGATCTGCACGGTCTGTTGTACCAGGAAAAGAAATAATGTTTTTAAACTAAAAGTGGATGAGTTTAGACTAGATATAAGGAAGAGATATTTTATTGAAAGGGTGGTGAGGCAACAGGGTGCCCAGAGCAGCTGTGGTAGCCCCGTCCCTGGAAGTGTCCAAGGCCACGTTGAAGAGGGCTTGGAGCAGCCTGGGGTAGTGAAAGGTGCCCCTACCATGGCAGGGGGTGGGGTTGGGTGAGCTTTGGTCCCTTGCCACCCAAACCATTCTGTGATTTTGTGCTGCTGCTGCTGCCACTGACGTGGAGGGATGAGATGTCATGTCAGTGCTCGCTGTTGTCCTGCGTGCTGGTGGCTGCTCACCCCCTGTGAGGGGGCTGTCCCACCGCCCTGTGCTGGACCCAAGCCCTGTGTTAGTGCTCCACAGACTGGGCACGGGGCCAGCTGTTCTGGAGGGCCCATGGCACAGCACGGGCCATTTGTCTGGGGGCCCCAGGCAGTTCCCAGGACTGCATCCCTGCTCTGTGTCCCCCACAGCCACAGCTGACAGAAGTGGATTCTCAGTGTCCTGAGGGAGGGGGCATTTGCTGGGGGGGCAGTGCTTTCCACATGGCAGGGCGTGCTGAGCTGAGCAGCACAACCACCCCTCCATCGAGGAGCTGAACTGGGTGAGGCTGTCCTGCACCACACCTGAACCCCAGCTCTGCCAGGGGCCAGGCTCTCTGCTGAGTTTCCAGTTCTGCATGGCAGGGCAGGTGAGGAATTTTCCTGTGCTCAGAGGTGATTTTGGGCACATAGCAAGGCTGTAGGCTGCCATCCCAGCTCCTGGGGACAAGCTGTCTGCTCTGGTTGTGCCCTGGAGAGTACATGGAAGAGCAATGGGATGGGGCCAGACAGTCAGATAAACATGCTCCAGCACATTCTATATCTGTCCCTTATGTGGGACACCTGTGGGGTCCCAGGCTCCCCCCCTTAGGCTGACTGGTTTGGAGAAGGGCCCAGGAGGTCCCAGGTGTGCCTGTGAAAGGTTCCCTTGGTGAGCTGGGGCTCTGGAAGTCCTTGGGTGGGTCAGAGGGGTTCAGTTGTCCTACTGGGGAAGGAGAGAGTGAGCAATGCCTGATCTAACAGAAGGAGTGTGTTCCATGTGCTGCCCCCACCCCATTGCCATCCTGTCCCCATCCCACAGGGGCCCTGCAAGTCCCCAGCTCTGGTGTTGGTTGCTGGGCAGTAAGAGCAGGGACGTGGGTGATGATCCCTCAGAAGCTGCCGGGCTCACAGCAGGCCACAGGAGGGGGAGTGCAGAAATGTGCAACCCCTCTCACTGAGCCTGGAGTGGGACAGGGTGCCAGAGGTGTGGGATTTGGCCCAGGGAGCATCCTGGTGAGCAGGTGGGCAGCAGAGGGAGGATGGAGGCACCACGTGTAGCCACTGACGAGAAAGTTCAGGTCCCCTGTGACGTATGGCTGGGAGCTGAAGGTGCTGCACACCTGCTCTAAGCACGGTCCTGCAGCAGGATCAGTAATTTATATTTAGAAAACTGGAGATGATTTTATTAGATTTATCTCTCTTAATTGTCAAGGGTGAGCTATTTCCCCATGGATAAATAGCAGCAGAAACACCCTACTGGTGTGTGTCAGTGCAGGAGAAACCAGGGCTGGGAGAGATCCAATGCTGCAGCCTCTCTCAGCTGTGTGAGGGGGACACCAGCTGCACCTCGACCCCTGCCTGGGGCAGCTCCTGGCCTTTGACCCTCTGTGCCTCTCTCCACCCCACTTTTGGTGTTTGTTGAGACCAACCAAGCCCCAAAAACCAGTCTGACCAAACCATGATGAACCAAGGGAGCAGAGGACGGGCTGGGGTGGGAGAAAGGCTTGGCAGGTCCCTGCCATCCCACTGCTGGAGCTGCTGCCCTTGTGCAATGCTGTGATTCCTTTCTTAACTCCAGGTGCCACAGAACATGGAAATGGGAAGTCAGGACTTGATGGGAGACACTGGACTGTGGCAGAGACTGTGGCAAGCTGCCTGGGGCAGAGGTCCTGGGCATGGAGCTGCCATCTGTGCCCTGGGGGCGGGTGGACACTGGAGAGGCAGGAGTGGATTTAGGAGAGGGTTAACAGTGCAGCGAGGACTCCTGCGCCTCGTTGCCTTCCCCGGAGTCTGCATTTTTATGCTGATTGGAAGCCTGCGCTGTGTGTGCTGCTGAAATTGAATGTCAGGCTTTTGATTTTGTTGCTGGTCTCTAATGAAATTTGACATTTAATGGTGAGTGCAGCGGCAGCGTGTGTGTGTGTGATCGGAGCTTGATTAGCGCACTCTAATTGACAGTAATTAGGCAGCTCCCTGATTGTTTCTAATTCTGCTATTAATTGTAAGGAACAGTATGATTGAGGATAAATTTGGTGCGTTGCTGCTGGGGATGCAGCTTCTTCAGCTCCGTATCGGAAGCCTATTGAGCCCATCACGCTCAGGTTCCTGAGTGTGGCAACCCCAGTCACCTCGTCTGGCAGAGCAGTGCTGGGAGGGCACTGCTTCTGCAGAGGCTCTGCAGATCCTGGGGCCTGCAGCTGCCCCAGAGAGCCACATCACCTTCTGGGCCTGTCCCTTCCCAAAACGCTTGCCCAGCCCTGTGAGGGAGCTGCTTCCCCAGGAGCACACGTCTGGGGGTGGCACCTCGGGCTGCTCCGGCGGTGTCCGGCTGCGCGGCGCCGGCGCTGTCCCTGTGTGATCCTTCTGCCTGGGTTCCAGTGCAGAGCGGGTCCAGCCTGACTGCCCAAGGAGCTGCCAGCCCTGAGCTGCAGTGGGTGTGGGAGTGGCCCTGTGCCATGGAGCTGGGCAGGTCCTGCCCTGTCTCCTGGGGTCGTGTGGGTTGAGCCAGCCAAGTACCGGGGCTGGCTCCAGAACACTTCAGTGTCTCTGGGAAGAGGAGAGTGTCTGTCCCATGTACATGACTTGCCTTATTTTTGTCCCCAGCTAACGGTACTGCCGACTCCCTCAGCTCCAGCCCAAACATTTCCAGTGCTGCCAGCCCAAAGCTGGAGCCGCCTCCGTCACCACATGCCAACAGGAAAAAGCATCGCAGGAAAAAGAGCACAGGGACAACTCGGCTGGATGGCCCCAGCACGGCAGCAGAAGGTAGGAAGGGTCTGCCTGGGGGGCAGCTCTGCTGCTCAGAGGGTCCTGCTCTCTGGGTGCCTGGGGCTTGGAGTGCTTCTCCTGTGGGGTTCAGTGGTGACTTGGAGCTCAGGGCACTCCTTGTCCAAGCAGCTTGGGCTGAGGCAGGAAAGGGCTGCCAGCCTCTCTGATCTGCCTTTCCCTCCATTTCCCACGTGCCCTGCAGAACCACCATCATGCCTGTGCATGTTCAGACAGTCACTGGGAATTAAAATTGCTAACTGTAGTAGCAGGCCTGAGAGTACACCATATGGTTAAGGTGTGCTCTGAGACACTTTCCACCACAAGGACCTAATTCCATTGACTTGTAAATTGGCCAGACTTTCATAACTTAGAAGACCTGTGCTGGGCACCTGCTTCAAGCCAAGGGTCTTTTGGAAAAGCTGGTCTACTTCAGGGGACCAGCTGAAGGCATGTGCATTGCTTTCCCAGTGTTCAGAGTACTGATGGGTTTTGTGTTGAGAAATTCTGGTGTCTGTGGTTGCTGAAGAGGGACCCAGAGCTTGACAGGGAGGCTGCAAGGCATGGGGAAGCATTCTGCTGGGAAAAGACACCAAATTTGTCCAGGTAGAGATGAGCCTGGCAGCCGTATTCTCCAAAGCCTGCATCTGTGATGGCTGCTGGAAAAGTGAGATTTGACTTTATTCTTGGTCATCCTGTCCCACAGCACTCAATAAGCTTCTGTAATGAACCAAAGTAAAGATGTAATTCAGAGAGGAGGAGGGTTCAGTACAAGTGTTTGAAGCTAACAGTTGCTGCAAAACAAACCAGGAAATATTAGTCTGTACCTGAAGGTGCTGCAGCTGTCCTGGCACCTTGCTCCCAATCACGTGTCTGCCTGCAGTCCAGCAGCCCAGGTTGTCCCATAGGAGAACAGCTCAAGTTCTTGTTCTTGGAATCATTGCTTTGATGATGTGCAGAGCTGGGCACCTCTGTTGGGTTTTTTTGCTGTTGTAGTTGTCTGCATCTGAAATGCAAAAGTCTAAGACAGGCTTCCCATCTGCCGTGGTTGACTGAGGAACCTTGAGCATCATTTGAGTGTGTCAAACTGGTGTCCCATGGATAGCAAGAAGCGTTGCCTGTATTTGCACTTGTTCTTAGCTCTGTGTGTATGTTGCCTCCTCAGAGCCATTGCTGCCCTTCCCAAATTGGTTTGTAGTTCTCAGCCCAGTGCTTGGCAAAAGGAGAGGCTCATTCTTTGCATGAATAGTGGGACGGTGAAGGAAGGGGTGGTTTTGCACCCCCACACGTAAGACTGAGAAAGCATGTGCTGAAGTAGTGTGTCCTGTCCTGTAAACAGAGTGCTTGGAGAGTTGTAAAGGAGGTCCAAAGCTGACCTCGGTGTGATGATTGGGTTTGTGATGTGGACGTGAGGGCTCTCAGCTGACCACAGCAGAGACCAAGAAGCACAGGACTGATGTGTCAGTGCTTGCAGAGGAGGTCTGGTCCTGCAGCCGCCCAGCGCAGCTGACGGAGTGTGAGAGGTGCAGAGGCTGGGAGCTGACATTACACAGAATGGGATGCCATTTCATAGTGGAAAAGGGAATTGAATGTGGGGAGCACTTTTATGAAGCAGTAACACAGACTAACCACTGCTTGAAGTCTTAAAATTTGATTAGTTCCTTTTCAACAACACATGCGTGCTTGGCAGAATTCCCAGCCCTCTGCTCCCAGATGCACAGGCTGGAGGGCTGTCACCCTTCTCCTTGTGTGCCCAGGACAGGAGTCCTTGAGCAATCCCAGTTTTTCTGTCATTTCATAGGGATGTTTTTTCAGAGACATGCTCACTCTTTCTGTCCTTCCTGGTTTGGCAGCATCCCTGGAAGGTGGAGTGATGGGGGTGGAGACATGTGGCCAGCATGAGGACATCAGAGTATTTTTGTTGTTTCCTGCACTGGTCCTTGGCCGTGGTGGTGAGCTGGGGAGCGGTCTGTCTTACCTGAAGTGTTACCCAGGCCCTGTCTCAGGTTGATATGGTTAATTTAAAGCCCTATCAAGTGTTTTAGCAATGTAACTTTCTCCTACAGTGTGCATTCCTTGGCATTTTTTAACACAGAACTTCATTTACCAGTGTCAGTTACCAAACTTCATCTGTCACTGCACAGACCTTGCAGGCTGTGGATCCTCCTGCTGCCAGAACCTCTGGCACCAGTACCGGGAGCAGGAGGAATCCCCACTCTGTGATCTGCAGTGCTGCTGGTGCCAAAGTGCGTGGCAGCAGGTGGCTGAGCTGCTCCGGTGTTGCAGCAGGAAGGAGCAGTGCAAGCACCACGTGAGGGTGAGCAGAGCACAGCACAGCAGAGGGGGCACACAGGCAGCCCATCCTCCGTGTCTCCAGTGTGAACCCAGACTGTCCAAGCCCCTGTGTCCTTCTCCAGTGGGTGAACAGGTGCAACACCTGCCAGCTGACTGCTGCAGTGGGGCAGGGCTGATGGAACCAGCTGCTCCCAGACCTGTGCTGCATGGTGGGTTTCTGGCTTTTGGTCAGCTATTGACAAACTGAAGTCGCATTTCTTTTTTAAAAGAATCTAGTATATTAGAAAATTGATCCAATTGCAAAACTGGAGTTCCAGAGGCTGGGTCAGTTCTGTCGTGCTCCCAGCTTGCCCTGCATCAACAGGACCTGCTGCTGTGGGCAGTGTCCGTGCCAGCAGAACCATGCTCCGAGTCCGTGGGAGCAGCCACTGTTGCTGCACTTAGAGCTTCCCAGCTTGGTTTTAGCCAGTTCCAGCAGCAGTGAGCTGTGTGCCCCATTTTGGTGTGAGGGGACATCCTGGTCAAGAGAGGACCATGGGCATCCCTGTGCTCAGTGTGAGTTTCGGAGCTGGGTCACACATCCTTTCCGTCCTGCACGGCTGCTGCACGGCTCCTGCCCTGCTACCTTTGTGAGGGACTTGGTTGGTCTCTCTCCTCCTCTGAGCTCTGGGGCTGTTCCAAGAGCTGATGGAGCTCTGGACATTGCGGCAGCTCATCACCAAGACCAGCAGGCCAAGGGCAAGGGCAGAGGAGCGAGTGACTCTGGGACTGGTGCTCAGGTGGCCACCCTTGGTGGGTCACTGTCCTGCATGACAAGCAGAGACTGGCAACAAGTATGAGGAGGTGCTGAGCCTCCACTGGAGGTCCTGTTCCAATGTCTGAATGGTCCAACTGTGAACCCTGGGCTGAGCCCCACACCATGGGCATGGCCAATGGTTTGTGTCATGGGCTGGTGTCCATAAGCATGACTGATACCTCCTTGAATCTTTTTTAGCTGCTTTGAACAGTTATGGCAGTTTTTTTCCGAGCAGGGTAATTTGAGTTTTTTGCTTCTGCATAGTCAACATGGTGAAAATGTGAAATTGCTGTGCCAGAAGCAGGGCTGCCGGGCCCTGTGGCAGAGCTGCCATCCCTTGTGGCTGAGCTGCTGTCCCCTCGTGGTGCTCATCCCTCTGTGAGGGTTCACTGTCCTGGCAGGAGCGTGGGGACAGCCCAGTGAGGAGCCATGCTTTCTGTTAGCTCACGTCAGTGTGGCTGTACTGGTGTGGGGAGTACTGTGGAGGGACACCCCCCAAAACTCCCCACCCACCAGGAGCTGCATGGGGCCAGGCAGGGTGTCAGGCTCAGCCTCTGTTACAGCATCCCTGCGGGCAAGAGCAGCCCTGGGGGTATGTGAGGGAGCAGGTTTGGACTGTGCTCAGGCTGCCTGCACCTGCCTCCACCCGCCCCATGCCGGTGAGCTAGGCACGAGCAGCTCGGGTTAGCATCCTGGGAAAGTTGGTGAGGTCTGGGGATAAATTGCCATCAGTTTATCTCATTTAGGAGGTAATCAGAGCCAGGGACGTGCAGAGCAATTGAATCTTAGTTGTTCTGAAGTATCATAAATCAAACGAGCTGTTGCTTTTTTACATGGGCTCATGTTAAAGAGAGCTCCGTGTCAGGCTGCCAGGGAGCATCCGCAAACTATGGCAGGCGTGGGATTGGGCTGCCGGAGATGTCACCAGGCTGGGGAGTGCAGCTCAGGCTGTCAGGGAGCACCCACAGGCTGGCAAACGTGTGTCAGGCTGTCAGGGGACAAAGATGCTCATTCCCATGCTGTAGGTGCAGTGTCGTCCTGCAAGGACCATCAGGAAAGTCTGCTCTTATCAGAGCCCAGCAAAGCTCTGTGGCCAGGAGTGCCCTGTCCTGCCATGGAGCAGCCCACAGCCCCCCTGCAGCCACGCTCCTCTTGGCCTGGACCCTCGGCCCCTGTTCACGCTTCCAGGAGGGCCAAAGAGCCACCAGACAGGGCTGAGGGCAGCAGCTCCTTTGCGACGCTCCCTGCTCCAGTCTCCCCATGGCTGCCAGAGCTCCGGGGATAATGAACTTCTCATGTGCTTAAAGAGTGATGCAGGGTGCATGGCAAGAAGCTGACAGCCCCTTAATGTGCTTCTCAGTGGCGGCCAAACGACGCGGTTTTGTCTTTGTTTTTTAGTTTTAAAACCCACAGGAAATTGATGGCCAGTAAAGAGTTGTGTTGGGGCGATGTGCGTGATTAATGCCAACTGTCAGGGGCTGTCGAGGCCGATCGTGGCAAGCCAGGAGTGTGAGGCTGAGCCGTGCTCACCAGATTGCTGGGGATTCCAGCTGCTATCGCTCAGCTCCCGCCTGCCCCACACAGCTTGTGTCACCCGCACGCTTCCTTGCACCAAGCCTCTTAATTCAGTGCTAACAAGTCACTCCAGCTCATTATGGACCTTGGAGCTCCCTGCTCAGACCTGGCGGGAGGGAGGCAGCCTGTGCTGGGTATCTCTGTGGTCCAGCTGGTCCCCTGTCTCCATCAGGTCCCACCCCTTCAGTCTGTGATTCCTGGGGGACCCTACACAGCTCCGTGTTACCCCTCTGAGAGACCCTCATGTGTGCACCCCTGACCCTGCCAGGAGCCTCTGCTCACACCACGAAGCCCACGCTGTCTGTGCCCTGTCTCCTGTGACCTGCCTCCCTGATGCCTGCACACACCCCCCAGCCCTTCTGCCACCTCCCAGGCCTGCACCCACTGTGCACACGCTGCGCCCCACATTGCATGCTCCCTGCCATGGACACAGAAATGACACTGTTCGACCCTTACATGACCCCCCTGCACACCCCTGTGTACCTGTGGTGTCCCTTGGGAGCACCTGCTCCTCCTGACACACTGTGTCCTTCCCCACACGTGCCGCACACGTTTGGGACCCCACCGTATGCCCCCGATGTACAGCTCAGCGTGCCCCTCCACGCTCGAGTCCCCTGCTGCTGCCACCCCCGGCCCCCGCGCCGTCCCTGGTGGTGCCAGCTCAGCCTGGGGCACTCTGGGCCCTGGGGGTGCCGGGGCAGCAGGCACTGGGGGGTCTCCGTAGCGCTGCTCCTGCTGCGCTCTCCTGGCGACTGTCCCCGCGGAGGGCCTGTCCCTGTCGCACTAATACAGGTTGGGAATATTGGGTTTAATGATCTGCAAAATGAGGAGGTAGCGAGCTGACATTTACGAATGGTGCTGCATCCTTCTCTTCCCAGACGCCTGCTAATTTGTTGATATCCCAAACACCTCATAATGATATGGTACAGTCGCAGCTTGCAAACAAGCACCCGAGGCCAGGGGCTGCCCTGCTCCAGGACCCTTCTCACAGGCTAGGCAGCCAGAGAGCGGAGCTGTGGGCCAGGGTCTCCCTGCATGTCTGACAGGACCTGCCCTGTTTCCTGCCGCGTGCCCCACATGCTGGAGGCGCCCCCCCACCTCCTCCCTGCGTGACTACCAACTCCCTAGGGCCTCTGGAGGCACTTCTACTATGCCAGCACAAAGTGGGAGAAGGGATGGGAGTGGGAGGACGGCATGCAGGGAGAGGCTGGATGTGACTGGGAGATGGTGAAAAGTGGAGGTGACAGAGGAGACTTCTGCTTCAGGAGTGGGGCTCAGTGCCAGCTCTGCTTCCTGTTTTGCTGACGTTGAGTGGAATCCTGTTCCTCTCTGCCGGACCTGCCGGGGTGCAGGGAAGGTGTCCTACACTACCCTGCACCCATCTGCTCAGGAAGGAGCCAGCTGGGAAGCTGTCTGGCATGGAAGGCTCTCTGCCCAGTGTGCTGGGATGGAGATGCTCCTGCCATCCCCTGTGCTGAACTCCCCCTTCCCATGAGGGAAGAAAGTGCTGCCCTGGGCCTTTGGGCTGGTGTGGGGGAGCTCTGTCCAGTGCCCTGTGTAGAGAGGGAATTGCTGTGCTGTGTCCAAGTGCTGGGAGCAGGGTCCTGCTGCAGTTGGTGGGGACCAGAGGGGCATTGCTCTCTCCTCACAGAGCTGCTTTGTATCTTGATACTTCTGGGACAGGGCAGCAGCCCCCCATATTGCTGCTTGTGCTCTGAGAGTGCTGCCCCAACCTGTGTGGGGGCGTCTCGGGTAGGGGTGAGGCATGGGGCCAGCCTGTCCCACTGCAGCCTCCCGGGGCAGCACAGAGAAGCAGGGTGCACATGGAGGGAATGGAGGTGTGAAGTACTGCTCCCATGTCTCCACGTCAGGGTCCCTACAGGAGGCTCTCTGGGCTGGGACCAATGCAGGGTGTAGCCAGAGCCCTTTGCAGAGCAGAACCAAGCTCTGCCCCAGCCCTGTATTGAAGCTGAGGCGTTTTTAGCTCCCTGGTGTACCCCTTGTGCTCAGAGCTGTACTTCCCCCCACTCAGAGCATAGAGAGGGGGCTTGGCACGAGCTGTGAAGGCAACACTCCGTGTCCCTGCTGCTCCCCTTCCTTTTCCTCTCTGGCATCCCACAGATGTCTGTGGGACACACTGTTCCTCTGGGCACCCTCGCCCCCAGGGCTGCCTTGAGCAGCAGGTGCAAGCTCCCTTGCATCTTGGTGAGCCCTTCATACCCTCCTGCTGCCCCTTTGGTCTGGCTCCCGGCCGGACATACAGGATGTCTCCATTCCCTCATTCCTGGCAGACCCGTGGTGCTCCTCTGCTGTCTGCAGGATGCTTCCCCCGAGGGCTGGGGTGTTGGCAGAGGGAGGGTGACAGCCCTGGGGCTGCTCCTCTCCCTGCGGGCCCTGCCCATCGTCTTGGCTGCTGCTGGGGTCTGGGTGCCATGTGGCCCTGCTGTCCCGGCCGTGCCCTCCCTAATCCTGCTGCTGTTCAGGGCCCTCGTTCCTGGGCAGTGTTGGAAGGGGGGTCGTGGGGTTAACACCCATTAGCAGAGCCGGCTCACACCAAACTCTGCTCAGCAACTCTTCACGGAGCTCAGTCTTTAAAACATCATCAAAAAATCATCAAGAGAGAGAGAGGCAGCGCGTTCATTTCCACTGCCCACTAATTCTAATGGATCTGGTGTAATGGGCTCCCACCAGCGCACTGGGGCAGCCGCAGGGCTGGGGGCCGGGCTCTGCCATCTGGCCCCCGGGTAGCCGCTCACTCAGAGGCAGCTGGGAAGGGCTCCCTGCTCCTGTAGGAGTGGCTTCTCTGAGGTCTGAGCCCTGTCAAGTTGGAGCTGGCAAGCTCTGGGACTTCTCTGGCCTCTGGAAGGAGCCTGTGCCCATGTGTGGAGCAGGGGAGGGAGTTCTGCCAGTTCTGCTTCAGCAGAGGTAGTCTAAACCCTTCTGCTTATGTCATCTGCTTGGTGCCTCCCTCTCATCCAGCCAGAAATGGCCCTGCCACATTGGAAACCTGTGCCTCTCCCCAGAAGAAGCTGAGAATACCCAGTGCTTTCCCTACAACAACTGCTCGAGTCTGATTCCACTTGTATGGGTGCCCTGAGGAGCTGGGGCACTGGTCCTAGACCAGCCCAGAAGGTGGGTCTGGTCTGCACAGTGTTCAAAGCTGCTGCAAGTCCTTGATTCCCTTCCCAGCTCTGCTGGTCCTCACGTGTGAATCCAGGGTGTGGTCCTGCAGTGCCACGCTCTTCTGTTGTAGTCATGCTGGGCTGAGGCCTCCACAGAGATCCAGCCTCGTGGTGCCATCCTGCACTGTGAGGTGGGAATGAGCTGTAGAAAGCAGCAGAAAAGCTGTGGTCCTTTGTTAGCTCTTCCCAGGCTCCGAGAGCAACAGGGCCTTTGTTTGGCATAAAGCTGGAATCCAGGAGGCACAAAGAAGGAGGGGAACAGAGGTCCTGCGTCTTGCAGAGCTGGTGCCAGAGCTTTGGCTGGGCTGGGACTGCTCCCACGGCTGGGACTGGGCAGCCCCAGAGCTCTGGGATGTCCCTCAGCTGTGACAGTAGGAAAGCCCATCCGAGTCGGGTTGGATCCCCAGAAATTTCTCACCCAGAAGGAGGGAACCTCCTGCCCTACTGTGAATGTCCTGAGCAGAGTGCTGGGAGCCAAATGGAGCCCCCCCTGCCCCAGCATGGTGCCTCAAGGAGCAGCAATGACCCCCATACCAGAGCCCTGGGCAGGCAGGACAGACGTTTTCTTCCCTGGGAAGTGTACAGGTGCAGGAAGGCTGGGGCTGGGATTCCTGCCTGCCTGCTTGGTGGGGAGGTGCTGGGCAAACAGGAGACAGGAACAAGGAAGATGGAGCCAGGTGAGCCCACAGCAGGAACCCTCGCTCTGTCCTGCTGACCATGATGTCCAGGAGTGGCTCAGCAGCAGGGAGGACTTTAAGTGCACCCAGTGCTTCCCAAGTCCAGGCAGCTGGCTTGGGCTCAGCAACACAGCAGCAGCAGCCACAGGTGGCTCAGACCAAGGCAGGATGAGATTTGAGGAGAGCAGGGCCTGTTCTGGTGTGTCAGGGTCCCCCAGGAGCAGTGTCTGCAGATGCTCCCTCCAGCACCTGGGCAGCCTCTGCCCCAGGGAGCTGCTGCTCATTCCTTCCTGGCTGGTAGTGCTTGGCCCCAGGCAGCCACCAGTCCTGTGCCTGTGGGGGGATGGTCCTGGCTCCCCTGCAGTCTGGGGGCTCCCTGCCCGTGCCAGGCTCTGGCAGCACTCACAAAGACTGGTGCCAGCAAGCAAAGGAGGCAATGCCTGTTAGCCTGGCTGTTGCTTGGTTATTTCCTCTCCCAGTATTCACAAGCTGGCAGCTGTATATTTTCCAAGAATCTTGTTCTTGAGCTGAGACTTGATGTCTGTGGGGTCTCTCCTGCGGCTGAGAGCTGGAGGAAAGTGTTGGACAAGTGGGATGTCCCAGTTACGCCTGTGCATCACAGAGAGGGGAGAGTCCAGCAGCACAGCTAACTACCCCCTCCCTGCAGTCTGTCATCCTCCTGAGGGCTCAGGCTCTCATTCTGGCAGGACAGATGCAGTTGCAGACATCTTTCCCCAGAGGAGGAGTCCCAGGCTGATTTAGGGTGAAATGAGTAAAAGAGCCTTGCCTTCCTATCTGGGAGGGGCAAGCCAGGACAAGCCCTCCTGCTGGAGTCATCCCATCCTCCCCAGTCTGTGATGGTGTGGACACCCAGCCCTGTGCTCCCACACCAGTTCATGGGCACTGGTGGTCTCCAGGCCTGGTACTCGTCAGTGCAGGTGCTGACCACGGCCTGGGAGGAAGGGCTGTGCACTCCCATCATGCCCAACGGACCGGCTTTCCTAAGGAGACTTCCCAAGGCTGCACCGTGTTCTGGGGATGTTCATGGACACAGCCTGGCTCAGATGGGCCCAGGAGGCCTCACAGTAGCTGAGGGTGGCCATGCCCTTGGTGGGACACAGCCAGGGGCCTCTGCAGCCATTCACTGTGGGCTGCAGCAGCTCCTCGGTCCCTGCCTTTCTGCTGCTTCCCTCTGCAGTGAGAGCCTTCTGTGCTGCAGAGAAGTCAGGGAGAGGAGGGGGACCTCCCTCAAACCCTCCAGACTCCCCTGCTCACCTCCCCGCGTCATGCCCGCTGTACACAGACCCTGCCAGGCCTGAGGCCAGCGCAGCTCTGCCGTGATGTGGACCGGAGGCCCCTCGGCCTCCGTGCTGTCTCTGGAGCTGAGCAGTTGACTCCCTGCTTTTAATAGAGAGCTGGGAAGGCACATTATGGAGATGAGGGTGTTATTTGCATAACGCTAATTAGGTAATTACAAATCATTTTGCTATGAGCTGAAGCGTGTGCTGTGACATAACGTTTATTAGTCATTCCATTCAGGCCCCGCTTAGTTAAGTCATTTACTGCACTAACTACTGAAGTTGGCAATAAAAGGTAAATGCTGGTGCTGGGTGTGAGGCTGACACGACACCCCATGAACTGTGCCCGTGGGGGGCCGTGTGAGGCAGAGCCAGGCTGGCAGGTGTTAGCAGGGCAGAGCACCTTGTAAGCCATGGTGAGGAGCTGCCTCTGAGCCCACTGCACAGGCTCCTGCATGGCCTCACTCCGTGTGCAGGGCCCGTCCAGGGCGGGCACTGAGCCCTGGTGCTGGGGCTGTCTGCAGGCACCGGCTCTGTGGAGGAGCTGATTTCACTGCTCCAGAGGTTGGCAGATTTCTCTGAGGGTGGGACACAGGGCAGGGAGAGTGGGCACAAGCCAGTGGAGCTGTGGGGGGCAGAGGGAGGGAGGAGTGGCACAGAGCTCTTATTCTTCTCTGCAGGAGAAGACAGGGACTTGCCTGTCCCAGCCGCCTGGGCTCTGCTGCTGCCTCAACCCTGCCATGTGGGGATGGCGGTGGCCTGCCAGGATCTGTCCCATGGCAGACTCCCTCCTTCCCAGTCCCATGTTAGGCACACCTTTCTCTTCCAGAACCAGATGAGCCATTTGAGTTCATCATCGTGTCACTGACGGGCCAGACGTGGCTCTTTGAAGCCTCAACATCAGAGGAGCGGGAGCTCTGGGTGCAGGCCATTGAGAGCCAGATCCTGGCCAGCCTGCAGGGCTGTGAGAGCAGCAAAAACAAGGTAAGATGTCTTGGCCAACTTCTATCTTCTCTGGCCTCTGCTTTGCCACACCCCACACTTACCTGTCTGTCCACGCTGAATCCTGCCTTGATCCCACTTCTCCCAGTGGGAGTTCAGTCCCATCCCTCGGACTGTGCAGTTCCCCCAGGTTTCTTGTCACCTCTTCCCTGCCTGGCTCTGGCCCCACAGCGTACTCTGCATCCCATGTGGCTGGATCCTGCGTGGTTCATTCCCTCCCTGGATATTTCTGCCCTTTCTCCCCACTTTGGCCCACTGTCCCCTGCTCCTCTGGTGCACAGCTGGCCACTCCAGACCCTGTTGTCAGAGCCCCCATGCTGGCCAGCCTCACGGAGCGTGGTGTGGCATG
>VXBC01006154.1:124591-135967 GCA_013399945.1 Ploceus nigricollis
TGGGACACAGGGCAGGGAGAGTGGGCACAAGCCAGTGGAGCTGTGGGGGGCAGAGGGAGGGAGGAGTGGCACAGAGCTCTTATTCTTCTCTGCAGGAGAAGACAGGGACTTGCCTGTCCCAGCCGCCTGGGCTCTGCTGCTGCCTCAACCCTGCCATGTGGGGATGGCGGTGGCCTGCCAGGATCTGTCCCATGGCAGACTCCCTCCTTCCCAGTCCCATGTTAGGCACACCTTTCTCTTCCAGAACCAGATGAGCCATTTGAGTTCATCATCGTGTCACTGACGGGCCAGACGTGGCTCTTTGAAGCCTCAACATCAGAGGAGCGGGAGCTCTGGGTGCAGGCCATTGAGAGCCAGATCCTGGCCAGCCTGCAGGGCTGTGAGAGCAGCAAAAACAAGGTAAGATGTCTTGGCCAACTTCTATCTTCTCTGGCCTCTGCTTTGCCACACCCCACACTTACCTGTCTGTCCACGCTGAATCCTGCCTTGATCCCACTTCTCCCAGTGGGAGTTCAGTCCCATCCCTCGGACTGTGCAGTTCCCCCAGGTTTCTTGTCACCTCTTCCCTGCCTGGCTCTGGCCCCACAGCGTACTCTGCATCCCATGTGGCTGGATCCTGCGTGGTTCATTCCCTCCCTGGATATTTCTGCCCTTTCTCCCCACTTTGGCCCACTGTCCCCTGCTCCTCTGGTGCACAGCTGGCCACTCCAGACCCTGTTGTCAGAGCCCCCATGCTGGCCAGCCTCACGGAGCGTGGTGTGGCATGGCAGGAGGGGTGCAGGGTGCGTGGTGAGGTGGCTGGCCCACAGTGAGGGGGCCTCACGGGTTCTTTCCAGGCTCGGCTGGGCAGCCAGGGCGACGCGCAGGCCATGCAGGCCGTCCGCACCGCACGGGGGAACAGCTTCTGCGTGGACTGCGATGCACCGAGTAAGAGACGCTGCTGCGCTGGGCGGGGGGCTCACCCAGCAGGGGAGGGGGCTCCAGCCACCCCAGGCACCCCCTCTCTCAGCCCAGAGAGACCTGCTCTGTGTGTCTGTCCTGTCCTCTCCTACAGCGGACCTGCTCCTCGGGGTTGGGGTACAGACCACGCTGCCACATTGGCCCGTGACCCCTCATGGCCAGCCTGAGGTCCTGGCCTCTCCCAGGGACACCGAGCTGGGAAGGGCTCTGGTGGGCAGGTGCCTGCAAATATGAGTCTGAACCGCAGGAGACGGGCTGGTGAGTCTTGGCAGGTTATTAACTCTCCCCCACTGATCCTGCTGCCCTCAGATCCGGACTGGGCCAGTCTGAACCTGGGTGCTCTCATGTGCATCGAGTGCTCCGGGATCCATCGCAACCTGGGCACCCACCTGTCCCGTGTGCGCTCCCTGGACCTGGATGACTGGCCTAGCGAGCTTCTTATGGTCATGACGGCCATCGGCAACGCACTGGCAAACGCTGTCTGGGAGGGAATGGTGGAGGGGTACCCCAAGCCCACGCCTGACAGCAGTCGGTAAGGGAGGTGGTGAACCCCAGAAATGCTTCTTGGGAACCGCACCAGGAGGGCTGGGTGACACTACAGGGGTTGGGAGCAGCCATTGAGGCAGGCAGGATTCCTCAAGATGCTCCAGTGTTGGGGGTCCTGCCTGCCTGTGAGGCACTGGCCACCCTCTCCTGCCACCCTGGTGGGGCAGTGGGGCTCTGCCGCAGCCGCAGCCATGCAGCGACTCCGGGAGCTGAGGCCGGCTGCAAAGCCGAAGGGGTTAACAGAGATGGCTTGGCAGCGTCGTGCAGGTCTCCAGGGTCTGTCCCTTTCAGGCCCTTGTCTGTCCCTATCGGAGCCGCTCTCCTGTCACTCATCCCAACAAGAGCCCATTCTGCGGCTTATCAGCGGGGAGCGCGGGTCAGGGGCCGGCGGCAGTGAGCCTGCTCGGCGCGGGCATTGATGGCCGCCCGCCAGCCGCAGATGGAGAGAATGGCAGCAGATAGCGGCGGCACGGCACGGCACGCATCGATCCGCGCCCCGCGGCCCCGGCGGGACGGACGCGGACACAGCCTTTGTTTGCGCCGGGTGGGACGGCGGCAGCGATAAGGTGCCTCCCGTGGCACTGGGCTGGCTGTGCAGCGCTAGCCTCCTCCTGCCACTGGCCATGGCCCGCACACAGGCCTGGGACAGGGACGGTCCCCGAGCTGCCACAGCACGGGCACGCAGCACCGGGCTGTGAGGAGCTCCAGCGTGGAGGTGCACAGGGACAGGTGCGGGGTCGGGGTGCGGGATGCTGCTGCTGCACAGGCATGGATGTAAGCACACGGTGTCCGTAGGGAGCTGTAAGGAGGTGCAGTGAGTGAAGCAGGTGTCAGGAAGGTGTCCAGAGTGGGATGACAGAGCCTCGGTGGCAGCTGTGGGCGCAGGGGCATGGCAGGGGCTGTGCAGGGGCTATCTGGGCGTGACAGATGTTCACTGCTCACACGAGTATGTTCACATGGCAGTGCTGATACTTGTGTCCTTTTGTGCATGGGGCCCAGACAAATTGTCTCAACTGTGACCGTGACCATGTCCTGTCTGGCAGGGAGGAGAAGGAGCGCTGGATCCGGGCTAAGTATGAGCAGAAGCTCTTCCTGGCCCCACTGCCCCAGTCTGACATCCCGCTGGGGCAGCAGCTGCTGCGGGCCGTGGTGGAGGATGACCTGCGGCTTGTGGTGACACTCCTGGCCCATGGCACCAAGGAGGAAGTGAACGAGACCTACGGAGACGGAGACGGACGCACAGCGCTGCATCTCTCTTGCGCAATGGCCAATGTAGTCTTCACACAGCTGCTCATCTGGGTAAGGCAGAACCTGCAGCCTCCACCGCAGTGCTTCTGGTGCTATCCCGGCGCTTCCCCACCTCCCTGCTGCCTTTATCCATCCTGCTTCCATGGGTTCCCCCACATGCCCACTGGCAGTGACCTGCCCACCCTGCTGGCCCCCTCTCCCTGCCCATGCTCCCAGCTCTGTGCCCCCTGCCGCTCCCGTGCCCCTGGGCACACGGTTCCCAGGTACCGCTGACCAGCCGCTTGTCTCCTGCGCAGTACGGAGTGGACGTGAAGAGCCGGGACGCTCGGGGCCTGACCCCGCTGGCCTATGCCCGGCGGGCCGGCAGCCAGGAGTGCATCGACATCCTGCTGCAGCACGGCTGCCCCAGCGACAGCGCCGCCACGCTGACCCCCAGCCTGCCCCGCCGCAACGCCAACGCCAACAACAACGCCTGCGCCGCCGCGCCCGTGGAGTTGAGCTCCAGCCCCAGCACAGTCTAGCCCAGCACGGGCCCTCTGGTCGCCGCACGGCTGCCCTCCAGCCCTGCCGGGGAGCAGGGCCGCAGGAGTGGCTCTGAGAGCAGCACAGACGGGTCCCCACGGTGCTTGCCCCCACCAGAACCCCTGCTCCAGCCAGGAGGAGGCTGGGAGCCAGCTAGGAGCCAGCATCCTGCTCCTCTGTGCTGGTTCCAGCCACCTCTCGCCGTGCAGCTGTGCAGACCCAGTGCTGGCAGCTTGTGGAGGGGTCCTGCATAATCCCTGGGGTGGCTCCAGTGCGCCCCGTTCTCGGTACGTGGATGGGGAGGCAGTTTCTCCTGCCCCCCTCCCCACATCTGTAGATAAAGCAGGGGCTGGGGGCAGTTCAGGTGTGTAGCCTCCCCTGCACAGCAGTACCAGGGAGGCTGATGGCTGCGCCTGCTCCCTCAGGGAGGTCAGTGTGGTCACTTCCCTCCTACTGTCCCTCTGTGTTGGCCTTGCCACACCCCCCAGCGCAGTGGTGAGGTGGGGGGCAGCAGGAGGTGCGTATTTCTCCATTGCACCCCCCATGCTCCTCTGCTTCTGGCCAGTGCAGGAGGGATGCACGCACCGATACTGCTCCCCATGTGCCGATTCAAGAGTGGCACCTCCCCAGCACTGCCCCTGGACAAACGCCTCCCCAGCCTCCCTGGTGACCTAGAGGAGGAAGAAGATGGTCACCTCGGGATCCCCAGCTCTGTCTGTCTGTCTGTCTGTCTGTAGAGTCACTGTCCTTCCAGGTTAAAGCTCCAAGCTCCAAGCCATACACAGTGTCTCCATCAGAGCCTCCCGCTGGCTCCCACTGCTGCCCAGGTGGGGCTGGTCTCCAGCTGAGCAAGAGGAGAGGAGAGGAGCATCTCTCTTTGCACTGGGGTCAAGCCTCTAGCTGAATGCTGGAACCTCAAGGCTTTGGACACTGCTATGGAATGTCTCTGTCACTTGTGTATAAAATGTACATTGGAAATATTTATATGGACACTCTGTATATACGGTTTCTTTTCCATAAGTTGCCCTGTGTGTGTTATCTGCAGCCAAGGAGATAAAAGGCCAATAAAGCAACCCACCTCCTGCCAGGCCGGCGTCTCAGTGTGCTGCCTTTGGGGCCTCCGATGCAGCCCTGGTTTGCAGCTGGGTCTGGTGACTCTCCAGCCCGCACTGACAGTTCAGCCTCTTCTCCTCAGGCTTGGGCTCTGATAACAGCAGTTCCCTGTGCCAAACCAGGCCCCTGGGACACGGCAGAGTGCTGAGGTTGGAGGGGAGATGTGCCAGCCGGGGGCACTGAGGGACAATGCCAGAACATGGCCCCAGAGGAATGCACAGCTCTGGCAGGATGGGAGATGGGCACAGCAGAGGGGTGTGCTGGAGAGGGGACATGCAGGGCAGGAGTGCTGGGCCAGCTGGTCCCTGTGCACAGGACAGCAACGTGAAGCTGGGCCGGGGGAAGGCAGAGATGGGCAGGGAGTGCTGGGCTGCCACAGCGAGGGAGGAGTGAAGACTGCAGGATCATCGAGCCCCAAGGCACAGGCAGACCCCTGAGCAGTGAAGGGAGCTGTGTGCCTGCTCTGCCAGCCCTGCCTTCGCATGCTTCTCATAGCTGTGGGCAGAGCAGGGCCCCAGTGCTGGCAGTTCGGGCTGGCTGCACCCCAGGCCACACCACAAACAGCAGTTTGGGACTCCAGTGTCTCTTTGTGCTGTGCTGGGGTCCAGGCTCTGCTGCACTGGGAGTGGGCGCAGGCCTGGGGCCCCAAGTCTGTGTGGCAGTGCTGCAAGGAAGGGAGGTGCCAGGACACCCCCAGCTGCCGCAGGTGCCCTCAGATGTCCCTGTCACACCCCTGCTGCCTCCTCCTTGTGCCTCTCCCATGGCAGAGGGCTGCCTTGCTGGGGGCTGCAGACAGTGGTCCCAGCCCCTCCACTCCTTGGTGTGTCTGGCTGTGTGTGCCCATGTCAACATCCTCATCCTGGTCCTGGTCTCGGTCCTGGTCCCAGTTCCGGTCCTGGTCCCAGTTCCAGTCCGGCCCCTGCACCCATGTCACCCCTCATTCCCATCCCCTCGTGGTGCCCAGGGGTGCCCCCACACCGGCCCTGGCCCCAGCCCAGTGCTGGGTTTGGTTAATTTCCTGGCGACTGCATTAACGGGAATGGAAGCCGAGGGACGGCAGCTCCTCTGGGGCCCATTAATCATCCCCCTCAGACAAGCTGCCTTGATTACAAGTGGCAAGAAATTCATTAGGGCTGCGGCTCTGACAACTTTTATCTGCGCGGCTGGATCTGACTCATTAGGCAGCCAAATTAAAGCCATGATGGGCCCTGATGAAATTCACTGCTTGTTTATCTTGTGCGATCTGATACATCTGCCCATACATCATCTCCCGCGCGGGATCCCGCCCTACCCAGCCCTGGCGCCTCCCTTCCCATCCCAGCCCTGCCCCAGGCCCGCGGGTGCCCAGCCTGGACCCAGCTCTGACCCCCGGAGCCCCCTCGCCTGCCCCCACATTCTGCCTGTGGCACTGGGGCCGGGGCTGAGCCGTGACCGTGCCACCAGGAGCCGTGCGGGGACAGCTCTGGAATCAAAACCATGCAACACCCTGAGCTGGAAGGGACCCACAGAGATCATCAACGTCCAGGGTCTGGGGCCACACAGCCCCGAGCAGCCCCCACGGCCCACGCAGTGCCCGTGGCACTGCAGGCCCCCCAGGGCACGCGGAGCCCTGGCCAGGTTCTGCTGGCAGTGGCACTGCTGTGGGCACACAGCCCCGTGGGGACAGGCCCCGTGCCCTGCTGCTGCCCTCAGATTGCAAACAGGTGCTGGGGATCCTGGTGATGCCCTTTTGCTGGCACCTGGGGGCAGGGAATGCCACCAGATCCCTGCAGGCTCTGACACCGTCCCAAGGAGCCAAGAGGGGGCCAGACCCCAGCCCAGCATTACTCCAGTGTTGGAGCACATCTGGGTACCCAGGTGACCAATGTGGCTTCAGGTGGCCCTGGGCCAGGACAGGCGGAATGAAGCAGGAGCTCCATGTCCGTGTTCAGGGGAAGAGGTGCGTGTCCATGTTTAGGGGCACGTTTAGGAACTGTGTCTGTGCTCAGGGGCAGGAGCTGTGTTCATGTTAGGGGCAGGAGCTGTGTGTCTGTGTTTAGGGGCACTGTGTCTGTTTTTGGGGCAGGAGTCAGGTGTCTGTATTCAGGCTGATGCTAGGGAGGGCACAGGCCAAGCCTCTGCTCTGCTGCACACGAGAGGACTGTGCCAGGGCAGCAGCAGTGGGGCTGTCTCTGAGTTCCGTGGCCCCGAGCAGCAGCAGCGACCACTGCAGCCCCCGAGGACCCCGCCCCAGGCAGTCAGCAGCACTCACACCATCGAGCTGAGGCTGGAGCCGAGGGGGAGGCATGTGCCACAGGACAGGAGCCATGGGATGCAGCCTCCTGCCATGAGTAAATCCACGATATGCAGCCTCTGGCTGGAAACCAGCCATACCACAGGTTTGCAGCGCTTCACAGAGAGCCTGGGCACAGCCAGAAAAAAAATCCACAGGGTACAACTTACAATCGAAGCCCCATGGGACTTCTTGCAGCCCCAGCTGAGCAGGCACAGCTTCCTGGGGATCTGTAGGTGGGCACAGGCGGGCATGGGGCAGCACCATCCACCCTGAGGCTGCTGGGGTCGTGCTGAGCACATGCAGAGGTGGCCAGAGCAGAGACCCTGCCACAGGGCTGCGCCTTCATGTGTGCGGCCAGCCTTGCCTCTGGGGGAAAGGCACAGGTGTGGCAGTGTCCCAGCCCCCTCGGCCTGTGCTCACTCAGGTACAGCACCCACACACTCCACTACAACAGCTGCACCCTGTGCCCATCCATGGGAATCAGGGTGGGTGCAGACACCCACAGCGCAGGGAGTCAAAAAGCCCTGAAGGGAGTTCCAGCCTGGCTGATGGGGACACTGGACAAGCTGGGACAGGCTGCAGAGGAGTTGGGGAGGGTCACAACCTTTCCCAGGTGCGAGCCATTGGGACATGGTTTCTCTCTTGCCCATTGTTTCTCTCCTGCACCTTGAGCTAGTCCTGGAGCCACTGGCTAATGAATAGTACCAGCACCATATTGTGGGCCATCACATCTTCATACAAGCCCCTTGTCAGGGAATGCTGAGGACCAACTTTGTTGTGCTGAGTGAATAAACACTGTGGGACGCAATCCCTGATCCTTTCCCAGTTCTTTAAGAACCACCATACAGGTAAACAAGTGGACAGATTCGGGTAGGGAGAATTCCCTTGTAAATGCTGAAATTGCCTTCCTTAGGGCAAAATAAGTCTTGTTTTATGAATGTGTGTATACATATATATGTGTGTATAAACATATTTATATAAACAAACGCATGTCCATGTATAAGCACACTCTATGTATTTATCTCTGTGTGTGTCTGCAGCTGTATCTGCCTTTTACTCTGTGTGTGCACACCTGTGTGTGTACCTGCGCACATACACGTGTGCCAGTGCTTGTGTGGAGATTCCTTCCCCAGCAGTTCCTGCTTCAGGACACAGGGTAACAGCCAGAACCTGGTAGATGGGAAATTCCAAAGAGATGCAAGTGAAAAAACATACTAGGGAGGTGGTTGGGCACTGGGCCCGAAGAGGAGGGGTTGCCCACCCTTGGAGATACTGGAAGTCAGATGGGCAAGTTCTTCAGCATCTTGAATGGGACAAGCTTGGAGCAGGTGTTGGAGCAGAGACCTCCCAAGGCCCCATCCAGCCTCAGGGCTCAGTTGCCTTGGGTCTGTCTTTACTGCCCAGTTTCTCATTGTGGCCCTCCTTCTCCCACTAACCCCAGTCTGACCCAGCACCCAGAGCTCCAGCTCATGGGGGCCCCCACAGCTCTCCTAGCTGAGGAGGGGCCACAGCTGCTTCAGGCAGTGTGGGCAGTGCTGTGCACCGTGCTCAGTGTGCAGTGTGGGCAGTGCCCTCAGTGTGCAGTGTGGGCAGTGCAGTGCACCGTGCTCACTGTGCAGTGCTTTGCTCTCCGCTGTGCAGGAGGCACCAGAGCCATCACAATGCTCAGGACTCACAGGGAGCTCTGCTCTGCTCTGCTCGGTGCCAGGAACACTCTGCTGCTCTGCAGCTCTCTCCAGCAGCGCTGGTGACAGCATGAGTCTGTCACCTTCAGCAACTCTACACAGAGCAGCACCTCTGCAGCATTTGTGGGGATTTCAGCATGGCTGTTTGTAGGGTTGCAGTGTGTATGGGCTCTGGGATTGGTCTAATACTACAACAACAAGAACAAAACCTTCCATGCAGCTAAAAACTGCAGGTGTTGGAACCACCTCAGCGGCAGCCCATGGATGAGCATGCAGTGGAGCGGGAGTGCTCTGCACAGGGATTTCAGGTGGGCAGTGGCCTCTCTGGTGGGGGACGTGGGTTAAAGGCACAATAAACCTGTGCTGCCACTGGGGCAGGACATATCAAGCCAGTATCAGAATTGCCCAGTGGGAATATGGGGGTTCTTGGACCTTAAAATAAAATTTGACTCCTTTTAATGTCACTGGCCCAACCCTGGAGCTGTGGACACTTTCTGGAGTGTTGTGGTTAACGTGCACTGCTGTGCTGTGACCGGCTGCAGTGGCACAGACCCCTCATGTGGACACATTTGTAGTGGCAGAGCCCTGCGTGTAGCTGCAGCTTGGCTTTACCCTGCCCCCGCCCTCCCACACAGAGGTGAGCACCAGCTCCTGTGTCAGAGCCCCTGCAGTCGCTGCAAACAGCTGTGTCCCCTTTGCAGCCACGGAGCACAGCTGAGGTCAGTCCCTGTCTCAGACCAACACCCACCTGAGGATGGAGAAGTGGTGCAGGTGCAGGCAGCTCTACCCCAGCCTGCTGAAAAGGGAGCCGACAGTTTTCCTGAGAGCAGGGCGCTCGGGGCTGCTGCCAAAGGACATTTACTCCCCTGATCCAGAGGGAATGCCAGCAGGTGTTGCTACCTGGACAGGGCAAATCCATGCTGGGGATGCTGTGAGCAGCACCAGGCCAGGCATTTCCTGAGGATACTTTCTTGTTTCCAGGACAGTGGTGCAGGGACAGAGGCAGGTGTCCTGCAGTGGAAGCCAGCTGTGCTGAGAAACCAAATCCTGAAAGAATCCCTCTCACTACCTGCAGTACTGAGATTTCCAAATATTTCCAAATATTTCTGTGGAAAGAGCCACCCACCAAGGACATCTAGAAGCACAGCTTTGTCCAAACGATTGCTCTGATCTGAGCTGTGTCTTTGCCTGTTGGCCACACAAGCCAACTGGAGCCAACAGCCAAGGGGCAGGGACAGCCACCCCCAGTGCTCCGAAGCTCCAGGGCACTGCAGGAGGACTCAGCTCTACAGGCTGAGCATGGACCCCACACTCCAGGTGAACAGAATGTACCTGCCAAAGAGGGAAGGGACATGCGGAGGGAGCACTGCTCCCCAGGCAGCACAGAGATGGCCCAGCCCTTGCTATGGCGTCAAGGAGGGCGCTCAGGAAGGTGGAGTCAGCTCTGGCTGTCAGGGATAGCTCCTGCTCTCCCAAGCTGTGTCTCCCAGGGAAGGTGACAGTGGCTGGCTGGACCGTTTGTGACCCCAACTCCCTATCAAGCCTGTGAGCAATTGGTGCCCCAGCCAAACCTTGGAGAGAGTCCTTCCCCGCTCCAGGAACCTCTGGTGACATTGCAATGGGTGTTGCTACCACAGCACAGGCATGGGAGCTCCCTTGCCCCATGGACTCACTAATGTTTGTCACACCAGAACAGAGTTTTCCCAGGCTGGACACCCAGGGAGACACACGGCCTTGTGCTCCTGACTGGGCATGCAGCTGTGTCCTGTGCAAAACTAGGTCTTCATGGGGTTCTGGGGCTGGGCTCAGTATCTGAGATGGCTGGCTACTGAAGCAGCATCTCGTGCGATAGCTCTCAAGAGCAGAGAATGGCTGGCCTGGATGTGCGAGCCCCTTTTGTTGTTGCACCTGTCCCAGGGCATCAGCACCAGGGAGCTGGGCCAGGGCAGAGGCCGCAGCCGTGCTGGGAGCCTGCAGCAGCACACACATTCCCCCAGTCCGGGGTGAGCTGCGGAGGCGGTCCCGAACCAGTCCTGGCCCCGGCTCCGCCGGCGGGAGGGCCGACCTGGGGATGCTTCTGAGCGCCTCCCGGCCCGCCCCATCCTCTTCTCTCTCCCGCGTCTCGGCACCGGCACAGCAGCGGGTGCAATGGAGCCCGCAAGGCCACCGCTGCTGCTCGCACAGGCTCCGGCTCCGCGGGCCGCGGTACCGGCACCGGCCGAGGGGCGGGTGAGCCCCGGAGCCTCCCCTTCTCCCCGTCCGCTTGCCGCCCCGCCCTCCGCGGCCGCCTCTCGGGGCCGGCGCCGCCGCCCGCTGCCCGTGCCCGTGCCCGTGTCCCTGCCCCTGTCCCTCTCTCTGTCCTCGTTCTCATCCCTNACGATTGACGTGCACCGGGATGGGCACCACGATCTTGGGGTTGCGGACGGGCTCTCCCGAGCGGTTGCTGACATTGCCAGCCTTGATGCGTTTCCACTTGGCGCGGCGGTTCTGGAACCAGATCTTCACCTGCACCTCGCTCAGCTTCAGGGCATGTGCGATCTGCGAGCGCTCCGTCAGGCTCAGGGACTTCTTGCAGTGGAACTCCTTCTCCAGCTCCAGCAGCTGCTCGCTGGTGAAGGCCGTGCGGCGCCGGCGGCTCTTCCCGGCCCCGGAGCCCGGCGGGGGCTGCTCGGCGGCGGGGCCGCCCTTGCCCTTGCCCTTGGCTCCCAGCGCGGTGCCGGCGGTCGCCCCGTCCAGGAAGGGCTCCTCCTCGCTCTCGCCCGCCGAGCTCTCCTCCTCCCGCTCGCTGCACGGCGTCGCCGCCGACTTCACCTCCAGCTTCTCCTCGTCTGAGCTGTACGCCTTCCCGTCTGCGGGGCACACAGCGTCAGTGTCCGCCGGCGCGGCCCGCCGCCCGCACCCCGCCCCGCCGCCCGCACCGCACCCCGCCCCGCCCGGCTCCCTCCGCTCCCAGAGCCCCCGCAGCCGCGGGGGAAGCTCTCCCCGCTCCCCCGGCGGGAGGCTGCAGCTCCTCCCGCTGTCTCGGAC
>VXBC01006155.1:0-28749 GCA_013399945.1 Ploceus nigricollis
GGGCGACTCCGGTGCTCAGGACTGTGCAATCGGGCCCGGAGCCATCGAGCGCCCGCGGCGGCCGGGAGGAGGGCGGGAGCGGCCCGAGGAGCGCGCAGCCCGGGGCGAGGTGTCGCGGTGCCGGAGGGGACAGAGTCACCGCCCCGGGGGCGCTCCGAGGCTCGGCAGCCTCCGGGGCGATGAGCGGCTCTGTGCTAGAGGGGCACAGCCGGGGGCTCGCGGTCTGTGCTGCCCCACCCAAAGCAGCAACAAAAGATCCCTCTTGGTGATGCTTTGTGGAGGTAGCTCAGCTGGCACTGCTGGGATTTATACCTGGCTGTGATCAGTGTCTGCCATGGCTTCTGATTTCCACTCCGCCCCTCAAGCATCCACGTCTGTACGTCCCTGGGAGGGCCCCTGGCCACTGCACAGGACAGCAACAGGAACACGCCCTTTATATTAAGCGTTCGTCAAACCCAGCGTTTGCGAAAGTTGTTACTCCTGGGTTTCATCAGTGTAGGCTGTGATCCCAAATTGATATGGAATCCCAAGTCAAGAAGTAATTCGGTGTCTTACAGACAAGGTCAGCTGAAACTCCTCCAGGAATTTCACCTCGTTTCTCCTACTGCATAGGTGGTCCAGCTGGAGGACGTTGCTTTGTCACTGGGAATTACTTCCACCCTTCCGAATTTTCATTAGCGAACTCACTGGTCATGAGAAAATATCCATTGGAGGGATTTTATTTCATGTATTCTGTGATCAGTTTAAGTTCTGTCTTAATAAGAGGAAAATATGTCTCTCAATCATTTTTTAGTTTTAAAATAAACAATAATCTTATTGTAGTTTTCCAGCTGATGCCCAGCCATGTTTGGAATCCAGAACCCAGAATTCTCTCCACAAGCCTATGTTTTCTGGGAGTATCTTCTTTTAACTTGTGCAAACAGAATCTCAGAATCATTAAGATTGGAAAAGACCTGTAAGATTGAGTCCAACCTTTGACTGATCACCACAATGACAACTAAACCATAGCACTAAGTACCATGTCCAGACATTTCCTGAACACCTCCAGTGATGGTGACCCAGCCTCCTCCCTGAGCAGTCCATTACAATGTTTAATGACCCTTTCCATAGAGAAATTTTTCTTGGCGTCCAACCTGAACCTCCCCTGGCACAGCTTGAGGCTATGTCCTCTTGTGCTGTCACTGGTTGCCTGGGAGAAGAGGCCAACCCTCACCTGGCTCCAACCTCACTCCAGGCAGGTGTAGAGAGGGAACTGTTGTGGTGAGGGAATAATGCCTGGGACACAAAACCATAGGAACAAAAATTGTGTCTAAACCTTGCATAAGCTTTTACATTTGACTTAACATAGGTTCAATATGTAAAGTTTACATGCAGGGGATCCTCTGTGAACATCTATTCTCAGTTATGCAGATGATACTGCTGAGAAATATTTCAAAGAGCACATGCAGGGCTGCCTGATGACATTGTGCTGTAGATGCCATGAGCACCAGCCTGCGTTACCATATATGGACACTGGTTTCATTTTTACTAAACTGACTGTGATAAAAAACATAAGCACTGATGCAATGACCTTTAAAAAAGAATTCTGTCAATGGATGTGGTAATGAAGAATATGCCTCACTCCTGAAGCAGGAAATTATTTACATATTATGTTTCACAGAAATCAACTCCACAAACTCATACTGATGCAAAAGTGTTAACCTGTTTTCAAAAATCACATACATTCCCAGGAAAGAGTTATCTGCTAAGTTAACTTCATTTTGGTCAGGAGCTGAATTGCTGTTACTAATACAGTGATTTGCAATTCACTTGTGAGAAAGGTCAGCTGAACAATTTATATTCAAAGACTATTACGTGATGACTTCCCATGAGGAACTCCAGAAAAACAAGGGCTCTCTGACAGTCCTGAGGTACCAGAAATTCCTGTCAATATTTGTGAATGATTGATCATGTTTAACTCAGAAACAAATAAACAACCCCAAATCTAGAATAACTTTTGGAAAATTATTGCTGTTATTATCATTATTATACCTATTATTCATTCTGTTATGGTAGCAGGCAGAGACCCACTCAAAATTAGTATCTCATAATGCTGTGTTACATGAACACAGGGCAAGACAAAACATCATTCATTGAGAAGTAAAGACTTGCTCAGTTTTTCCCAAGAAGTATCTTGCCCAGCCCCCCAGAACACATGATATCAGCTCTAAGTAATGCTTTGTTAATGCTAAACTGATATGAATCAATTGGAATAACAAGGCATATTGATGCAGGATGCTCCTTCCATCTCTGGGTACATCAGCTTTAGGGTTACTTTGTGCTAGCAGTGCTTACATAAGGGTAAGAATCTGTCTTCATTGGATTTATAGCTAACCTTGATTTTTACCATTATTCTTCCCTAAATTGGTCAACAGACTGTTAACCATGCACTGATTCAAATTAGCATCTACTTTAGCAGTTATGCATGCTATTTTTAGTTTTTTTCCCTTTCAATCTGAAATTTAAAAAAAAAAAAAAGTTGTGCAAATTTATAGTAATTTGTTCTAAAACAGTAAAATTAGGACAATTAGATGGGTTCACCATGTATTAATTCAATTTTCCCTTTCCCCATTAGTCCTGACTGTGCTTCAATAACAAGTTACTTAAGAAAATAAGCAACTGGCAAATAACTGAAATGCTCAAACCTACTGATCAGTCTTCTCATTAGTCTATTTTGGTAAAGTGGGTTGACTGATTTAGAGCATAAGTCAGTTCTGCCACTCAAATTCCAGACATAGTAGAATATCTATATAGTCACATATGCCTCTGAGCTAAATATTTTCATTCTTTCAGCTTTATAATCCTCAGTGACTCTAGAGGAAGAAAAAAGAATGTATGCCTTTGAATTCAGTGGGACTGTCCATGCATGAGTAAGAATCACAGGACTAGGGGCCTGATTTGAATCAAATGTTACATCACCAAATAATTGCATAGCAATCAAAACCAAATTCCATTCTATTTTAAAATCATTAAGAAGGGATATCTTTAAATTAATTATAAGATTAACCATTTAGTTTTACTTTCTGGAGGTATGTAGAAGCCAATACATTTTGGCCTGTCCTAGCTGTTGCAATGCTTTAGGTACCAATCTTGATTTTTTTACACATTGAATATCAAAAATAATGTATATTTTTATGCTACAATACTGCTAGACTTCTTTTTATTCCCAACACAGTTCCTTTTTGTACTATCACAAAATGCAAGGCCTGAATTCCTGCCAAGCAATTACACAGTCCTGCTGTTATTTTAAATCCTAAAATGCAAATAGAAGTATTATGTAGGCCTAGATAATGTTAGATAGAGCTACCAAAATGGAAGGGGGAAATAAGAAAGTTAGATCTAGGGAGGGATTGCCAGCTAAATATTAAGGCCTCCCAAAACCATTTTACATTCAACGCTAATCCAAAACTTTCATTGCCAGTCTCTTTTCTAGTGGAGCACATCTAAATAGCATTAAGTTCCTTCTTGCACATTTTTAACACATACTGATGTAATAGGGCATCTATTGTAGCACTTACCCCAGTAAATATAATTAAGGTGAATGGAAAGCAATGTTAAATTCAGAGTAATGAGATACATATGAACTAGAACAGTAAGACAGGAATGCCATTTATTTTCTCTCCCATGCTGTCTGGATCATTCCTATTTTAGAAATACTATGAGGTGTTATTTGTACTGATACCACACTGTGCATTGAGGTACTCAAAGTGCTCTGTGAACATTAGCTTAAGTCACATTTGTGAGGCAGAGGCTAAAGTAGTGAAAGTAGTGAAAGGCAACTTCCTGTAGCTCCAACAAAGGTGAAGAGAGGTAAAATCATACTGCCTTCTAATGGAAAAAGAGGATCAGAAATTATGTTTTACTTTTAGTGAAAGGGGAAAAACCCAGTGGTTTTAAACCTCTTTTCCCCCGTTTTCACTCTTTCTTTCAGATCACAGATGGAAAAAGTGGAGCAGAAAATTGCTTTGCCCAAAGCCACACACTGGCAGTAATTGAACTAGAAGACAGCATTGGTTTAAATAGAAAATGTGCAACACATTCATAATATTTGGGCTATTCTAACTGCTGTTTCTTTCTCTTGTCCACCTACACCATTTACTTTTCAGCTGTAATTGTATGGCACTTCTGGTAACAGAATCTTTTGGGAATCTCAGGGGGATTCCCAAATTCTGAGTTGCTTTCAAGAAGCTTCAAGAAATGAAGAAGGAATAAATAGGAAGTACCAAATTCATCAAGTTTTGGGTACTGTTTCCCCAAGAAAAACATTAGGGAGGAAGCTCTGCTTTCTGTTCTTGTCCAGTAATTGTGACTCTGATGTCCAGAATAAAGCAGCTGGTGGATCTCCCAGACAACCCAATCCTGTCCCACTGTGCTGTACAATATATTAAACAGTGATAGTCATTGTTTTGTTCCACATATGGTCTTAAGGATCAAGACACCGAAAACAAAAATAGATAGCCATTTATTAGATGAGAATTGATATGCAAATAATTTAAGAAATTAAGTTAGTCACAACAGAGTTTGGTGGCAGACCTCAGGTAATGAATGCCAGTGCATTTGTGGAGACTACTCTAGCCCTCTGCAGCATACTGCTACTCCAGCTTTCAAAGAGAAACAATGCGTTTGAAGGAGTCCATGTAGAAGACAGGAATAGAAACTAAAAGCAAAAAATAATGGAAGCTTAAAAGAGTCATCCCTCCTTCTCTAAAGAAGCTGTTTTTATACCAGAGGTGAGACTGAGGTTCAGCAGATCATACTTTTAAATCCAAGTAGATATGAAACCTTGTTCTCAAAGAGGAGCTAAAGAGCAGTTGTTGCATTGAGTCACAATGAAGAATTTTTGTGGAGCTTTTGTGGTAAATGAGATCAGACATCACAGATGCATTAAAAGACCTGGTGAGAAGCACCACAAAGGCTGGCTGATATCCAGCAGCCCATCAAGTGGCTGCCATTTCAACATGGGGAAGCAACTGTCTGCAGAAACTGTTATGTGCAAAATCTTGTTACAGGCAAAAAGAAATCCACCCTATGTTTAGAGTCACAGCAAATTTATTTTAACTGCGACCACAGCAATTCAACAAAATAATTATTATCAGTCCAAATATAATTATTGCAGAAAAACGAAGGAAATAAAAAAATATATTGTATAGAAGGTCTCAATAATAATAGTACAGTAAAAATTGTTATGCACAATTTAGTACCTAACCCTCTTCCTGGTGTCATGCTTGACCCTTCACCTCCTTGTGGCTTCCAGCTTGTAGAGGGAGCACAGTGGATCATCAGCATCTGGACTCCTGTGCCTGCAGGAGTATAATTTTGATGTTTATGATTTCTTCTTTCTCTCCTTTTTTTTGGAAATATCACTCACTTGGTGTTCTTTTTATATATTTGCTAATAAAGGTTTACTCCTTGCTTTTCTTTACTGGCCTGCAACTATGTATTTTTCTTTTTGTTCATCTTAAGTTCATCTTTGGTTTATCTCATATACTCATTCTTTCTTCTCTTTTTTATCCCTAAGAATAGTTTTGCCCAGCTCCAGGTTTGTATTTCTTCAACTGACCATTGGCAAGTTGTTTATAGCCTTGGATTGCCCAGTGCCAGCCTGTGCCCCATCTCTTACTATCACAAACTTCTACTTTACACTGCAGTTGGTGTCTTAATTTCTCAAAGTTCCTGCTGTTTTAATAGGCCTATATTTCTGTATTCTATAACACCGTGTTAGTCTTAAATATATAATTCTACACAGAATAAATACTAATTATTAATATCTATATAACAACTGTGGTTACACGTAAAACAAATTAGCTATAGCCTCCTGTCCTTCGAAAAAAAATTGTTACAGCCAAATGAAATAAAACCAAAGCTCTGACAAGCCTGGGGAAAGTTCCTGTGATAAGCCTCCATCCTGAGCTCTTGGAACACTTGGGACAAGGCCTGTGGATTGTCACTAGTAGTAGCAATACATTTGCAAGTATTACTGAGCTACATGCTGTTTATTAACTTCCAATTCTAGATCAATGCTGTAAATTCATATGTTGCATACTCTATGTAGCAGCAGAGGTAAAAATTTCCAGAAAGGGCATGGGAAGGAATCAGGAATACTGCTGACTAGAAACAGGCTATTGCCCCTGAACTCATTAGTGAGTGTTTATGAGCTCAGTTCATAGTCCACACATGCTCAGCTTCAACACACTGGGTGTGTACGCTGCAAACAAGGTCACAAAAACCTGATATTGCAAATTCCGGCGTGGCAGTTGAATTGGAGACATAATAGCATAAGGACAACTCCTCACTTTATAAGTTATTTCAAGGAAGTGGGGAATATTAAGCATCTTCTAATAGATATTCTCTAATTATAGAACAGGATAATTATCTGAGTTTTTGTCTAGTCATATTACAGAAACTATTTAAAGCAGAGTCAGGTCATCTGTTTAAAGCATATATTCATGGTTGAAGAGAATGAGCATTTGGCTTTGAAAAAGTAATTTTAATCAATTTTTTTATCAGTATAGTCCAGCATGTTATTCAGAAATGGCTTCCTTCAGTAAATGGATTGTGAATCAATAGTAGATATAAATAAAGCAGTACAAAGGGCACAGCATTCAACAAGCTGCCAATCCCTGGAGTAGAGGATAGAAGAAATCAGTATTCCAAGATGGATACACAAATAAATCAGAAACAGGCAGATAAGACATAAATATCCACCTTTTTACAAAAATTTCAGAGTTCCGTCTAGTCCTAAGAACCACTGAAATGTACATTAGTTTTTATGTGCTTTATATGACAGACTCCTATGAGATGGAGTTTGGTTTGAAGTCTATTTTTCACTAAACATTTTCAAGCTTATCCCTCTTTGAAATCTTAAGAGTTCTTTAAATATAGAGAAGTAATTGCCAGGCTGCCAAAGATCTTTCTGGAGACAGGAAGTAAATTAAAAGCTGCAGACTTTGTATTATGCCTCAAAGAATCAATTCTTGAGATATACTAAATACCCACAATTCCTGTAAGGTCTGTGAAAAGTGGTATTACTCAGCACTTTTCAGGATTTGACCTCCAACAGAAAGAGGAATTACAATGTTTTTTCAAGCACACAGATCATAATGAATTTGTATTAGTCATTTGCATCAGGACAATATTATTTAAATGTTGCTAGTAGAAACTTTGAACATGACTCATACTGTGTCTGTTAATTATTAATGAATAAATATGTCATTTGGGTCCTAATAGCTAATATTTCCAGGCCATTTGTGTAAATGGTTGTTTTCAACTGTGAGAATGTCAGTTGCCAGGTATTCAATATCCTTATTTATTTCATAATTATTCAGCATATATTATTCAAACTTGAAAAAAAATCCCATTACTCTCTTACCAAAACTATAAGTTTCGTATCTATTAAAAAATGTGATTGTCATGGCATAGTTTGAGCCTACAGATTATACATTCAATGTTTTGTACAAAATGAAGATAAGGACAGAGTATTTGTAACTACTGGCCTACAATTTAGGATTGTGCAAGCTGCCATCCTCACTAACCATAAGGTTTTACAATTCTTCCAGAATAATTTCTTATTCAAATGGCAATTCTGGATAACTGCTGCAAACTATATAAATGTCTGATTTCACTTCGAACCCTTCTGAACCATAATGCTGCATTAAAAAGAGAAACTTGATTCACAGGATGAACACATTAGTATCAGTTTTGAATTTGCCACATTTTAATATAGCTGTTCTGTTCTTACTGCCTTTCCAGACAGAATTTCCCATGATATCTTCTTAGCACCATCTGTTAATAATGTTTGTAACAGAACTGCATAGTGGGTCAGCTGGGAAGGGGGCCCCAAATGTACCAACACTGTCTATAAAAGGAAAGCTAGTCTCTGCCCAGCAGCTTCAATGGACAAAAAGCTGGAAGGAAGCAATAGGGGCAGAGAGAACAATGAGATGGCAGCGTACTTTGTACCATCTTTATTTTTGTTTTCATTTGAATGTTTCTGTTCTTTTCCTGAGGCTCTGTTATGAAAGAATTGAGTAGACAGCAAGACCACAGTAACAAGGACATAGACCAAGCAGCCTATCAAAACACATCAGAGCTTTCAGAATGCAAACTTCAAGCAAGCAATTCAGTGATACTGCTGGTTTCTAAATGCGCCTCACTTATTCTTCCCTGCAAAGCCCATGATCAGTCCTGTACTGCCTTAAGTCTCCCACCCTTACACACTCTGGTTGAGGGGGAATGACTTTCTTATTTAGTACTTACTCTCTAAGAGGGTAAAATTCAGTGAATTTGTTTTCAATATATTAGTTAGTTAGAAAGCATTGTCATTTTATAGATAGAAAACATAAAGGCAAAGATTGACATAAGTACATCTAAAGTATTCTTTTTTTATCTATAAACCACTTCTTCAAGCTATACATGTAATACTTCTTTCATTATTTTTTAGTAAAAATGATTGCGTTATCCCATTTTTGTTGATGAACATTTTGAATTATTGGATCAATATTTACAAATATTTTGACCACACTTCAGATGCATATGAGCAAAAAACACATACTCATTATAGCAAGGCAGTCTCAGGCATCCTTCTATTCAATGGGATTGGCAAAGTCAGTACAGATGAGTGAAAGCATTTTTCAAACTATCTCCCAAGGCAATCAAGTACTTTAATGCTTAGAAGAAAAAAAACAAAACAAAACAAACAAAAGACAGCAATACTGTATTTGGGATACAATTTATTTTTTTCAAAATTCAATCAGGTGAGTGTAAGGTCCATTTGTATCCAGTTTTAACACCTGCCTGTTTCCGTATGTGCCATGCTTGACAAGAACACCGGCTTCCATGCATTTGGCATTGGCAGCCAGTTCTTTTTCACACAAAGTCACAAACTGAGAATAAAGTTCCAACCCTTTTTCTTTTTCTATGTTTGCATGGTACTGCATCTTTCTTCCCTTTGGTTTACCACCTAGGGTAGCTTGTGGTATGATTAGTACGTCGCCTGGTAAATCAAGAACAGAGACAAACTCGCCGTTTTCATTTTCACTTAATTTAACATTCAACAGTGTATCAACTGCAAATAAAAAGAAAAAAAGAGTTAGTATTACTGAAGTGAATTAAACAGGACATCATAAACAAGATCCAACAAATATTTTGACAAATGGCTGAGTAAAAGAAACTGTTTATTAATGAACTGAAACACAGACAATCAATAAATATTTAACCAACTAATATGTCTGAGTATTGTGAGGAATGTGAAGGATATTAATATTATGTGTCTAAAGTTCTATTTTTGGGGGAAGTGATTGGCTATCCAAAATCCTAAAGTTGATTCTAGTTGGACACCCCCAAATGAACCCAGGATGCAATTAGTGAGCCTTTCTTAATTGCTTGATACTCAAATAGGTAGCTTTTGCACAACAGTCCACATTGTAGAACACACCATCCTCAGTGCACTTTGGAGAGTGTTCTGCCCTGACTCTCTTTTCATTCTGGTTGCAGCAGTTTGCAGCAGGACCCAGCACTGATCTGAGCTGAAGGCACAGCTCCACGGTCTGGCCTCAAGTAGAGCAGGCCTCCTTCAGTGCTGCACTTCTAGAAATGCAGCTACCAGTTTGTCACTTGAGACAGGAGGTTGGCTGGAAGGTCAGATGCAATTTGGCTTATAAGCCAGAGCATATAAACTTGCAAATAAAATCAATGCATTTACTAATTTTACATTTTCTGATGTTTCTGTAACAAATCAAATCATTACCCCAACTCTGTAAAAGCTGGGAGGATACTAGTCATGCCTCCAAACCCTAAACATAAATGTTTAATGTTGTTAAAAGCAAAAACAGCTGAGTTGTGATTCAGGAACCAAACCCACACACTTAAACAGATTCAAAATATATTTAGGAAACAATATTCTCTAAGACAGGCACTCAAGGAGGATGGTCCTAGATCAATCTCCTGATAGGAAACAGAACTGTCTTTTTTCTGGCCTGTTTTAGCTGCCCCACAGCTGAAAATGTAATTATTCTCAAGCAACATTCTCATGGAACTCTCACTAGCACAAAATAAATTTTTATATCATAAATATTTAGCATCACAAAAACACTGTGCCCTCCAAGACCAAGAGAGAACCCCACCAGGACTTGCTCTCAGCATTTTTAATAGCACTTGTACTTGCGCACTGCTGGTCCCAGCCAGTAGCCTGAAATAAACTGAAATAGTGAAACATTGTTACACAATCTTTAGGCAAATCACTAATATCAGCCAGCCAGAGAAAAGGAGCACTTTTATCTGGAATATGCAGCATCACAGAATTTCCCAAGGGAACCAGTGCTACTGATGGAGTAAAGGAGGGAGAAGAAATTACATAAAAGTAAAAAAAAAACCCCAAAAAAAACAGAACAAAAAAAAATCAAGTCAAAACAGCACTTGGTAAAGACTGAAATTGCTACTATTTGACCTTATCCACAGCATCTTCTCTGCTTCAATGGAAATGTTAAAGTGCATGTGGAGAAGAAGACAAGAATTACAGACATTGCTGTTATTGCTTCTGAACCAGAAATCTGCACGTACTAAGAGTGTATGTAAGCACCACTGGAGTGAGATGGGAAAGACACTGTTTCATTATCCACACAACTCCCTCTACTGGCTATAATTTTAAATATCCTGCACATACAGTGAGATCAGTGGTAAAATACTTATCAAATCAAGCCATGAACTATTTGAAATTCAGTTCTGTCCTGGACTGAACTTACTGCCCAACACATGTAATATGTTAAACAGCAGGTGCAGAATTTTCTTTGTTTGCCAGAATGTAATTGGGGAATTTGTTTTCTAAGTTGGTCCTGAACAGACAGACAAAGAGACATGGAAAACTGTCAAAAGAAACAAGACAGAACAAACCGTTCTTTCAGCCAGGTAACTGAGTTAGAATAATGCCATCTCATGGCTTATCCAAATGGTTGCTACCATCTCTGCCTGAACTGCTTTTCTCCCTTTTCAAACAATACAATAATGTATATGGGTTATATCATACCAATTTTTGGGACAAGATCCTCATCAGCACCTTTGAAGAAGCATATGTAGATAACAAGCCCTCTCTGGATCTACAAAAGATTACAGAAAACTATGTCAATGTTTCTCATTATCTACGATGCATGCCTATCACTAAATCAGTATCAAAAATGACAAAACCATATAACAAAGAGTAGTTTTAGTTATTTAGTATAGCTTCAGACATTGAGTTTACACACCACACTGTGAAAGATAAGATATATACTGATTATCTGCAAAATGCTTCTACATACAATTAAGACAATTTATTGTGAAGCCAAATTTAGTTGGAATGTAGAGTGTACAGTATTAACATAGATGAGGTGACAAGATGAATTAGCATACTTAAATCCAGCATAAGAAATAATTTAAGCTTTTTTCCTATCAAATGTACAGCTAAAATAATTTTTAGTATGAACTATGATATTATTTCCAATTATAAAACAGGAAAAACACCACAGGACTTGTCAAAGAACTGAATTTTATTTTGATGTTGAAAGTGATCTAGTACAATATAATTCTGAAAAAATCACAGAGTCTGTTAATTAAATATTTAAATATGATGATCAACAACTGTGAAGTTTTTCAGAATATTATAAAGTTGTTCAAAATAGTATATATAAGCTTGGGTAAAATCTAACTGGCAAAATGGAACCTTTCAGCTGATTGGTATAAAGGATATGTCACATATTTAGCATTCAGAGCGACTCCTTGTAAGAACTATGTATTTGAGGGAAGAATTAGGCGTCTACTGAGGAGAAAGCACAAGAAAACTCTTAGGTAGCTTTTCTGCTCACTTGGTTAGTCCATAAGGAATGCATGTGCAACAACCCATGCTTTATCAAGCCAAACTGATAGGCGCTGCAGCCAGCAGCAACTACGTCTCACGCACAAGTATACCTGCATGGCTTAACTTCTCTGGGAAAAAAACCAAAGTATCCACAAGCAGACAGTATATAAAGAAATCTCCCTGATGCTTTGTCAAGAATTAGTATCTTTTAAATTTTGTTGGAGGAAACATAAACGTCAACTTGTGAAATACCACTTAAGAGATGTTAAATAGATTGGGACAGGAAGGAATTATTAATACCAATGCTATCAAAACAAAAGGATAGAAAATGTGAGTAGTTTACAAAAAAATAGTTTTTAAAAAAAAATTTCCTCTATTTATTTTCCCCCAAATGATAAAGGTTTTTGTTGAAGAAATTTTAGCTACACATGAGATTTTGTCCTTTTGTTATTGCAGAGATTAAACAAAATGCTCAAGGCAATGACTGAGAAAAGCTATGCCTTCTCAACTATTTTTCTAGTGACTAACTTCTGAAAAGAGAATGCTCTTTGTAGCCAAAATGTGACATACTGAGAACTTTAAAAAGCTTTAAACGGCTCCTTTCAAAACTCTTTTTTTGTACAGTCTCACAGCAGTAACAATATTCTGCAAGTAGCTCATTTTAAAGACACAAAAAAGTAAGTAAAGTGACCCCTGCAAGTCGTAAGGCCAGACAAAGATTAATTAAAGTAAATAAGGATTTTTACAGTCTCTGCCCTTATTTGATATTTGTTTTTGAATAAACTATTTATCACAAGATGAGACATACATATTGAAGAAAATTGGAGGTACAGAACGTTAAATGAGAAAACAATTAATTCAGAGACAAAGCTGATAGAGGATGCTTCTTTTTATACTGCATGTTTATGGTCTTCTAGAACACTTTACAACCATGATAAAGTTGAAAGCTATGCAACTACTTGTAAGCTGAAACTTATGGTTTCAGCTATGACTGAAAACTGTGGTTCAACATGTACAGCCACGTTTCAACCTCTTGTTAAGTCTTACTTTATGCTTTAGTTTTCTTAATTGAATAGATGATGTAAAATTGAATGCAACTACAAGACCCAACCTAATAATAACATGTGTCAGTCTGACCTTATATCAGTGTTCCAGGTGTCCTAAGACTTGTGCTCGTTGTCAATGTAATGTGTAAACTTTCTGAACCAAAGCAAAACCATTGCCATTGCTGCAGGTCCTCTGTAACCTATCAAAGCCTAGTTGACTGCTCCTCAGACCTATATTTAATGCGCAAAAATACGAGCAAAATAACACAAATAAGAAGATCATAAATTCAACATGCTGGTGTGCAAACAGCCACTGCAAGGAACCTACACAGTGACCAGACAGGAAAGCTGTGCTCTATGTGGATCTACTGTGAGCAGTAAAATGCCTACATAAATAAACCAACAAAGCAAGATACTGGGTAACACTGGCATTTATTATACAGTGTCTTAAGTAATCATCAGATCAGGCAACCTGCTGAACCAGATCATGAAGGGCTGAAGTACCCAGCCCCAATGCCATACAGACAGACTTAGCAATGCTGCCTCCAAATGCTGCTTTTTAGCTCTTTTGCAGGAAAAAACAAATAACTGACTCCTTCCTCACCCTCCTTACTAAATACATTAATCTGTATTTTTCAGGATTTCATTAGCAAAACTGAAATATATACTGCAAAATATTATCTCTACCTTTTACTACTTTTTCCTCCAAGAAAATGCAACGGATAATAAAAACAGAGGTACTTCGTAATTGTTGGAAAGTCAGTTTGTACAACTACTGTACATAAATTATTCTGACATTTCCACTTCAAGTTCAGATTTACTACCCTCTGGGAAGATTTCTTCATATTTCTTATATTCAGTGCAGCAGAGAGAGATTACATCATCTGGCACAGGTCACAGAACAAATCTATCCCTAGTATTTTGCACCTCTTCTTGCCATAGTAACCGGAAAACAAGTCAAGGGAAATAAGATAAGGAAAATACAGTTTTCCTTGCATGAAGTGTAGGCACTTATACTTTTTAGCTGAATATTCATTTTATGTTTCTTTTCTCCCACAGTTATGAAACATACCAAACCTTACCTTATTTCACCCCTACCTTTACAAAGAAGAATTCCTTTTTTTTCTTCCTATTTTGTTGTATACCTAAACCTTTTATGGAGGGTATATAACCAAAATTCTCCATAAACAAGACATCCTGTGCACAGTAACCCTCAACAGGCCAAAAAGCTCAATCATGAAAACACAGTGAAGGCAGAGATTAATGTATAAGGTACATTCCTAACCTTTCTGAAAACAAAGAACATGTGCTCTGAAGTTCCTAAAGTACTTACAGGGGTCTCTTACAACTCAGAAGCTATTCAAAACCACCTACATAATATGCCACTTATAGTATGATAGAAATGTCTCAAGGTGAGGCCCCACTTTTAATTGGTCATAAAACATCAGGAACACACTGGTTGATGTAAATAATAGTTGATGATGTCTGTATTTTTAAATTTTTGTGGTCTTGCACTGACATGCAAAATTAGGGAGCAAAATTACCCTACCAGAAAAAGTCAGCAGCAAAATTTCCTTCCAACAACCTCTGAAGTAGTCATACTAGAGAAAAAATAAACTTCCAATTGGCTTTTTTCTGCATGGTGACTAGTTCTTGTTAAAACAGACCTCTACTAAAAAGCCCCAGGTACCCAGGAAAGATTTCCAAGTACCCATGACAAATATTAGTAAGGTTCATGTCTGAAAAATATCTGCTGGAGACCACCCAAATCTCTTTCAGATTCCTTTAGTGATATCTATTACTTTCCTAGTGATTTGGCAAATTAGAGAGATAAACTACATAACCTCCTTGCAGCAAAGTTATTCGTATCTCTCAACCACGACATGTACCTTTTAAGATTGTTTAAAAGAAAGACAGCAAAATTACATTTCTGCTTTTCTTTACTAGACCTACAATTACTTCTGTGATTAGCAAGCTAGAAATAGATTATTTCCCCTATAGTTAATTTATGCTGGGCTAAGTGAATTTTATTGTAATTAACCTTATACTGAGAGGCTAACAATGCAGTATACACAGACATACCACATCTGTGAAACACGGTAGCTGTGAGATGACACCTATTTCCACCCAGTAAAACATTCTGGCTTCCCAAACTATACTGCAGAAACTAGTTCTGCTGGATCCACCTGCCCCTTCTGAACAAGGAGAGAAATGTTTTAAGGCTAATATGAAAGGCAAAGTGTGAACTCTCTTCAGATGTGTTGAATGAATGCAGAAACCCTTTAACCATGCTAGAACTTTTACTTTTTAAAATTTATGCAAGTGACTGTATTAAGCCTCTTCCGTTGTAATAGTCTTTAAAAAGGACAAAAGACAAAACCAAAAAAACCCATGCGCTAAATAGTTGACAATGGCAGAAATTAGTTATTCTAGTGTAGGTAACTCACAAGCAATGACAACTACAGCAAGTTAGTGCATTCTAAAGCGCAGCCTTCATGCTTTGGTAAAGAGCCCTGGGCTGCATGCACAGCACATCGACCAAAGAGTGCAGACCTACCTACCTCCCCCAGCAGAAGACTGTGGGAGAAAAAGGGGGAAAATACGATGTTTTCCTTAACCTGTGTGGAGGTCTACGTACTAAATTTCATTTTTAGTTAGCGTCCTGGAAAAAAAAAATCCCCAAACAACATACATCAGAACTACTGCTGCCATAGTCCCATTGCTCTATCTGGCCTTTCTTCTCCAAGTTAACACTATCACCCAACAAACAAAGCCGACAGCTGAGCCCACAAGCCAAGGCTGTAGTGTTTCTGTGAAAGTGTATTTAAGAAAAGCAGGAACAACACAGTTGGAAGGGAAGTGTGTGGTCGCGGAGCAGCCATGCTCCTGAAGAGACTTCTGCCTGCGGAGGACTCTGTGGACCACAGGGAGAAAGAGCAGCAGAGAGAAACCGCTGTGCGCCTCCTGCTGCTCGTCCCTTTGCCGAAGGGGCTGACCGCAACCTTTGCTGATAACAGGGGGCGAGGAGAGTGCTCTGGAAGGGAAATGAGACGAGGCTGGAAAACTGCCCGAAGCGCAGCTCAACCCCGAAAAGGAGCAGAGGGCGCTCCCCTCAAATGCCTAAATGCCCACCCTCTCCCCGCCGGCGCACGCGCGGAGGGGATGGAGCGCTTTCCCGCCGGCCGCCCCGGNCTGGAGCCCGCGGGTCACGGGTGGCGGGGAGCGTGACGCGGGACCTTGTTTGGATGGTTAAACGGGGGCTTCTGATCTGCCCTCTCTATGGAGGGGGCTGAATACAAGCTTTGGAACAGAATTTAAAAAAGTATTTCTACAGCTCTACTTACCGATGTCCTAATAGCTAGCAGGAAGCGGGCTTTGGTTTCTTATTTTGATGAGAGATTAAAGATCTCCTTGTCTTCTGCTGGGGAAATGTTGCATGCTTGTGATAAGAGCAACATGCTGTATAGTTTATGCATGGAAAAGAAAATCTGAATATTGTTTGTTATTTCTTTTGTTCATTATTTGTTTGTGTTTCAGGTAGCTGAGATCAGTCTATCAAGTTGGCGTATTTCTCATCAATGTTACTGCATGGGAACAGAGGGAACAGAAAACGCAGTTAAAAGCGATCTGGATATCTAGTGATCCAAATCATCTGGCAAAAAGAAGTGCATAGTTTTGAAATTAGCTCCCACTGCTAATGGGAAAGGTTAAAATATTGCAAGTGGTTCTTTTATTATCTTCCAGGTTTTTGGCTACATCCCCTGATACTCCTTGAACAGCTCCAAAACTGGAAGAGTTGTGTTTTTCTCCCATACATGAATTGTGACAGAGACTAGTTTTGAGCAATACTGCCTTCATTCAAGTCAGGATAGAATTATGTGGAATTCAGTATCTCTCTCCAAATTCATTTTATGACTGGAGATTTCATTTTTACAGCTGTGTTTAAAAATATTGTAATTTTTAAAAATAAAAAAGTTAATATATAGCAGTGTGAGTAAGAAGCTGAATTTTAGTACCAGGAGTCAATTGTAGAGTAAGATTACCAAAGATCCCTATTGAACGGCAAGGGCCAATACGCACTTCTGAATAATCAGTGTTGCATATAGGGGTATATTCGACTTCTGTCTGTCATTTTAAAAGAAGATTGTTGATGTGTGTTCAACGAGGTTGTTCTTCCCAAAGCAAACCTTCTGGAAGAATGGGAAATTGCACTAGGTGGTTAGTGTATGAAGTAACTAATTTTTTGTTAGCGGTACAATATGTTTTTATTCAAACTCAGCTAATTTTATTTAAAGTACCTTCTGTTCATTTACTTGAAAGCTGTATCCCCAGACTCATTAAGAAGAGTTTAATGAGGTAGAAATCCATTTAAAATGAGAGGCTTTTCCATATATATTTGTGATATAAATTGATTGTTAAGGAAAATGGATTTTGCTGCAGTCTGAGCAAATTATAATAAGCAGATTATAGAGGGCTATAAGGATATTGACAGTTATTTGGTGCTGTGCCATTATTTACACCAGGGTATGATGGAGAACATTTATTCATGTGCAAGTTACAATACAAATGCCTGTGAAATATTGCATAGAAAATATGAGTATGACATCACTGTTTATGTATGGATTCTTGGTGGAATTATGTCATATTTTCCTTGGGAAGCCAAGTAATTCTGTTGCACCTTGAATTTCTTGAATCTTACTGGCTTATTGTTAGATTAAGGACCTCTCTTTTTAGGCCAAGGAATGATACTAAATTTGTTGGATAAATTTTAGGCGAGGATTTGGATTTGACTGTGGGTTTTATATAAAAAAAACACCTCCTGACATCTAAAGAATATATCCATGCATAAAATAGATTGGTATTTTTACCAGGTACTATATAAAGGCATTTTTCTGCATATTTTGGATTTGACAGTTGTCCCAGAATATTTCTTATATCCTCTTTGCTTGTTGTCACTGGATCTGAAAGTAGGTATTTTCAGAATGGTACCCAGAAGACATTTCTGGTTATTTTCAAATAATTTCTCTTTCAGAGGGGCAGATGGCAGTCTCACAAATTGCAGTGGAGGTGTGTTTTTCCTTACCCTGTGTGGGAATGGTTAAGTGTCTAAGTTCAGGAAGTGTTTGGACAACACTCTCAGGCACACGCTGTGATTTTTGAGGTGTCCTGTGCAGGGCCAGGAGTTGGACTTGAAGGTCCTGATGGGTCCCTTCCAACTCAGCATATACTGTGATTCTGTGACTCTATGCATATTTGGAACAAATCCTTTTGTCAAGAGGTGAGTGGATGGTGAAAGGAAGCTCTGCCTGTGTGGGGACTCAGCTTTCTCCTTTTCTTTCAGTACCAAAATGATCTCAAGTGGTTGAATTCTTCCCTGGGGATGTTTTTTTTGGGTTTTTTCTTGTTACTATTAAGTTTGGTGTTGCGTACCATTTGGCAGCAGCAGGAGTTGACTGGACCTTTGAAGGGACAAGATGTATCTGGGCTGTTTTTCCTTTGTCTGTGGTGTCTGAAACATGATCATTGGTCTTTCATGCAGCTATCACATCGACAGAGTTGCCCCTATGTAGTTTGAAGAGAAACTTTACAAAGCTGCAGCAGCACTCAGATAGCAAAGATACAAAGTAGGTTGCTGGCAAGGGTTATATCTAGGTAGAACTACCTCCTTTAGGACAGATGGAGCTGAAAGGCTCCAGAGTGTCAAGGGAAGAATTAGATTTCAACATTTTATTTTCTCCATTCCCAAATTTGGAACTCTTCCCTTGCACAACAAACCAAAAAATTTCAATCACTTAGAATCATTTAGTAAAGAATCCTGAGTGGGAGCCACTGCGGATGTGAAGGGTGAGACAGAATGTGCCAGCTGTTAAAGATTGCTGTTAAAAGACTCATCATCAGAGAATGGCCTGGAAAGTAGAATTTGCAACAATGAATTGCAAATTTTCATCACAAGGTAAAGATATTTCCATAAAATAATTTGTAAATTGGGATTCATGTTGAAATAAAGTACAATTTTAATCTGGCTATGTTGAAACAACAGGTCAATCATCAAAGAAATAAAGAAAGATATTGCATATCTTTAGTCCAAGATGTTTAAACTGCCACAAGACAGCTCAGAATGTTAGTGTGATTTGTTTCTGAAGTGATGTTTATGATCATACATCTTGAACTGAGTCGAGTCCTTCACTTTCTGTTGGAGGGTGACCTCTTTTTCTTCTCTTTTTCTCCCAGTTTACTTATTTTGTTTCTCTTTTCGAGCTACTTGCCTTATCAAAAATAGCACAAATATGTTCTCTGGCTCCTATATTTGGTGATTATTATTTGTAGCCTATTTCTCAGTCTAGTTCAAGACCCAGTTAAACCTACTGCAGCCTCAGAACTGTTAGCTGAAATGCTGATTAGCTGGAAGAGACAAGGTACTGCTCAACAGCGGTGTGGGTGCAGAGAGGATGAGCTGGTGGTGTCAGAATAATGTTACTGTCTAAGACATGTTATGATGACTGTATTTAGTACTGACTTATTCAAAGTACTGTCCAGAGGTCAGGAGTATGTCTGCCTCCCAACCATCATCCTCCTTCCTCCAGAGGTATTTAAATAAGAAAACCAAAGAGGGCATGAAGAATTTCCCTAGTACAAGTCAGATGGCAGAAATGAGCAGTCCTGTTAAAGACCACAAGTATGGCACAATGCCTATGCAGAGCTACCAGAAACAGAAGACATGGAATGAAGACTATCATCCACTTTGCCTTCCAAACTGCCCCCCAGGTCTGTTTAGCTTTTGAAAGAACCATTGCAGACTTCTGGGGGAAGTTGATTGAGAGGAAGATGGTACTGTGGTTTTTATCTTTGTGCTTTGCACCATACCTCTGAGAAAGGTCATGGCTTCTTCAGCTCCAGTTCTGTAGCATCAGAGTTGGTCCACCTCTTTTGCTCTTCCAGCAGAGACAACTTAGTGTCCACACAAATGTCAGAATTGTTTGCAGTGAAGGCTGGTATTCATGTTGTGGAAGTACGGTTCCGTGATTTGAGCAGTTGATTTTATCTGCTAGTTGTGTTTAAAGAAAGCAACAAAAATTTAATACACAATTAAAAATAGATTAGTATTTTGTTTAGTCCTTCATACAATTACAAAACAGACACTGAAATGTGTTATAGCAATCAAAAGTTAATTAAACTTCTGAAAAAAATAACAGATTCAATGTGAAAGCTGTGTCAGATACAATTACTGTTTTTATTGTGACAAGCAGAAATTTGCATCTATTAGGGGAAAAACTTAGATAAAAGACACACAATTGCTTGCTTACCGCAATTGCCTAAAGGAAGTAAGAACAGTGTTAGTCAGTTTCTTTCTCATTGGGCTGGTGACATTTAGTTACTCTATTTTTTCCTACTTGGGTGTCTGAGCCAAACTTTTGTCTGTATGATTGACAGGCATTAATGTTAAAAGGACTTCTGTATTGTGCTCCAGTGGAATCAACAGAGCAGTGGGGGTGGCCACCTGCAGTATGTAGCATGGGGTCTGACTGTAACATGGTGGACTGGTTAGAAGCAGTATGTTTATTCTTTATTTTCACAGAATTGAGCTGATCCCATATGTCCATATGCTCTTTCTTGTGCAGAGCCAATCTTAAGTTTCAACACCTCACTCTTCATTCTGGAATTCAGAGGAAAGCTGAACGGAGTCATGAAGCTGACTCCATGAGGAGTCCCTCAAAGGTCAGCAGTTTTCTGCTTTACCATTAGGGATGGTATTGCCAGATCCAGTTTGATCTCTGCAGGTGTATCCAAATGTACATGCTTCCCTGGTCTCCTGAGTTTGGGATATGGGTTCTACACAGCAGGAGCACATGAGAACAACTCGAGTGTAGGACAGTACTGGCTCAATGGTGAAGGAAGCAGTACCCAGCACTGAGCGAGAAAAGGGTAACCTTACGGTCAGAGGCCCTGGAGCAAACAGGCCAGGAGTAATAGAGCTCAGTGACAGTCAACAGCTGTATGGGCTGTTTGCCATCTCTGAGCAAGCTTGGTAGGGCCACCCAGGCCACCCTTGACCAGTCAAAGCCAGCTTCAGCTTCTTGTGCTCTGTATGGAGCTGCTGACCACACGAGTTCAGAGCCTGGCATTGCTCTGGCAGGTGGGGGTCTGGTTTGCTTCAAGCCCCTAAGCTAACCCATGCCTGGCTGATGTAGATGGGTGTTGCCAACTGGGTTCCTCCTGATGGAGGAGGTATTTAGAACAGGCACAATAAAGCACAGCTCCTACATTCTTTATTTTCCTACCATCAAGGTTGGTCTGCTGCATCCAAGGCGGATACTCCTCTACCCCTGCCATATAAAGGAATTAAAGTCTGTTCTACCCAAGTATTGCTGCATCACTGCTCTCTTCACCTTATAAACACTTTTGCAATAGCAATTAGTACTACAGAATGTGGTTGTATTACTTAATCGCATTTTTTTTCATCTTCAGTGAGAAATTTTGATGATAATATGAGGATGTTGCTATAGACAAAGATGCGTCAATATCTTCTAGAATCTGAAATTTGAGCTTCCCTCTTTTCAATAGATGCCATGTGTAACATCAGAGTATTGACATAAAGCCTCACATTATTAAAAATGGACATGAAATGAGATGTGGCTTTTTCTGTTCCTTTCACAAACACTATGAGAGTCATTTATTATTCTCTCTGTACCTGGAGGACTCCTTGCCTCCAGTTACTGTTAAGTATGCAGGCGTAATAAGGCTGCATGTCATTTTTTTTCATTTATATGGATGGCTTTCAAAGTAAAACTCACCACAGCTTCAGGCCAAAAGCTTTCTCCTTGAGTCACGGCTCCTATCATTTTTTCCCCTCAGGCACACTGATCCATAGCTAGTCAGGGAAGCATGCACACAAATGATAGGTCATTAGGAAATTCTCTGAATGGCAAACCTCTGAAGTCAGCCCAAGTGCTATTTGCCATACATCATGATAAAATTTGTGAGTTTGAGGAGGCACTAATTATATGCTTGGTCTGCCATTTATGAGTTGTTGGAGCTGTTGTTTCCAGAACACAGCAACCTCTTTCGCAGCATAGTTCAGCAAGATTGCCAGAGCACAGTGAGCCAAGCAGGGGTTGATAGATTTTGGCATTTTATTCCCTTCAATGAAAAAATATTGCATTGCAACACAAATTGATACCTCACTTTGCCATAGTGCAATATCATATACTGATACAGTGATGTTGATCTATGGGCTTTTCTTAAAATTATATTTTGGGAACTCTTTTCCCTTAGAACAAGTGGCAACTGTAAGTCTTTCCTTTACCATCAGCCTTTAGTTTTTGATGGTTTGTTTCAGTAATACAATAGCTAAAAAAAATCCTTTCTTTATATATATATATATATATACACACACACCTGTTATTATTTTAACCCACCAACATAAAATGTGATCCTGGGACGAAAAAGCAAATGTTTAATACAGTGAGCTAAATAATAAAAGATTGTAAATTCTAATGAATATTCATGGAGTCAAATAAGATAATAAACATGTCAAGAAATGATGTGGCTTCCTGCTATGACTTCCAGTGTAGATTAACATGTTTCAAAGCGTAGTGTCAAAACTTGTTTTTTAATTTTTAATTTTCACACTTTCTCAAAGCACCAATTTTTTTAATGCATGTTTCTGAATTAATTTAGGATGATACTATTAATGTATTACTAGATAGCTCAGAACCATTGCAATGATAGGATTTTTCACATATTCTTTGATTATGTTTTTTTTTAAGCTGCCAAAGAGTCACGGTTTCTTTCTTTTACAAAAGATGCTAAATTGCTGCTACAGAGTGGAAGTGAAACACTTTATCTTCAATATTTGAAGTTATAAAAGGATAGAAAAATAGTATTTGGTATAACTTTTTCTTACAGAGCTTTTTATTTCACAGATAATTCTTGGAACTGCTGGAGGCTTACATTTTTGTGATTAACAGAATAAAACAATTACTCTGTAACTTGGGATATTTTAATATCAATTACAGATGTTTAATCTTTCCTTGGATACTCTGTTGCCCATAGGACAAAAAATAATCATGTCTTCATAGTAACACTCCCAGTGAGGCCCACATCCAGATTAAAAAATCCTTCATTTTGGTGCTCACAGATAAATTCCAGCACAAATATGACAAATTTTAGTTCCTGTTACAGAAAACACAGATCTAAATAATGCAGTCTGGAGCTTGGAGAATGATTCAGCTCAGTTTCAGGTGAACCTCTAGGCTACATCTGTACTAAGAATCAACAGCAGGAAATACGCTAGGCCATTGCAACTCATCTTTACTCTTGACATAGTTTTGGCCAGGGCTTGCTCACTAAGAAAAATATTCTGTTCCTGGTTCAGCAGTTAAGAACCAGTTAAGAATCTCTGGCTCACTGTAAAACCTTGAAGAGTTACTTACATTCACAGCTGAGGCTGAACCAGAGGATTGTGTTCCAAGAATCAGTGCCCTGGCTTCACAGGATAGAGCGCCCTGCAGTTCTATATGACAGTGCTTCATACAGGGGGCACTGACAACGAGAAGTGTTCTTGGGTCACGGTTATTTTCAGCTGAGATTGGTCCTGGCACACGAACCTCTGGAGCAGGCTACTATAGTTGTGTAAGGTTGTCATAATTGTGTAAGTGGTCCATACACACCCAAAGTTTATTGGTGCCTTCTGAAATTGCTAGTCTACTGCAGGGATTTATGAGATAAGTATTGAATGGCTATGGAGCAAAACTCAACTGGTTTAGAACATTAACCAGATTTTAAAAATAATTACACAAAAACCAGTAAAAATTGGTGTAATGTTTTAATCAGCATCATTGATCAAATAAGATTTATATGCTACATAAAACTTGTTTAGGCTCAGGGTTCTGATGTTAACAAAAATGCTTCCTGAAAAACAAGCTTGTTACTGAGAAAAAAATGAACGAGGAGCAGAATTAAAATAATTTCAGAAACTGAAACTGTGAATGTCATTGTGACTCAGATCTGCAGTGTCAAATGGTTTACTGAAGCTTTTAGGAAAGTCACCATCTTTTTTATTCTGTATTTGTACACTGTCTAAAGCAACAGGACTCTTTCTGCCCCTGAGACTTATAATAACAATTTATCTCCATTACTAAAAAAAAAAAATAGGAAAGATGAAAAGAAAGAAAATGCCAGTCTTCTTTCAATGTTTGTAAAATATATGGTAAACGTTTGGAATAGTTTCAAAACCTTTGTTTTTAACTTCAGGTGTGGAAATACTGTTAATTTGTGTTAATTCCATTCATGCAGGGAATATCTATATATGTAAGGTACCTAAGAAAAATTATGTGGCTTTGTTACAGAAGGGCATATTGAACAAAATAAATCCTTTCATTTTCTGCACCACTTCCTAAAGGTTGGAAAAATTGCTGTAATATAAGCTTCATCTTCACTGTGATGTGACTGTTACTATAGAAAGCAATATTAACCTGAAGAACTTGATGACTGACTTCAGAAGAGTCTAGTAACAATTTAAATAAGGTTTTCATCTCTTCTTGACTGTGAAGGACTGCATTGTTTAAAATTCCACAGGAAAGCAATATATAAACTAAATTTGTATCAGTTCTTCAAGACTTTCTTCCTCCTTTAGTGAAACTGAATGAAAGCAAACAATTTCTTTTCAGTTTTAGGTTTGGCAAAGCTTTCACATCAGATGAAGCTACTTATGTGGTCGTATATTTATTGGCAATACTATTACACATGATAAAGAAAAATTATTAAATTGTTACTGTTTCTTGTGTGTTTTCTTTGTGCTCGTTAAAGGTGTTGCATTTTCAAGTATTGCCATACCTAATAAACAGAAATTTCTTCTTAAACTAGGTAATATTTTACATGACAACTCAGGTAAACCTGCCTTGTTTTGAATGGATATTTGAAATCAGAATCTGTTAAAATCCCTTGAGCCAAATTTACTTTACAACAAGTGGGCATAACTGCCTCCATGCAGTGACATCAGTGACGTTGACCTTGGTGTCTAAGCCTAGCAGGAAAAAGACTTTTGAAGAAAAATTCCAGTGAATGATAGAGAGGTAATATCACAACACAGGACTCTCCTCATATATGCCTGTAGTTGTTTTCTCCTCTAATGCCTGAAATTCCCTATTTACACGTTTTTGAGATGTGCCTTACTGATATATCTAGAGCCTGTTACCCCAGGTATGCCACCGTGCCCAAGCTCTGCCAGGTTGATGCTGGTCTGTGTAGGACCCGATCAGTGTTTCAGCATTAAGTAAAGCAACATGGAAGTTGCTTTAACTTCCATGAGGAGAACAGCAAAGATAAAACAAAGAACTCACACCAGTAGGCATTTTGGCTTGGATTATTCTGCAGCCTGATACAATTTGTCAGCCCCACAGGAGAATGCTATTTTGGCAAGAGCATGCTCTAGATGGTCTCAGAGCTACCAAAGGGAGGAGGTGGCAGCTATCCTGAGACACAGTGAGGTAATGCTAAGAGCCCAAGGCTCATTAGCCAGGGCAGAGCTCTGAACCAAGTAATTATCACCATGTGACAAAAAAAATAAAGGCATAATTTTTGCCTTATTTATCTTAAAAGTATCAGGGCTGGCCAACCAGCCAGGGGGGAAAAAACCCCAGAATCTGAGACTCCCACACTCACGCATCCTAGTCTGCAGTGGTATACCTCTGTGGCCAAAGGTTGCAGGCCTAGTCATGAAGCTAAAATGACTCCTTGGTTCTGAAGAATCTTTCTTCTGCCATTCTTTAATATGATTTCTAGTTCAAATTGTGTCTGAAATAAATGGCTTATATGAGAAAGAGTTTACAGTTACTATATTATTAATGTGGTACTATGCAGACACCCAGAAATGAGAATGGATACTTTTTTTTTTAAAGTCACATCCTACTGCACACAAACCAACCTAATTGTCTACCAAGTAATTTTTCAAATGTTGTTTCATTTTTAAATTTTGGAGTTATTTTGGCAAGAATCTTTCCTAGCTATGCCTTTTGGGAAGACGGATTGTAGGAGAATAGAGATAGTGCTGAAGGCAATCTTACCCCTGAGGAGCTGCAGCTGTGCTAATTACCAAAGAGTAGGAACAGCTTTGCCTTTAATTGGTCACAGCTGTGTCCAATAAGGATGGTCCAATAAGGATGGGTGTTAGAAAAGAGTGGGTTAGCTGGCTGAGAGGGGAGTTGTCGTCAATTGGTTATGCTGCTGTGAGGAGTAAGGATCAGGTGGTGGTGATAGGGACAGTAAGGGTTAGTATGTGCTACTAGGGACATAAAGGGTCAGGTGGTTGTGATAGGGACAGGTAGGAGTTAGCCAGCTGTGTGGAAGAAAGAAAAGGAGTCAGTGTTGCAAGAAGCTGCCTGTGAGAACTCACAGAGAGAAGGTATGGAAGTCTTACAGTAAGATAATAAACTAATGGTGACAGTTCCCATCCACTGTTGATTGGTGCCAAGCACCAATGCCAACAATTGGTGGTCTGTATGGGGATGGATCCCGACATACCTGAATACCCTTAATTGATTTTGGGTAAAGAATATATTTAAACACAAGACAATCTAATTTCACACAAAAATCAGTTCTATTTTTAGTTGAATGGCAATTTAGAGCCTATAAAACATTTTCCTACATTTACTTAGAGAAAACATTATCAGTTTGCATTAAAATAAAATATTGTGTCTTTCGTTTTGTTACACTTTTGAAAAGTCTGAAATGGAATTTTCTGAAAGATGCTAAGATTACCTGTAGTTTTCATCAAGACTCAAGTCTGACAGTAAAAATCTTGTTAATTTTTGGTTGCATTTTCTTAGACTCATATTTTACCACTGTGTGTTGTGCAATAATATTCCAGTCAAACAACATAGAACAATATTTTCAAATGTTAAAATTTAAATAGGAAGCCAGGAGCAATTGTGAGAAGTGTACAATCAATAAAATTATCTTCACAATGAGTAGGGATAGAAACACTACCCAATCAAACTGCAGCGTATTCCACTAGAGTCAAGGCATTTTGAAAATGCCTGCTGTATTGTTGAGCAAATTGATTCCCTTTCTAATGGCCGAATACAACATTTCATACTCAGATTTAATACAACCTACTGCCATGTTAGCTACCCTGATAACAGGGTAGTTAACAAACTAGTGCTAGAATAAATTATTGAAACTAAAAATATTGAGTATTGTTAGCTAAGTTTTAGTTTGTGCTAGATCAGCTTTACAAAACCCCACAAAAATATTTGTCTATTACTGTTGTTGGTGTTGGAGCTGTTCTCAAAATGAAGAAGTGTATTGTACGTTTTTGCCATGCTCTTTTCTCTGTAATGACCTTGAAGTGACCCATATCTCAAGCGTCTGCCTACCCGTGATCCCGAAGTACCAACTCCATTGATGCGACGTGCACGGTATCTTGCACTTTAACACTGCCTCCAACTGCTCCAGGTAGGAAAAACAATTATGCAAATTTCCGGCAATGCAAAAGGTAACATGATTTGCAGAGGCAGTGAAAAAACCCCTGGAGTCTATATCACACTTTCAAAATGCAGTGGCTTGTTAGTTTTCAGTATTCTTTTTCAGTTTGGTTTGACAGTAGGGTAAATTATTGGGAAATTATGTGACCTCTTCAGGTGTCTGTGGACATGCAAAATACAGCTGTCTGTAGATATGCAAAATATGCTCATGTGGGTACATCAGAAATGTAGGTTGAATGAGAATCACTTCAAGGATAGGAAAAAAAATTATTTTCAGCACTGTAATTTGTGTTGTGTAAATTGTGTTGTTTGTTCCAGCTGAGCACTGGAACAGGCCTTTGGAAATCGTGGGGTGTAGCAAAATGCTTGATTAGAACTTTTAATAATATAATTTAAAAAGCAACATTTAAAAAGGTGGAAATTCTGCTCACTGTGAAAGAGAGGAAATGTTTATTATAATAACACTTTAAACTGATGTAAAATCCTCTGATGCATTGCATATTACGACCAATACCAATACTGTCTAGACTATATTTTATATTTGCAGACTAATGACCTGAAATTGCTGAGATGTGAATTATTTCTATAATATCACTTAGCTGAATAAGGAATTAATTGGAATTTTATTCATGGAATTTTATGAGCAAATCACGTCAAACTGACCTAATTTCCTTCCACAAGGTGGTTACAAGGCTTGTAGGTGGGAGAGAAGCGTGAGATGATGTGTGTCTTAAAGCTTTAAGGAAATCTCACATGACGTAAGGAACAGAAATGGGTTTTGATGAACTTTTACTGAGTGAGGGTAAACTGGATGGAACATCAAAACTATCATTAGAACAATAATCAGTGCCAAACAATAGGACAAGAGGCAATGGGCAGAAACTGATGCACAGGAAGTTCGCCCTGAATTTGAGAAAGAACAGCTTTATTGTGCAGGTGACCTAGCCCTGGAACAGATTGCTAAGAGAGGCTGTGGAGTCTCCCTCCCTGGAGATAAATTTAAGAACCATCTGGATGGAATCTTGTGCCATGTGCTCTAGAATGACCCTGCTTGAGCAAGGAGGTTGGACAAGATGATCCACGGTGGTGGCCTTCCAACTTGACTAATTCTGTGATTCTGTGCTTTAGTATTATTAAAAAAACCCAAACAACCAAAAAATCAAAATAAGCAAAAAAACCCACCAAACAGGTGGCATCTGTCTCGGCTATAGGCCTCTTTGTTCTTTTACGTAATGATCCAAAGAAGGAAATGGGGTATATTTATTATATTTGTAGAGGACACAAACCAAGACGGGACCGAGCCTCTCGCCCAACCATTTTGCGGGCCGAGATGAGAATTCAGAAGGCACCGACG
>VXBC01006155.1:28999-39644 GCA_013399945.1 Ploceus nigricollis
TACTTGCGGGTGTGCCGTAGGGGCGGCAGGCGGGACGGTCTGTCCGTGCGCGGGTGCCCTGACGGGCCGTGTCCTGCGGCAGCCGGTTCAGCAGCAGTGTCCCTGCGGGAGGGGATGCGATCGCTGCAGGCGTTGGCGGTCTGGGGCAGCGCCGAGCCGGGAGAGGAAGATGGACGAGCTCTGCCCGCCTTTTACCCGGACTGGCGTGAGCTCCGTGGGAGCAGTGCGCGGCGCCAAGCGCCCGTGGCGGTACCACTGTGCCAGCCGGGAGCAGGTGGGACTCTGCCTGCGGGGATGCTCGGCTCGGCTGCTCCGTCCGTCCAGACGTCGGGGCCCCGCGTGTGGCTCTCCTGCGGCAGGAGCAGCGGAGCGGGGCGCGCTCCAGCGTCCGCACATGTGCGGTGCCTGTGGCACGGCTCAGGGCAGGGACAGCCCTCGGGCAGCGCCTGTCCAGCACCGCCTGCCCTCAGCACCTCGGGTTCCTGCTCCTCCGCTGTTGCTGAATTTGTTTTGCCTGAAACAACTGTACCGAAAGGACCGCCAAGTCTAGTCTGTTTCATAAAGCCTCCGACTTTTAAGCAGTGTTTTGGTTTATTTCAACGCAATTTTTTTTCTTTGAGTGTTGAGATCAATCATATTTAAGTGTTTGTCAAAAAAACATGTGGCTGGTGTTATTTTAAGTTGGCCCAGTCCTTGCCTGCCTGTGAAGCAGCTTCCGTTTGGGAGAGCCCCTGTGCAGAATGTTTTTTTAGACAAGTGGTGAAAATTTCTCAGTGTGCATGTAGGTTCCCTCCTGTCAGCTTTCTCTGTGAGAACTGTGGGTTGCTGCACATGCATTCACTTGCTTTTTGGTTTTGTTAGTCCTCAGGCTCTGGGGATGAGGCTCTGAGGGACAAACGTGCTCGGATCCTGTCACGAGGGCTGCCAAAGCAGAAGCCCATAGAAGGAGTTAAGCAGGTGGTGGTTGTGGCTTCTGGAAAAGGGGGAGTTGGTAAATCGACAACAGCAGGTAAGATTTATTTTTTTAAAATAATTTCCTTTGCATATTTTCTAGTATTTTGTATGGAATATTTAGATGCTTGTGTTGTTACCTTGTGATTGGGTTCCATAACACTTCGCCTCTGACAAGTCCTGTTGCAGCCATTGAGAATCTACTTGGATACAGAAATCTTGGCTTTAACTTATGTGTGATTTTAGCTTTGAAATCATATCTTTGTAATAGTGCAGTGCTGTGCTGAAACATTGGGGCATCTTAAGAGGTGATGTAGGCTGAGGTAAAAGGGATCATATGCTAGTGCGGTGACACTGTTCCTCCTTTCCTGGCTGCTTAGGTGTGCCTATACAGTGCTTTTCCTCTGTAGAGGGTAGTAATATTTAGAAAGTTTCCAGATCAGGACTCTGTTCAATTTTTTCAACTACTTACGCAGGTATTTTATAAAGAAAAAAGTGAAACAGTACTTATAAACCACACATATTGATCAGAGCCTTCAGAAGCACCTTGAACTCTTCTCTCAACTCCACCATTAGGTTTTGGATTAATTTTTCTCTAATTTTTTTCCCTACCACCTGTTCCTAGGTGGTAGAATGAGATAGTACATGGGTTACCAGTACTGCAGAAATTGACTTGAACTTAAACAGATGACAGAATGGGAAAATAATTGTTGTGCCAACAAATGTGGTGGCCTTCTTACAGAGAGAAGAGTGAATGGTGTCATCAGCCTGGACTTCTGCAAAACATTTGGCACTGTCCTGCATGACATCCTTGTCTCTGAACTGGAGAGACTGGGAGTTTATGGATGGACCACTTGGTAGGTTAGAAATTGGGTGGATGGCTGCATTGCATCCAGGTCTGGGTCCCCCAGCATAGGAAGGACCTGTGAGAGTGTATCCAACAAGTACCACAAAGATGATCAGAGGGCTGGAGCTCCTCTGTTGTGAAGACAGGCTGAGAGAGTTGGGGTTGTTTAGCCTGGAGAAGAGAAGGCTTCGAGGAGACTCTTAGAGAATCTTCCAGTAATTAAAGGGGGCTTACAAAAAGGAAGGAGTGTGACTTTTTATGTGGGCAGATAGGACAAGGGTGAATAGTTCTAAACCAGAAGTGGAGAGATGTAGATTAGCTGCTAGGAAGAAATTCTATACTGTGATGGTGGTGAGGCACTGGAACAGATTGCCCAGACAAGGGGTGGTTGTCCCATCCCTGGAAGTATTCAAGGCCAGGTTAGATGGGATTTTGCACAACCTTGTCTAGCGGAAGGTGTCCCTGTCCATGGTAGGGGTTTGGAGCTGGGTCATCCTTAGGGTCCCTTCCAACCCAAACCATCCTAGGATACTATGACACTGAAAGCAAACTTCTTGGAGCATATCTCTGTAAAGTGTTAGAAATGTGTTTAAAGATCTCTTTCTAGACTGGAGAAGAGTCATCCTTTAGTTGAAGCATGTCTGCTGTTCATCTCCATGTGTTATGAATAACGCATGGATGAAGTTCTTAATATATCATTTTGGGGTTTGTATTTCAGCCATGCTTGAAACAGACTGTCTAATAATTTCTAGAATAGACTAATATGGTATCTGTACTAAAAATTACTGTTCTTAAAAAAAAAAGGGTCTTTTTTTTCTATTTATCTATTATCTATCCTATACATAGGATCCGCATACCTGTACAAAGACATGCAGAACAGTTAAAACTTGTGTTTCTTAACCATCAAAAGGTATATCATTATAATATATAGACTGGTTGTTGCAGGTTACTAAAAATACCAAATACCTGTTCATCAACTGACAGTTTACAAAATGAACGTATTTTGAAAAGTAAATTCAGATTATTCTGCTCATTTCTGCAAACAAATATCTGAATTTCTACATAAAATATAACACATGTATGAATAATACTTAGAGCTGTGAGTTCATTCCTATGTATTTAAAAATAAATATCAGGGTTCAACAAGCATTAAATAAGATATTGGAAATGTAAATGAAGCCTTTACATGTATCTGTAATGGACAGCCTTTTTAAGTGAATGTTTTAATTTGTAATGTTGAGAAGAAAATCTATATTCTTGGGTATTACAATGAGGATAAATTTTATGGTTCAGATGAACAATTGAATTTCAGATAAGTTGTATAAACAAAAGTATTGAATGGCATCGTTACTGAATTATGTATTTAAAATTATGTTCTTACTCAAGGTTTGTGGGGCATATGTTTGGTGACAATTCTGCTGATGCTTTTTGAGAGCAGGAATTGAAAAGAAAGGAGACTAGTAAGCACCTCTAATTCCTAACGTACCACAGGAAATATCATCACTCTTGTGTGTACGTCAGAAGGCCTGTCGGGGCTTTTTTTTTTTGTTTTGTTTTCTCCAGTATAGTTGTGTTTCAGTTGCTCTGGATCTCCATTTCAGGAAAAGAGCGTCTGCATTCTGGTCAAGTTTGTCAGGGTCATTCCCTAACCTGTTGAATAACTCATTCTGTTTATTGCATATGGCTTTCACGTTGTAGTCTCTGTTGCTTCCAGTGCTTTTTGGTCTTCTGAAATCAGTGTAGTCACTGATTAGAAGAAGTTATGTTACTGGAACAATATTTTTCAATGCACGTTTAAATACTTTGATTGTTTTTTCTTGTTTCTGTTTGTCTAATGTGTTGGTTTATTTGTTTGCTATGTTCTCTGTCACTTTCCTGTTAAGTTTCTGTCTTTTAATGGCATTCTTCTATATTTACCACATCTGTCGAAAGTCTGGGTTTTTTTTCTTTTTTTTTGTTTATTTGTTTGTTTTTTAATTCTTGCTCATCTATTCTCGTTTTGCACTACCCTAAAGATCACAGTACTGAAGAAATTTGTTCCTGCCATGAAACGAAGTCAAAGAGCGGTCTTGAAGGAGGGGAAATTTCTAATTTACTGGAAGTCTTACTGTTTTCACTTGTGGAAGTAGAACAAAATTAAAGACTGGTGTTCTTGCTCACATTCTGCTAATCCTGATATTTGAGGAAAATACAAAAACCGAGGACATGGACTTTCAGACATTTTTAACGGAGACTGAGAGGCTGAGATTTTTCATTATTGTTCAGGGAAGCTGATATATTTGACCATGTGTTGACTATATCTCAGTCATATTAACTGCATTTTAACTTTTTTTCCTCTCTTGCATGCTTTTATTCTGTGTGTCGGATGTACAATTATTGAAACTTTTTGATTTTGGGTCTCTTTTATGTGTTAAAACATTCTCATAAACTCTTTTTCTAAATGGCTCTTACATTGATATGTAGGTATTGAAAGTTTCTTTCTGAAGTTCATCTAAATTATCTGTAGGTGTTTCATTGATGATGTGTATTAACTATGTCAGATACAGACACACTGTCTGGCAGACTGTGCTTGTCTGATTTTGGACCAAGAAGTTTTATTTGTATTGTTAGCTGAGTGTTTGGAGAGTTCAACTGTGCTATTCCTAGGGCCGGTTTGGATTTGGAAATTAGAAAGTTGGAAGTTGCAAACTAATAATCTTCTCAGACTTGTACTGATTTCAAGAGGACAGAGTCTTAGAGTCACAGAATCACGGAATATGCTGAGTTGGAAGGGACCCACAAGGATCATCAAGTCCCAACTCCTGGTCCTGCACAGGAACATCCCCAAGTGTCGCACCCTGTGCCTGAGAGTGTTGTCCAAATGCTTCTTGAACTCTGTCAGGGTGGTGTTGTGACCACTTCCGTGGGGATCCTGCTCCAGTGCCCAACCACCCTCTGAGTGAAGAACCTTTTCCTAATATCCAGCCTTTCTCCTGACTAGGCTTCATGCCATCGAAGCTGTGTCAGGGGAGGTTTAGTTTAGATGAGTCTAAACTAAACGTCCTAGTTCATCTGGATTAGATGAACTCTGATCTCCCTGTGCATCATTCCTTTTACTGATTGGCAGGTTTAGTGTGGGTGGAGAGACCTTAGTGGCTTTTCTTGGAGCCTGCTGTGAAGTTGTATAGAATTTCTGGCATGTATTGCCTTGATGTCCTGCACTCCTGGTTATGGGAATTTAATTAGGGCCAGTATGGATGTTCAGGCTCAGGTTAGGTCCTATTCTGCATATTTATGCCCTCTTGGAACTGACAGTAATACAAAAACAGGGAAATGCAAGATTGAGCTGGAATTCAAAATGAAGCATTCAGCTAGAAATCCATCTCAAAATCTTAGGTTTACATGCTCTGTTGTTCCTGCCATCCCACTTCTTTCCCTTCAGTAGTCAAATATCCTTTATTGAAAAAGCATTATGGATCATACTTCAGTTTTCACACATGAAAGCTGTTTAAGAAGATAGATGTGTATAGTGATTTTAAGAAAGTCTTCGTCTCCCTTCTTCAGGTTTCAGAGGGTGAATTTTCCTCTTATTTGGGGAATGGTTAATTGACCATCTGTTTAAATATCAAATTGAAGAATAAAATCTATGGTTTTTTTTACCTTAAGAGGAAAGAGGCTGTGTGCCTCTTTGAGAAAGCTGTACAGTTGTCCGTGTTAACCCTTGACTATTTTGTTTGAAGGAACTTAGCTTTCTTGGTATGAAGTATTTCAAGACAGAAATCTGGCGCCCCAGCTTCTTCTCTGAACTTTTGTACTCTTCCAGCAGAACAAGGCTGATTGCAGCTTACCTTTCTTGAAAGAGTGACATAGAGCAACCTGTAAGGGAAACATAAGATGTTACCTGAGAAAAGGTTGTGTGTGTTGGATTTTTTGCTGTTTTTTTTTTTTCTTCTAAAACATGTAACTTTTTGGATTATAAAAATTACTTGTTGTTTATACCAAAGCTTCTAGGAGGTCTCCCACCATAACTGAAGCTGGTGAGCCATTAAAGATACTATTTGTATATGATATTTAGTTATGAGAATTAAACATGGAAATGTAAAAGCTTTAAACAAATGGTCTTTTTAGTTGCTTCATCTCTTTTTTGTTGCTTTTTTTTGGTTACAGATGATTTTGGGTAGATGTGACTTTGTTTTCTGACATAAAAATAAAGTGAAAAGCATGCATTGCACCTTCTTCCAGAAAACATCTGTATTCAATATATCACAAGAAATCAGAAAAAGTGATATGATAATCTTTTTGGTCACTTATTTTAATAGTTTATGTCAATGCTTACCTAATTTCTAGATTTATGAAAGTTCAGTAGAGTATATGGTGAAGGTTACTGATGGTAGGGTTAATTTCATTTTATAGTAGGGTGTCCACTTTCAAAAGTGGGTACTTTCAAAAGTTTTTTGTAATGTTATTCTTTGGCAAAGTACTGGGACTGTATTTTTCAATGTCCTCTAGAAACTGAAAGTTGCAAGTTTTTGCAGATTAGCTTGAGTTTGTTTGCTGGTTAACAAACATGGACTGAAGTGTAGGTGCTGCTGTCACTTAAACTGCCAATGTTGTAGAGATGTAAGAAGCTGAGAACTGAGAGATTATGTAATTGTTAAATAAATGTGATGTATTGATATTTTCTCTTGTTAGCAGTGATAACTTAATTCCTAAATATTGAGAATGTTTTCCTGCACTTAATCTTTTTGTTTTTTCTCTTCTTCTTTCTTACAGTAAATTTAGCCCTCGCCCTAGCAGCAAATGATTCGGTAGGTAAGCATTTAATTAGCAACCTTAATGTGAAATATGTGTCATAAATAAAATGGTTACTGCTGAGGGCAGTCACATACATTTAATGTAATTCATGTTTTTATTTAGTTAATTTCTAATTTGTTTTTAGTGGGCTTTTGAGTTTCTGTCAGTTTGTTTATATTTTATCAGTACCATGAATAACTTAGTAGATCTGATCCTGCTTCTGGGTTTGGCTCTGTCCTTTCCCTGATGTGTCACTGAGTTGAACTGCAATTCTGGAAGGATGTGTAGATGTTGTAGAGAACTCTTCTGCAGGTTGGAGTCACTTAATAAATAATTTTATCACTTCAGAGCACTGACTTGAAAAAAACAGGAGTTCATGCTGAATAGTGTCTAAACAATTTTTTTTTTATAGCTTCACAGATTGACTGTTTCTGGAGAAATTATATATAAAAATACTTTATAAACAGCTAAGGCGAAAAACCCCAAGAACCATATATCTTCCCTAAAGCTTGGAAATAGAAGTTTTTGAGTGATTGCCCAGCTCGGTATTACTAAAACTGTTGCTTGGACTATAAATAGATGGGTAGGAACCATTCAAGAGTAAAATCCACAGGTGTTCATTATGTCCACCTGCTGCTGTAGACTGTGAGTAGTTCTATTGCATACATTATTGCCACACAGATAAACTCAGAAACAAGCCTCCTTTGCAGTGGGAGGGTGTATGATGCAGGCTTTGTTCTCATAAAACATTAAATACAAAATATCCTCAAGTACTTCAATCAGGCAAATGTAGCATCTTCTTGTTGTAAAAGACAAGTAAAACAAAAAACAACAGGTAGAAGGAGTGAGGACTACATGCAATCTGCAAGCTTCCTGGAGGAATTCTGTAAAAGATTTAAAAATATTTCCATAAACTCAGTCACACTTAATAAGAAGAGTGTTTAAAGCTGTTATATGAAATATGTACTCTTTGTGATGGCATCTGATCTTGTTATTTCATTGTCTTTAATTCTGTGTTTTAAATAGGCTGTTGGAATAATTGGATCTCAGAGAAAAATCTGTCATCTTGAAAAGCAGAACTGCTTAAATGGTTCTTTCTAATCAACTTTAAAACATGGCATTTGCTCTAATACTTTTGCAAAAAAAACCAGTCTGCAATGTGATCTGTGTTGTGGGATGGTCGTTGAGTAGCTCCATGGAAACCATGTCAACCAGTTGCACATAACTTTCTGTACCAGCTTATGTGTTTTTAAGATGGTATCTGATACTTCTCAAACATGCAGTTTTATGCATTTTGAAAATATATTTAGATAAAGTATCTCTTAGTCATTGTGACATACACAAGTTTTGTGATTATGCCCTTTATTAGGAGTTTTGATGTTACAATTATGTGGTGGTGTGTGAAGTTGGAGGCCAGCATCTGGTGGATGTTAATCAATGAAGAGCAGCTGAAATTGATGAAATAGCTGTGAATTGTGTGAACTGGTGGTCACAGGTTAGCAAGCTACTATTACTGTGGTGAAATGGTGCATTGATGTAGTTACAAGTTAGAAAGTATGAAATTAAGGTGGATTAAATAAACAACTGTCTTGTTGGTTCATGCATTAATGTATTTTTCTTCTGTGGTTTATTTTCCTTAAGATAATTATGGCATGCATCATGTTTATGTTTAACTTTTGGGCTTGAAGTTGCTGGTTTGTTCATTGCAGTTGACTTCAGTTCATTAATTTTGTGATATAAGGTTTTAAAATGATAATCTCTGTGACCTTGTTCCAGGGTGGAACTGTCCAGTACTCTGAATTCTAGAAATCATTGCAATATTCAGTTTTGTAATGGTGAATGAAGTAAATAAGGAGGTTGCTTTTCAGTGTCCATTGGTGCCTCCTGCTGTATTTTATAGTGAATTTCTTTATCCTCAGGTATGCAGCAATGGATGCCTTTATTTTGCATCTAATAACTATTGATTGTGCCTCACTTTGCCATGGTTTTTGTTTCTTCATTGCTATTGTAAGTTCGTCTCTTTCAGAAGAAGCAGTAATGATTGTTAGTAGATCAGAGCTTCAGGAGGCCCTTGCACCTTCACTGACTGTCCTTATGTCTCTTATAAACAAAACACAAATTGATAGAAACTGATCTTGAACTTGATGTACTGCTTAAAGGAGGAAAGGACTTGTGGAGGAAAATAGGTCACCAAGACTATAAAGGTCTGTGCTTCCTTCATTAGTCTGTGTTACAAGTTCTATGCTTGTAAGTTTTTCTAAGATAAAACAGGTTACAGACTATTGAAAACAACTGTTTTCTAGTGAGTGAGATCTGTGAAAGGTGCTCTCCTCTAAGAGGAGATTGGATTAGAGTAGATTCTTGCTGCTTTCAGTAACAGCTGTGGCATCTTATTGTTATTTGCTGTATCATAAGTTAGAAGATTACCAAAGTGTAGAGGATTTTTTATTCTCTTGATAAAAGAAAACATCCTTCCATCTTTTAAAAATTTACTTTCTGTAGTTAAAAAACTAAACGAAAATTCCACTGTTTCTACTGATATATGTATTTTAAAGTTTTTTTTAACATGGAAGCTTTTTCAGTTATTGTAGTGATGGCCTGAAAAAGGCATCAGCAGAGCCTTGGACGTTGTCACGGTCGCACAGTGTTGTTGGCAGAGCCGAGATTAGAATTTGAGAGTTCAAAGTCTTGCATGCTGGTGCTCAGTCTGCTTTGCATATTTTTACCTCATGGTTACAGAGTAAATAATTCAAGACAGGGTTACAGAGTAAATAATTCAAGACAGAAGCTCATTTAGATGCCTAGATACCATGTCCAAGACAGAGTAGTTTGGTGAGTTTTTTTCTATTCTGTTTTGTTTTTTTTGTTGGTAGGTTTTGTTTTTTGATTCAGAGCCAGGGAAGACAAGCAGGCCAGCCTCTTACTCCTTCCTAGAAATATTAGTTTTTTTGGTACCCTGGGTTACCTGTTGTAGGTGGATTAGTTAAGAAATACATAAGCCCTTGGACCTGTACCAAGGCCTATAAATCTATACAGTGCTCTTTTTCTGTTAAGAAACAACTTAAAGTTTTACCCTTGTGTTCTAGTGTTAATTGCTTGCTTAGTTTGACAGCTGATTCTTTTCATTCTTTTGATGTACCAGCAGTCAGTTGTGCTCCCCTAGGAGCGCTTGAGAAGAATTTTTGGATTTTGTGCCAGGACAATTCATATTCAGACTAGAATGACTATTTATGAAAGCTGCCTGGCCAGAGACAATTTATTGTAGTAGAAACAAGTTGAATTAATAGATGGCAGCAGTAATAGGGTAGGGATTGCTTGTTTATGAACAGAGTATTTTAGTGAGCAAACACCAGCTGTGCATGACNGGTGGGGCGGGCGGGGCGCTCCGCGGGGAGCCGCGCTGGGGTGGCGCCGTGTCCCCCGTGGCTGCCGGGGTGTCCCCGCGCACCGCGCCTGTTCTTCTCCTGAGCCAGAAATCTCGCCTAGGTATCTGACCCATATCAGCACAGGCGGGGAAGAGGTTTATTTCTCATGCCTATATAGTAAGTTACAGCATAGTGATGGTGTAGGTAGGAGCCGACTCTTTGCGTCAACTCACTACTGTGGTAATAAAATTAATTTTAATTTCTTCAAACCGTGTATTTAATCAAAACCCACACATTTTGAAACTACTCAAAAGCCACCCAGGTTACTTTTTTTGCATTCCATTTTTTTTTTTTTTAATATTTGGCTCATATAATTAAACTATTTGTCCACAGGATAATATCTGACTGCTACATTCATAGATGACTTTACAATGCATATATATTTCTTGCTGGTAATGAAAAAACTCCATGTGGAATCTAGAAGAATTTAGACAATAATGGGATCCTTCACTGAGTAATCATAGCATGAAGGCAAGTTTTGACTTGTTTTGTCCTCTTCCTATGCAGCTTTTCTAATTGTTTGGGTTTGATTTCTAGGCATCTTTAACTCTGTTGCATAGAGAATCAGAAGACTTTAATCACTGTAGCTAAGGTCTTCATGCTTGTTTCTTAATGCTGAAAAGTTTCAATAAAGCTGGAGATGCCAGTT
>VXBC01006155.1:39750-198992 GCA_013399945.1 Ploceus nigricollis
AAATAATTCAAGACAGAAGCTCATTTAGATGCCTAGATACCATGTCCAAGACAGAGTAGTTTGGTGAGTTTTTTTCTATTCTGTTTTGTTTTTTTTGTTGGTAGGTTTTGTTTTTTGATTCAGAGCCAGGGAAGACAAGCAGGCCAGCCTCTTACTCCTTCCTAGAAATATTAGTTTTTTTGGTACCCTGGGTTACCTGTTGTAGGTGGATTAGTTAAGAAATACATAAGCCCTTGGACCTGTACCAAGGCCTATAAATCTATACAGTGCTCTTTTTCTGTTAAGAAACAACTTAAAGTTTTACCCTTGTGTTCTAGTGTTAATTGCTTGCTTAGTTTGACAGCTGATTCTTTTCATTCTTTTGATGTACCAGCAGTCAGTTGTGCTCCCCTAGGAGCGCTTGAGAAGAATTTTTGGATTTTGTGCCAGGACAATTCATATTCAGACTAGAATGACTATTTATGAAAGCTGCCTGGCCAGAGACAATTTATTGTAGTAGAAACAAGTTGAATTAATAGATGGCAGCAGTAATAGGGTAGGGATTGCTTGTTTATGAACAGAGTATTTTAGTGAGCAAACACCAGCTGTGCATGACTAAGGATGGCACAAATCCAATTGGGAGGCTGCATGCTTGTGCTGTCACTATGAGGCAAGCTCCCCAGTCAGATTTCCTTTGGCTTGCCTTTTCGTTTGGGAAGATTTACATTTTCACTATAGGATGAAATGTTTTTTGTGTTGTGAAGGACAGAGGAGGAAGCAAAACCATATAGACCAAGTTAGCATGTAGGCATAATCAAGTGGCTTCTGCCTGCAGTACTGGGGGCACGTGGTGAAGGGCAGCAGTTATCCCTATACTAGCGTAGCGCCAGGGGGTTACTGCGTGATGGTGCAGACCAGGACCAAAATGGGAAATGCACGAAGGGTGATTCTTATGCGGGGGAGCGGATTTCCCTGTTTTCCCAAGCAAAGCCCCCGGTTGCTGCGCGGCGCGGGGATGGCGGCTACGGGCCGGCAGGGGGCGCGCGNTGGCTCATATAATTAAACTATTTGTCCACAGGATAATATCTGACTGCTACATTCATAGATGACTTTACAATGCATATATATTTCTTGCTGGTAATGAAAAAACTCCATGTGGAATCTAGAAGAATTTAGACAATAATGGGATCCTTCACTGAGTAATCATAGCATGAAGGCAAGTTTTGACTTGTTTTGTCCTCTTCCTATGCAGCTTTTCTAATTGTTTGGGTTTGATTTCTAGGCATCTTTAACTCTGTTGCATAGAGAATCAGAAGACTTTAATCACTGTAGCTAAGGTCTTCATGCTTGTTTCTTAATGCTGAAAAGTTTCAATAAAGCTGGAGATGCCAGTTAGAATTGATTTGCTTTATTTGAAATGATAGCTTAGCTTCTAGATCAGTTGAAAAAAATGAGATAATAGAGCTTTAAAAATTGTGCTGTTTTTCAAATAAAATTGAAAATATATTTTAACATAGACCTCCTGAAATATATTACTTAAATCAGATAACTATATATTTAATTTGAAGAAAATTCCGTTGTCTTTTTTTTTTGTCTGTTTTGAAGTTAAATACCTGTATCCTTAGTCTTCAAGTCATTGAAAGGCAAGTGCAGATACCAGAGAGCCTGATGTGAAAGGTGGACCCTTTTTTGTAATAATTTGACACGCTGTGAAAGTGGAGAGGCATCTTGTAGAGATGTGATAATGCCGGGGATTCTGTTTTGGTAATTCATTTTCCAAATTATTCTGTACTGAATTTTTTTTCCAGCAGGATGGGGAGTGTGCAGAAAGGCCAGACAAGGTTGAATTACTCGTACACAATTGTTAAGATCATTGAGTAGGAGCTAGTGCAGCCTGTTATGGAAAAGAAGTGCTGGAGAAGTCCTGTGGCTGGCAGAAAATTGAAAACACTTCATATAAAGGAAAAGGGCTTTTAAACCACTGAGCAGACTGAGTGTTTAAAGCAAGTTTGCATTTCTAGGATAGAGTGAAGAAACTGCAGTGGTACGTTTTTGGCTTTAATCCAGTTTACAGCTAGGCACTTAAATAGTGTGCAGCTGAGAGAGTTAGAGAATTAAGGATTAAAAGATGGCTATTCATTGTGTCAGTATGTCAAATAAGGAATCCATAGCCTATCCTGATTTTAAAGTTCCCTTTTGTCCTATGTGTTGCTGCTTGCACTTTGGGATTAGCTCTAAGTCTATAATGACATTAAAAGGGTAAATTGAGAGTCCTGGTGGTGGATTAAGAGAACCAGCTTTAAAGTAACTGGCACCTTCACTTAGCAAAGCTGGAATTTCTGTCTTTGGAATGGGCTACAGCTGCTGAATATTGGGAGCACTTCTAGTGTAGGAAGGTCTTCACTGTATAGAACAATAACAGCTCATTAACCTGTGCCTTTATCCCTCCCAGGCTAAATACCGGGGAACTCTGGTGGTTGGCAGAGTTGACTTCAAAGTAAAATACTATCTCCTAGCATCCAGTGGGAATACATATACCGTACAAAGTATGGGAAAAAGTCTCAGAAAATATGAGCAAAAATGAAATTAATGCTGTCAAAGAGTCTTTGGATGTTTAGCAGTAACACAGACTGTGTTGATTAACAGCTATTTATAGAAGCTTTTTGTGCACTTTTCTTTTTGTTGTTCTGTTTTTCTCCATTTTTTCTCTCTTTTGGTATGGAGTCTTTAATCAGGTCTGTTCCCCAATAAAACATTTGGCAACTTGGAAAAAAGTAATATCACCGGATTCTCCGCTGCACACAGAATTGTGTGGAGGGGTCCTTTGTGATATGTGAATGAAACTGGTTGCATTTGGTTGAAAATTTGTTACTGGAAAATCTAATTGATTTTGTAGTCAATATTCCCTGAAAAGCAGATAAGGGAACCGACATAAAGAAAGTGTAGGGAGGGATGAAACAGTTCTTAAGGATCTGCTCAAAGAGCTAAGAGGGGGAAGGATTTGGATCATTTGTCATTAGCATTAATTTATGCCACCTGAACAAGGATTATCTACAGTAACATTTGCCTGCCTAAGAGAACATAATAGCAATGGAATGCTTTCTAATCTGCATAAGGAAAAGAAGAGGAGGCAAAATTTATTGGCTTTTTTACATGACCTCTGTCTGCCAAGACTTTGGCCTTCAACAACTTCATTTTAGTTTTTTCCCCAAAAGAATTACAATTAAGTTCAGAGCTTGAAAATCATTAATTTAGAATACTGCTGTCTTCCAAATCTCTGTTACAAGGCAGTGGTCAGGTTCAAGGACTAAGCTGAAATTTAATTATGTAGAGAATCTTGCCAGAGAAGGTAAAGGAAAGGATCTTTTTAGTGAGGTTATCTGTGCCTGTAATTTGTCCGCTGCACAAAATGAAGCTGTAGATTTCTCATCTCTCGGGGATATCTGCAAGAATATCTTCTTTGTCTATTGATGTAGCACTTGGTTTTCTTGTAAATATAGAATCTGTACCTGGTGACTGTGAAAACTTCTTTCTTTGATTCTTCATGTGGGTGAGAGAAGTTTCTAAATTAGAATGAAAACGTCACTGTATTTTTAATGGGTTAAGAGCCGCAATGATTGTGTAACTTCTAGTACATCACAAAGAATGTTTGTCAGAAATCTTTACAGTGGTCTAATGGGCAAATTAAAACTTTGCTGAGAAGATTAATGATAGTGAAGTGGAAAGAATTACTTAGTCGATGTAAAAGTAGAAGATGAAGAGGAGTTATAGTTCTTCCTTCTGTAAAATTTTTTTGTGTTCTTGAGGTCACCAGTGGTCAGATGAGACCATGACAGTACCAGTACTGCAGAAATAGCAAATCCTAGCAGTAGTTAGCCTGTGTTAGGGACTGTTTACCTATGGTGGGTGAACCTGAAAAGCCTTGATAAGAAGGTAAATGTGAACATTTGCGAAGTTTTAAGTAGAGCTTTTGCTGACATAGGAGTACTTTTGTATTTTCATGTGCTGACAATATATTTATTTCTAATTTCATGGTCTCTGCCTGATGGAATTTTGATAAGGATCTTATACTGTACAAAGAGGTCAGTGATACTGCATGAGTTTGTATATTTTTTCAAAGTAGCTTCCAGTGATCCTGATTAAATCATATGGGAATGGTTACATTGTCACTTGCATCCTTAGAGCTTAAGCTGCAGAACTTGCAGTAAGGCAACCAAAAATAAGGTCTCTAGAAAATATTTTCCAAGTGTAATAAACTTGAAGATTAATGCAAACTTTCTTTCACAGCTGGGCAGGTGAAAGGAAAAGGACAAATGTTAACTTGAGAACAGCTGTTTTGAACTTGGTTATTGCTATGCCATCTGGAGAGATGGAATGCTGTTTGTTTAATAGCACAGGAGAGAAATATGTTTATAAGGAGAAAATACAGCCATAAGGAGATGGTGGAGTTGTGTTTTCTGAGTCCTTTTCCTGCCAGAGTGCCAAGGGAGGCTGTAGCAATGGTGTGTGCTGCACTCTGAAAAACACTTAGTTGCAGGGATACTTCTGTGTGCTTGGGTGTGCTTTAAGTATTGCATTGCTGTCTGTGTAGTGAGTATTACTGAAGAAAAAAAAGATGCATCATTGGTGTGAGAAGTATATGTATATCAAAATAATGTCAGAGGACATAAGAGGAGTCTTAGAGCTTTTTTCCCTCCTCCTTTTTTCCTAAGTTGCCTTTTTGGTTGTGCTTTTGATTCTCCATAATCTATTCCTTCTGCCCAGATGGTTTTCTTTAGCTTGTGTGATGTTATGTATGTTTTCTTAGGATTTGTTTTAGTACAATGCTTTGAAAGATGTGCTGTTTTATATGAGGTTAGGTTGTATGGGGAGAAAAAGCAATTTATTAAAATCTAATTTAATTTTTTAAATTATTGTAACTCATGCATCTGGATTATATTTCACTCAGCGTGAGAAGTATCTGGTAATTCTGATTAACAGTTTCATGTGGTAGCATCCAGGTGTGTGCATATTATTTCTTCTCTTGGGGATTTAAAACATTGTAAATGCTGGGAGAAATTATCTGGACTGTACTGTGCATGTCTTAAAAAATCCCTTGGTAGCTGCCATAATACTTTTCTGAGATAATTAAACCTTGAGTAAAGGGTTATTGGCATGCTAGGGATGTTTACATACTGCAAAAGCAGGGATATTTGGGAGAAAAAACCCTTATTGGGCCTGATGCTTTCTGTGTAAGCTGCTACTTCTAGGTGGTGTGAACTCTACTTACCTAACGTGTTGAATTGCTTGGTAAGGAAAAAAATCCCTGCTTTAGGCTATCTTAAGTGAGGTTCTGTCAGTGATGTAAAGATTTCTGAGAGACTTTTTTCCTATAATCCTGTAGAAAGCACTAAGCTTACAGTAACGCTTTTTGTTAACATGAATCCTAGAACCTTGAGAATCTGTTAATCTTCTGTTTGAAGACAACAATTTTATTGAACCGTATCCATATCCATGAGAAGCAGTGCATGTTAGAAACAGGCACTTTTCTTACTTTTGAGGAAGTGTGTAAGTTTTTTTTTAGAGAAATGATCATGTTTATTGTATTAGCATGGTAATTTAAAGTAATAGCTGAATTTGTAAAGTCCTCTAGGACGTTCTTCTGCAGTGTGGATCTATTTATTTTTTAGTTCAGGAAATTTTGTACACTGAGGTTGGATAATATGGATACAGTAGATGCAGTGCTCCTAGGAATAAGTGGCCTGAAGTGGTGAATACCTGATTATGTGTCCAGGAGGTCATAAAATCATTATAATTAGTTTAGGTCATCTTAAATCTTTAGTCCCTTTGGTCTGAAAGTGAAACTCTGGTGAGTTGTGAGATCATTGCAGTCAATCAATAGTCACAGTCCTTGCATGAGGGGGAAAATCCTCGAGAAATTCAGGGCAAGTATGCCATCAGGTTTAAAACAGTATGCAGGTTTTTTAGTAATTACTTGCTTTCATATGGGAAGGAATTAGGTGGAACAGCCTGTAGATGATGTTTTGATGGATTTGATTAGCTGCAGACACAGATAAAGGGACTGAGTCATGAATGTTTCTGATCTGTTAAAATATGCATTTTATACAAGAACAAAGAAGCTTTAATAGTTTGTTTTCTGTGTCTTTAGAGTCTAACATAAATATGGGTCTTTTAAATGTTTTTGAAATTGCAGCTTTCAACAAGGCAAAAAGAACAATTTGTTACAGTTACTCCTCAACTTTTGTCTAATAGTTTTCACAAGACATCATAAAGAAGAAGTGTTAAAAAATCTACATTAAATAATCTGCATTATTATATATGCTTTGCTCTGTTTTGCTAATAAAAAGTATATTGAATAACTGAATCCAAATTTGGTTGATTTTTGCAGTAAAAACTTATTTTTTAAAGTACATAGTAGGTCAAATATGATAATGCTTTTTTAAAACTTACCTTTCTATTTTTCCTATCAAAACTGTGATAACAAAATGGCTTAATATAAGATACCAAATTAGGAAACCATCACCTGAAAAATAAAGTACACACTTTGAAACACTGACAGTGGAAGTCTGATTTGGTATTGTTGGAAAAGCTCCTCTTGCTGCTTTAACCTTTCAAACAAGCTCTTAAACATACTTGTTTGCAATTTTGCAAAATGTTGAATACAGTTAGCTTTCTATATTAGAGAAACTTGACATTCAGCACTTTAAAGGGCATGCTCTTTACTACTTAATTTGCAGAACTTAGTAATTGGTACTGTATCTTGCCATCTGTAGAAAAATAGTTTATTTTCCACAAAATATGTATGTGTATCTATTAAAAAAGGAATATAGAAAGGAGTTTTGAGTTTTGTAAGTCTAGACTACACAGCTGAAATAATTTTTATTCAAAGCTTATTGCCTAATGTACCATATGTAGTTGAATAAACCCATTTTTAGCATACTTTTGTGTAAATGTATTTGATTAAAATGTTATGCCTGCTTAACTGGCTTCAGAGAGTTGCATTTCAGTAACTTCAAGATGTTTGCCAAAGTGTTCTCTGGCCACTTAAATGGAAGATAAAAATGTGTTTTTTATGTTTTTGCATTCTTTGTAATCACTAGTATGATTTAAATTACATTCATTTGCATACACTTACAAACCTCCTGTTTTTTGCTACCTTGTTTAAACGTTAAGGTGTAAGTTTTGTATAAAAGTACATAGAATAGAGAGAATGTTGGTTATAATGCTTGTTAATATAAAGTCTGTAGTCTGCAATGTAAGTAAGAAACTGTACAAGTAAGAATTCTCTGTGTGGAGAATCTAGCTCTTGTCAAGGCAACTGACCCAACTTGTAGATGTTGTTGTATTTCATTCTTCAATTGCTATTTGGAGAGAAAGGAAACAGTGATTACTGATGTCGCAAATCAAGGTCTTATTTTTATTTCTTTAAACAGTATTGAATTTTGTTCAGCTAATAATACAGAAAGGAGGACATTTGACAATTACTTCTTTTCACTTCTTTTTCACTTTTACTTTTACAGGCGAAAGAAGTTGGTTTACTTGACGCAGACATATATGGACCTTCAATTCCAAAGATGATGAACTTAAAAGGAAACCCAGAATTAACATCAAGTAAGTGGAAGGGATTTTTCTTGCTGTCTTTTCTGTACAGATATGAGCATGATCCACTCATGGATGCCTCCTTGGTGTGGCACAGAAGGGATGCAAACAGAAGATAAAGACTGACTGTATGTATGTATTTATTTATTTGTTTCTAGTATTGAGGTTACTTTCAAAGCTGCCTTGTATGACTAGGAGCATATTCAGAGTCCTATTTTTTGTTAATCTTGGTCCATGCAGTCTCATGGATTTTTACTAGAGACTCTGGAAGGGAAGGTTATTTATCAATAGTTTTAAAATTGTTATATAGTATATATACAGTTATATATACAGTAGATGACTTTCGGTTGAAGAACAAAACCCGCTAATCTAGGGAAAGAGACACTAAAAAAAAATCAGTAAGAGAAGGATCATTACTTGAGAGGCAATTTGCTTTAATGGTGTGGGCATCCTCCCTGGTTTGTTGATGTTATTGGATGAACAGAAAGGTCATTAGTATCTGGGAAGAGGCTCCAAAGATTCTCACAGTAAACAATTTGCCCTGGCTGTAACCATAGTGATTTCATAGTAGCTTTTATGAAATGTCATTAAAATGATTCTGTTTGATTTCTCTTAAGCCAAATGTGCCACACCACTTCACTCATTTGTATTTGAAGTTGTGTGTTTAGGAATGCAGTGGTGGTCACTTCCCTAACTAGAAGGTGAAGACAGTAGATAAAACTCCGAATTTTCCTTCTGCTGGGAAGAGTGCTGGGGAAACATAAATTCAGGTAGAGTAGTCTTCAGAGAAATAAGGTGACCCAAAGTAGAAAGATCCCATCAAGTTGGTTTAACTTCCACCCAGGCCAGCCAAGGATGAAAGTGAAGAATGGCTTTATCTTGATGCCCTGTTCATAGGATGTTTGAGTGTAAGGCAGTGTGGTTTTTAGGCTGGTAAGGACCTTAGGGTGATACGGCTTTTTATACTTTTTTTTAATTATCCTGTGAGAGAGTGCATGTAAGTAAAAAAGTTAAACACATGTAACCACATACAAAACTAATTGCGCACTGTAGCAGCTGGTTGATGCATTAAAACATGCTTGGATCCTTCTGAAGGAAGTACAGACTGGCCATACATGTTGTCAGGGAGGGATCAAGGACATCTACCAGTTCAAACAGGACATAAAAGGGCTTCAGTGAAGTAATCAACTGCAATGTTTGTGGGCAGCAATTGCTAGGTAAAAAGAAAGTTAAATATTCCTTCTGCTTCTTTTCATGCCATGATCTCTCTTTTTTTATCATAGAAAGGTTTGGGTTGAAAGGAGCCTTTGAAGCTCATCTAGTCCAACCCTCCTACAATAAGCAGAGACATCTTCAACTGGATCAGGTTGCTCAGACGTCCTGATCTTGAGTATGTCACGTCTACCACCACTCTTGGCAACCTGTTTCAGCATTTCACTAGCTTCATTGTAAAAAATTTCTTCCTTATATCTAGTCTGAACCTACCCTCTTTTAGTTTAAGACCTTTGTCCCTTGTCCTGTTGCTACAGGTCCAATTAAAAGTCTGTTCCCAGTTGTGATCATGGGCCAAGACTGAGATTCTCCTGTGAGGAACCTGGTGTTTATGTGCCAGGCAAGGAAAGTTTTAGGGCATATACTACACAGACAGGTATTCATCTCAAGGCANTTATATCTAGTCTGAACCTACCCTCTTCTAATTTAAAACCATTACTTCTTGTCCTATTGCAACAGGCCCTGCTAAAACATTTGTCCCCATCTTTCTTACAAGTTCCCTCTGAGTACTAAAAAGCTTCAGTGAGGTCTCCCTGGAGGCTTCCTTTGTCTAGGCTGAACAGCCATGATGCTCTCAGTGTTTCATCATAGGAGATGTGTTCCATCCCTCTGTACCTACTCTAGTGTTGTTGTAGAATGTTCATTTGTAACTCATCTTAATTTGTGTGTGTATATGGGTATTATGGTTGTTGATCTATGTGTTGTCACCTGGTATAAAGCGTGCAGAATGAAACAATGCCAGTATCTTTAAAGGTTTGTTATTAAGCTTGCAGCATCAGCCTCTGAAAACTTAATGTGGCAAACTTAGGATTTCTTATATAATTAAAATTCTATCTCCTTATGGTTATGCCCTGTACTCTGGATAAAGAAAAAGTAATGTATTTCCGTGTGCTTATACAGAGAGCTATCAAATTGGATACTTCCTGCATTTAAGTACCTGGCTTACAAATGCAGGTTTTATTTAGATAAATTCCTAAGTGAGAGGGAGAGTACTTAGTTTTATTTGTTGGATTTTCGTTACATCTTTTGAAGTCCAAAGGCTGCTGAGTGATAAATACATAAATAACTGAGCCTTTTCATGTATCATCAGTAGGATTTGAATTCCTGATACAAAGTGAAGTATTCTTGCATTCACTGGTACTTTGAACTCCATTGAGGATGTATGTCATACAGGCTGTGTTTTCCCATAACAGATTTTTTTGCTATGAATTCTGTATTTGAAGTGCATTGTGTGCAATATGAACACAAAAGGGACTATGTTATAGTGTTCAAATCTCCTCTTTTCATTTTTATGTGACGTTGACTTTTGTTTCTTCAATTTTTCCTCACTATCTGAAAAATGGATTATAATTTTAAATTCCGTGGTCGTTTTGCTATGTATTTTATCAACCTATACCTAATTTAAATCCATATCTTGAGATGCAAATTAAAAGGCAAATTGCCCAGTTTATTTCTTACGGATGTACAAATCAACCTGCTAGGAATGCAAGAACTTTACACTGTATTCATTCCGATATTGAGCAGCTCAGTTTTGTTTCAGTGACTAGATATTTCTGGTAAACAGCTGAATAGAATTCACTGTAAGCTTTGTCTTAACGTGTTTCAAGCATTGTTAGAAGTGCGGAATTCAGCGTAATAGAAAAAAGTTTGAAGATTTCCCTGAACTGAAACTGCCGCTGTTGTCTTGTAAGCACTAACATTTTGATCACTGAAATAGTATTCTTTTTAGTTCTGTGTGGAATGCACAAGTAAATATCAGGATTTAAAGAACATGCCTTTTTTTTTTAACAGACAGAAAAATGAATTTGTATATTCCAAAAGCTTGACAGATGACACAAGTCTGCTGAGAAAGACAGTAATTTGGTATGAATAACAAGATAGAATTTGTATTTCAGGGATTCTGTTCACTACTCTGTGTATTTTTAACTATTGAGTTGATGAAATTGAAGAGTAACAGCAAGAGAAGTGTTGTCAGAGATGGTTTAATTGCAAAGTAGGAATGATATAGGAAACTTTAATTAAAGTTTAATCAAGGATTCCTTTAATGAGTGACAGATGGGATAAGCTTGCAAAGAGGTGATCAATCATAGGTGTGTGTGTGGATATATATATATGGTACATATAGAGAGGTATATAAATATATTGATATAAAACATGTATGACGTTTGTATTTTGGTATAATGAGGTTTCATGTTGTCTTCTGGTTTCTTACTATATTTTCAGGAGTAAAACAAGCTCTGAGGAAATACTGCATAGCAACTGAGAGAGCCCAGGCAGTTCTGTGTTACAGAAGTGGATGAACTATGTCTACATAACAATAAGTCAATTAAAGACATTTTTCATAACATAGCAGTCAAAAAAAAAGTTTAAAGTCTTAATACTTTCTTCAGTGTGAGGCATGGATTTGAAAATTAATCTGTAGAGTAATCCTGGGAGGTTCTGAGCACTTTTGCAATCTTTGATTTCTGTTTCTTTTCTCACATGAAAGGGGATTAAGGATGCCCAGAACTATACAAAATAAGTCCATGCAGGAGTTATTACTTCTGAATAGAAATTATTATGGTTATGCTATAATTTAAGCATTCAAAATGAATTGGGAGTTCTTAGTGAGGAATCTGTATAAATGGAAGATACTACATTGATTTAATTTTGCAAACTGTAGTACATTGAAAAGTCTGCTAACATTTAATAGGCTGTCATTCAAAATACTTTAAATGGTCAGGGAAATGTTGGTTAATAAGTTCACCACTGAATTTAATTAGCTAATGGAGGATTATCTAACTGTGGAATTAATATTAACATCAGCTACAATATATATGCAGGGCAATGCTAATAGCATAAGTTACGAAAGTATTACTTCTATTCTTTCCCCAAGTAATTTACTTAAAAGCAGTTTTCTGGCTTAGTGAATTGCATGATTTAATTTTTTTACTTTTAAATCTGCCATTTAAACTAGGTGGCAGAGAGTAAAAATTATTCTATTGCCAAAAGCACTTGCCATTTTGCCAGATAGATAAAGTTTCTTTATTTAGTTTGATTATGAAGGTTTTGGTGGGTAAATCTTTGACAGGTGACTCTAGTCTTAGTATTTCAAAACTTTGTTGCCATTTTTTGATAGCTTCAGTGTCTTTAATATCTTAATAAAATAGTATATTCAAAAGATCAGTAGTAGGCATCTATTTTCACAATTTAGAATAAAATGTTATTTCTAAGAGAAAGCTCACAGTGTATGTGGCTGCCCCATTGAATCAAATAAAATTGCAGGAACTATAGAAATAGGCACCTGAATTTTTTCACTGGGATACATTTACATATCTTAAGACGGTGATAGCAGATTCTCCTAACAGAATGTGACAATTTGAAATAGTTGTGACTGTTTAATACTATTCCAGCAGACATCTTTAAGGGATTGTGGCACAATCATTTGAGGGTCATAAATAGAAAATTTGGAGTGGACTAGTGAAATAGACAAAATGTTATGTAGCGTAATTATTTTGGTAACCATGAAGAAATTTCTTGGTGTTTGCTAAGGATTTAACTTTAAAGGTAAGGCTTGAAGTCTTGAAGATGTATTTATCATGCTTTATCAGTGGAACTGCATCATGATTAATTTTAAAAAACCCCTACATTTGATTCTTTTAAAAAAAATATTTGCTGCTCATACTAGCACTTGCTTGGTGAGCAAGTGATTTTTAGATTGTGTATAGTCTAATGATATGTTTTATTGATTCTGTTTCGAAAGTAGCCTGAACTGAAGCCCTGTGTTCTACTTTTGGTGATGTCTTAGGCCAGTTTATCTGGATGGTGGAAGTTCAGTAGTTCCATGTGTCTTACATGTGACAAAATAATAATTGAGAGTGTTGTAATTAATTGTGGCTTGTATTTTGGAGGCTTTTTCAAATGTGATCAAGTTGTTAAAAATGAGAAGACTACTTGAGTGTTTAATATTCTCCTTGACTATTGCCCTCAAACCTGTAACAATAAACCTCCAGGTGGATTAGTCCAGCTATTGTTGAGTTCACTTGTGGAGAAAATCAAAGACCTTGGAAGGGAAAGGAGACGGCGATACGCAATTCTGCAAGTAATTATTTATAGGCATACAGTTGTTAGCTGCTGTTTAAAAGGAAAAAACCTCTAGGGAATTAATTTATTAAAATTTTATTCTTCATTATACATAAATTCATACAATTACAAAAAGTATAAGATGAGAAATGTAGTGTAGTAATTAAAGCCTCTTATTGAGAGCAGTCTTTTTGGATAAATGGCAAATCAAATTTTACCAAATGCCATTCCAGTATAAATTACTGAAACACTGTAACCTGAAATAATAAATTTGAAGTACTTGAAGGCAGATTTTTTATTACTCTTTATGTTGTTAATCCTGTGGTGCGGTAATTCCAAATTATTTAATTTGAATTGTGGCCAGCAGATACTTACTATATTATAAAGTTTACTCTTAATGGTACAAATTTTTTTTTTGTTCAACTGGTAAAAAAACTGCAATTAAATTGCAAAATGGCTTTGTTACAGGAACATGATAGATACCCTTTTCTTTATACATACATAAACAAAAGAAATAAATCATACTTTTGTAGACTGAACGCATTTACCTTTTTGCTTATTTCAGAGCAATAAATGTTTCCATTTCTCTGCTAGAAGAAAAATGGAAGGAGTGCAACTAATTCTGAATTTTCTCAATATTTTTACCTTGCAGTTTCACTTTTGTGCTTTTTTTTTTCCTTCGTGGGCTTCTTGCTGTATTCTCTCTCTTTCCTTCTCCTTCGCTGCAGTACAATGCAGTGGCTTTTTGTAATAGAGAAATGAAGCAGAATAGATCAAAAACAGGAAAAAAAAGTGGTTTAATTGTTTCCCTGTAGAGCCCAGAGGCCAAAAGTGGCAATAAGAGTTTAAAAGCTAGCATCTCTTTCCCTTTGCTTTAGTTGATGGTTGTAATCATTTATATACTGAGTGTGATGCCATATGATGTGGGATATTCCTTTTGTAACTTGAGATCAGCTGTTCTGATTGTCTCCCCTCCCAGTTCCTTGTGCACCCCCCAGCCTGCTTTGCTCATGGGGTGGGGTGACAAGCAGGAAGGACATGGACTGTGTAAGCACTGCTTAGCAATAACAAAAACATTACTCTGTTATTAACACTGTTTTCGTCAGAAATCCAAAACACAGCCCTGTACCAGCTACTATGAAAAAGAATAACTCTGTCTTAGCCAAAATCAGCACAATTACACATAATCCTTTGGACAGTTTTTTTTCTCCCATGTCTTCTCACCTAAATTTCTGTGTTGTTTTTGGTTTTGTTTTTTTTTGTTTTGTGGGGGGGGGTCTTGATTACAGTATTGAACCTAAAAAGGCTGAATTGACGCAAATGCATTGAGTTCTGTAGTTTTGCTTTGAAAGCAATGAAATCCCTAGTTAACTGGAATGTTTTTTTTGAAGTTGGGTCTTAAATTAAAGCTGATGTGTAGTGCATCTCTGCCCCTGGGGTTCCTGCTACTCCCTGTTCTGCTCTGCTGTCTGGCACCCTGTTATGTGACTGACCAGGGCAATCCCCCTGTCATAGCAGCAAGTCTTTGCTTCAAATGACGTGAGCTTTCCCAGAGGTTTTTGTGTGTCAGGACAGATGCTTTAAACTGAATGTTGGGTTAGTCCATTTCATTCCTTATGGATGTAATGAACTAAAAGAACCCGCCTAAATTAGTCTAATAAAGCTTTTGATCCACTATAAATAAAATTTTTGGCTCCTTGGGGATCTGAGGGCATTTCAAAATGTGGGTTATTTTAGCAATCATAAGGAAGACATTTGTGATGGAAGGTAATGGCGTGATGCTTAAATCTAGTCCTGTGTTTTAAACCTATTTTAAACCTAACAAGTCAGTGCTGTTTTAAAATGTGACAAAGATGTTTCTAAATCGCTGTGCTCTTTACTATTGCCAGATTTGCTTTTGAAGTACAGTCTTCCAGCAAGCAATTAGTTCTGTTGCTTTTAGGTAGGACTGATGAAGTCATATCTGCAAAACTGTTCTGTTAATGAAAAAGCTTTTACAGGGCTTTGTTTCCTCTGCAGTCTGTCGGGAGGAAAAAAAGTATAATACCTTCTCAGGTAATGGGACTGGTAGACCCTCTAAATACGAGAATCAAATCTCTTGGGAAAAGTTGCATTTCATTATGCATATATTTCTTGAAATTGAACGGTGAGCATGGAATTATGCTCTTTAAGCCTTATTACTAGTTTGCTTTGGTTAAGTATTTGGGATGTCTTCGTAGTTAGATAACACTATTAGTGCAGGATGTAATGGGCAATCACAGCCTTCCTTGTGTGGAGCGCTTCAAGCTTAAAATACAAATTGTAGTATTTCTGGGGCAATCCTGCAAATAAACACAGTGTGAAATCAAGCCTGAAGTCTCAATTAGTCTGTCACTTGCCATAGAATATTCTAGGCTTCTGGCATAAGCAGTTAAAACAATGATTACAGTTAAAGCAAGGATTTAAAATGTATGACTTTGACTAACCTTTTGATGATGATAGCATCCTTTACCCTCTTTCATAGATTGGTGTCACTGTTTTATTTCAAGGTACCTTGGGGCCCTGTTGCTAGTCATTCCTCTCCCCTCTGTGGCATTTCTTTCCTCTTTACTGTTCTGTGGGTGGAATTCACTTGCCTTTGCTTAGGAAACCAGTACCACTTTAAACATGCCTGGAGTATGGTGTCAGGCTTCTAGCTGCCCCTTCAGAAGATATGTCTCTCCCTATGCCCTCTGTCAAATTTGCCAGCCATGTACAAATCTCAGCTCCCTAAGACATCCAGAATGGCAGGAGACATCTTTGTTTACACAAGTAAAGCCCAACAATTTTTTTACTCTTCCTGTCCCCTCCCTCCCCTCCCTCCCCAGTTCAAATACTTGAAAACTCAGAGCAACTTTATTTAATGATTATAAGCTACCTTTGCTTTTCATAAACAGTATAATGCCTTCTAAGGAAGTGTAGCATAACATCACAATCTTGTGGAATAACATTCTTACTTACCTGGTGGGGTGAGACTGAACATAAGCTTTTGCTTGCGCTAATGTATTGCTCAACAGACCACTTCCAAAAACGAAGCCAAGACTTGGAATGCCTCCTTGTGACTTAACCCTGGGCTCCATCACGTGTAACTGTTATTTGGAAAGGCAGAAACCATAATGTTGAATGTAGTCCTGTTTCTTTTTTGTCTCCCCAGCTTTATATGCTGAGCATGAAGCCATATGGTGTGGGATATACCTTTGCTCAGTCGTGGTCATATGTTCAGGCTGTGGCCCCTCCCAGTTCCTTGTGTACTCCCAGCCTGCTTGCTGGTGGGGTGGTGTGAGAAGCAGAACAGTTTTTGACACTGTTTTCATCACAAATCCAAAACATATCACCATGCAAGCTACTGTGAAGAAATGTAAGTGTACTCCAGCCAAAACCATATACATACAGATATATAGATATATATATGTGGTGTAATTCTGTACACACCTTATGTACTCTACTGACCCTGTGACCCTGGCCATTGTTTAACAGCTGTGTCATTTTTTTTTAGGGAAAACGTGGAGTAACTCAGTTACCTTGTTAGGATAGTCTGTTTGCAAGGCATGATTTGTTTGGGGAGAAAAAGCTTAGTAAAAAATAATTACAAAATGCATCTTCATTGATGTAAGGAGCATCCATCTTCATTACATCAATGTTACTCTTCCCCATGTGAGTAACAATTCAGTCTTCAGACCAGTCCCAGAACTCCTTTAATCAGCAATCTGCTATAATGCTGTCATAAATTTGCACATCTGCCTTTTTAGTGCCCTACTTGTATTCTATCAGAAAAGCATTTTTTGGCATGTCATTGGTGCTCTGTTGATCTTACTGATCTGATCTTGTATGTTCAGAGAAAACACAGCAGTCTTTTACTTAGGGCCATCAAGCCTACTAGAAAATTGCAAACTAGGCAATGTTATTTATCTCTTGGCGTAGGTGGTATGGTATTGCTGTGTGTTGTGATTTTAAGAAATCTGTTTTGTTGTGTGTTGTGATTTTAAGAAATCTGTTTTGTTGTGTGTTGGATTTTTGGAACTGTATTGTAGGCTTCTGATAACAGAAAAGTGTACTCTAAAAGCAATGGGAATTAGAGATGTTACTGACATCTCATTAAGCTAAATCTTCTTTACATGTTATGTTTTAGAAAATCTTCATGAGACCCACAGCGAAAGAGAAGGAAGGCCTGTTGCTTTTGATGAGACAAGGGTGATTACCAATGCCCACTGAAGCACTTTAGATTTGAGATTAGTCTTAAGAATGATTTTTAGCAGTAGGCAAACAGTGGGGAGCTCTGCAGTATTTTGTATTACTTTAAAATATGCAGAACATTATAGCCAGAATATACAGCAAGTTGTGAATTGTTCCTCTGTATTGTATAAATTTGATTAAATCTTGCTGCTCAGAGCATTTTATAGTCCTTGTTGTTAACCAAAGAAAATAAGATAGAGTTTTAATAAAACGAAACTCTGCTGTTGAGAAATAAACCATGCATATATTTTTAAAAACAGAGGCCCCTTTTGCCGCTGTGTAGGTCAGTGTTTATCTACTCACAGCAACTCTCCTATTTTGTGAAGGAGAGGGAGATGTTGGAAGATGTTTGAGCTCAGCCTGTGTACCTGGTCTCTGTGCAGAAGAAGTTGTCTATGCAGGTAGTGGATGTTGAGATGTCTCTGTTTGACTCACATAGTGTAGAGCAGTTGGACTGAACTAAGAAGTGGCTTAGTATTTTGGTGAATTTCCTAGAACAATACATCTTTTCCATTCATCTTATTCTCCAGTTCCTGAGCCTCATGATTGACAGTCAAAGCTTGGCCTCCCCTTTTCGTTTTGTTTTGTCTTAAAATTGTCCCTATTTTGTGATAAAAAAATGAAGGAAACCTTGAGTCTGCAGTGGTATGCACTGTTGCAAATACATTTATCCTATTTCTTCTTTTTTTAACCACTCTCTTAGGTAAATATGTAGTAATTTCTCTCAATACTTCTAACAGTATTTTAACTTGTGGTGGTGCATATCTTGTTTACCAGGACACCAAAACAGTGCCTAGGGATGGCTCTAGGCTGAAGTTCCAATGTTATCAGCCTCTTCATAACTAAACTGTCTTACTGCAGGGGGAGAAGTAAGACTGTGATTGCTAGAAATGTGGTTAGACAGTATAGTGCCACCAAAGTAAGTCTTGACTCAAAGCTGAAGAGCTGCGCAAGTCAAGAAGAGCTGTGTGCACTGGTGCAGTGTATCAGTCCGACCAATCTCTTTTTCAGTAATAGCTCCCAACTCATTCCTGAATGCAATAGTCATACAAGTGATTTGCTTATCTTCCTGTTTTGTTCTTTTTGATTTGTAAACCAAAACATCCAATTTATTCTCCACCATATTTTTACAAAATTACATGGCTTGAATGCTCGCTTACTTGATTGCTTGAAAGCTTTCATCTGTAGAGTTTAGCTGTTTAATTTGTATGCTCTTGGTTGTTATTTTGTCTGAATTTGGAGTTCAGCTTTGAATGCACTGGTTTTATTTTACTCACATTGTTTTTATTTAACTCACATTGTTTTTATTTTACTCTATGTATTTTATTTTGGGTGCATCAAGGATTTCTGTCAAAATCTGCATTATAGTATATTTTCTATTGTTTAAAGTATTCTTCCTATTTTCTGCTGGTCCCTGGCTGTGCATGCTCTTCCAAGATATCAGCTAGACCAAATAAAATGCCATTTGTTCTTTTTTGTGAGTGTGTGTGCCATTTTAAGATAAGGTCTGGATTTAGATGGTAGAAACCGCAAGGAAGAGTTTTGGCTTTTGTGAGATTTTGTTTTGAATGCCTTCTTTTTTTTTGTTTTGTTTGCTTTCTGCTTGCACACCCCTTTGCCAGCAGAACAATTGCAATATTCCCTCCCTGCTTTTTATTCTTGACACTGGAGGGCATAAGAATAAGAAGCATGGCAAGGACAATACATCTGCAATATTCAAATAAGCATCCTTTGTTCCTACAGAAATTTTAGAAGTCCTGCAGATTTCTATCAACCTGAAGAAATCTGGGACTAATTACCTGGAGCTGTTTACAATGTATGTTTAGGGATGGCTTTATTTGGTATCTCTGCTCTGGGGTTTCTGTAGCAGATTTAATAGAAGCAGACAAATTCCCCAGATCTCTGGTATGTTAATGGGAATACTCCTCTGATTCATGAGATCAGTGAATAGGGTAGATTAAAAAACAAGAATTAAAATCCCACCATGTTGTATGACTTTGGTTTGTTCCAATATATGGAAATAAATGACTCAGCTTTTAGTGATTCCTGATAGGGAATCTATGCCTTTCAGCATAGGGATTTCATAAAAATAGATTGATTTTGGCAGCACAAAGTGACATTATATTATAGGCAAATACATTGTTATTCTGGCAAAAGATGAATGATATTAGTAAAATGTAACAACCTAAGAAAAAGTGGAGTCAGATTCTTGGGCAGAATAGGTAGATCCATACATTTAATGAGGAGATGAGGGGGAAAAATAAACAACTGTTTAAATAGAGAGGGAAAATTGCTTTAAAAGATAAAAAAATATGTAAGCTTAGTTCTTTAAAAAAACCTGAAATACCCTAAAACCATCTCCCCTCCAAAAAAAACCCCCTTGTTTGCTTTTGTTTTAGAAAATCTAATGAGGCCCCTTAAGAACTATGGAATCGCATGGTAAGCATATGTTTTTATTTAAATCAAGCTTCTTTTCAGATGTACTTGATATTGTGCTGTAAAGCTCAAGTTTTTGGTTTGTCGTTTCAGCATGTCTATGGGTTTCTTGATAGAAGAAACTGCCCCGGTTGTGTGGAGAGGGCTCATGGTAATGTCAGCTGTTGAAAAATTGTTGAGACAGGTAAGGCTGAGTTATGTTTTTCTGCTTCAAAGTAATCAGTTATTTTTGAAATGCATTTAACTGATACATGAGTGTCCATGACATTATTTCGTATGTTAGTGGTGAGTATTTTTCTGTCTTGGTCTTCTTAAATTCAGGTAGGGGGGGAAATTGATGCTTTTGTGTTTACTTATCCCCCTCAAACAGAGCTGTTGTTCTATGCCTTTGATGAATGAATTACCCCAATTTAACTTCCGTCTCATTCCTTTTTATGTTTATTTATGCAGTTGTTAAAAAAAAAAGGCATTTTAAAGTTGCCTAAGGATTTTAATCTATAGGTACCTATGCATATCTACAGCTATATTCCCTTATGTGCTTGTTAATTCACCAGCTCTAAGAATTCTTGGGTGGCGTTTGAAGTGACAGGTACAGGAAAATCATTAGCTACAATCTCTGTGTAATGCAGATAGATTGTTAGTTAATAAATCTTCTGGCATGTAGAAGTGGGATGACTTCTTTATTCTGTGGCAGATTTTTTTTCTTTTATTTTGAAGAGATCTGTGGAGTGCTAATGAGACAAATAGCTGAAAAAATGCATTGAGGTTGCATGTTTAGACTTTTAAGTGACCTGCATTGTTTACAGCTGATATCCATTCTAGGGATCTACTGTGTATAGCCTGGAGATCACAAGGTTTCTGTTCGTCTTCCTTGAATGCTTCCAAATATTGTGCTTCTTTAACGACTGTAAAGAATAATTTTCAGCCTTTTTCCATTTTTACTGAATTCTCCTTTAGCACAGATTTTAGAATAGTGGCACTTACTGCTCTGGTGACAGAAACCATACGTCTGCCAAAATCTCAGGAAGAACATCTTTGTCTAGAATTGACCTTTAAAGTAAGGGGTATCCATGCCAATAGCTGTGGAGACCATTCTGACCTCTTTGTGTGCTGTGTTGCGCTGGCTGGCTCAGGAAACTAGAATGTAAAACCTTTAAGGTAGAACTAAAGTTAGCACCTGCTGTATTGACATGCTCTGCCCTGGGAGACTGGAGGCTGGCAGGCACTGCAGTGCTATTCCTCAGTCTGTAGTGTCCCAGATGGGGAGCGTGTGCCAGCATCCTTGTGCAGGGTGCTGGTGATGCTGTGTAATGAGCTCGTGGCTCCCTAGCAACCAGTGCAGTTACATGCTGGCCAGCCATGCTGTGGGAATGAGACAAGTCCATTAATGCTCAGGGCATCACTGATTTCCCTGGCAGTGAAACCTAAGCTGTGAAGGAGGAAGGCTCTATGGCTAAATTTCTCTTGCCCACATGCATTTTGCTTCTGCATGATGACCAGGATAGTCTGAACTGGAAAAGTTTGCATCTGTCCTTTGAAGAGAAGCTCACAGATCACAGGGAAAATGAGCAGATCTGTCTGATGTCCAGGTGGCTTTAAGAAAGGAAAGAATGCATGTTCCAGACTGAGACGTGCTATTTTGTTTTTAAAAACTGTAATCTCCCTTCTGTAGTAACCAGCCATTCTCAAGAATGGGTTAACTATAGGACCAATAGTTTAATAACTTTGGACACCTAAACGAGAGAACCACAGCATGTGATGATGCTTTTAAAGATACTATTGTTCTACTTTATATTAGAAATAGTTTTGTGATCTGTTGGGGACTTCAAAAATTTTTGTTTTCTCTTTATCTGTTCTGGTTGGTCTTAGCTATTACCTCTTGTTTAAAAGGATAAAGTTGCTTCCAAGAATAAAATACTTCTGTTGGTATTTAACTTTGTAAAACCATATTCTTAAGAAATAGCTTATATCATTAGCTGCACAGAAACCATTTAAATTAGCTCCCTGATCTGGATTTGTAGTATAATGTAAGTGTAAGAAGTTCCTGTGCATTCAGACAAGCTGGTAAAATACTAAGTTCTTAAAATGGGTAATTCAGCCTGATAGGAAACATAGATGTTCCCAGACTTTTTCCGTAGAAGCACTGGTGGTATTTCATATTTGTGTTTACTGCATGATGGTGGAGAGGTTTTTTAATTGTTTGATAGCATCAAGACTATACATTCACTCTATGAATAGTTTTGGATGCGTTTTCTTTTTTTCCATATGAACAAATAAGTTTTTCAGAGTTTATCATGCTTCTGATACTGCAGTAAAGCATTTGAATTGCTTAGTTTCCAAATTCTGTAACGGGGACTTGTTGACTCATAAATATGAGTGCCTGTAATGAGTGTTTCCATGCTTCTCTTACACTTGGAACTTTTAAAAATTTATGGAATTCTTACTTTGTTAAATGTATTTGTTAAATATATACATAATGCTTTTTATATATACTTACTGCATGTGATCTCACTCTTTGTAATATAGGTTTATTGAATAGTGTCAGAGTGGTAGATAGCAGGCAATAATAGTGAAGCAGTGAGTAGTGAGTACTTGGTGTTTCTCTGGTAATGCATATCTCATGAACAAGGATGGTTTTCTGCAACACATCATATTGTTCTCCTTTAGCAGAATTTGAAGGAAATGTGCCTTATAATACCAAACAAAGTAAACAGTTTAGGATGCTGTATTACTTACATTACCTATATATTGATGTATGTGTATCAAATTAGTATATAAATGAAAATATACAGCATATTGATTCTATAACAAAATAATTGATCAATGGAAAAGAAGGAAAATGATGTTCTTAAGCTATTGAAAGAACAAGAAATACCGAAGGAAATTATATTTCACCTGTAGTGACAGTGAATTGCAGTCAGTAATGGAACATTTGATCTTTATAAACATATGCATAACTCTTTCTGTTAAATATATCTCTAGTTTAGATGTCTTGAAATTGCCCAAAATTGTGTTGTGGCTGAGAATTGACTTCTTTGTTAATGTTGTAAGAGTACTGTAAGCCCATTTACACTTCAGGATGGTCTGTAACTTATCTGGGTTTTGACTCTTATTTCCCTGTCACAGTTATCTTCATGTAAAAAGTCTTTGACCTCTGTTAACACTTCTTTTGAATCTTGCTTGCTTGTAGGTGAGATAGAGAGGTTTTTTTTTAAAATTTAAGTTTTAAAAGATCGCTCTTTTCTCTGAAATTATAATTACAGTCCAGGTAAGGAAGCTTTCATAGCTCTCCAGTGTCATCCATGGCATCGGGCTTTTTCTATGCAGTTTTCACTTCACTTGATAAGCTGCCTACTCTTTTGTCTGGTCCAATTTACTTTGTTCCTTTACTCTGTGTGTCTTGACTCAGTGTGATGGTATTTGGTTCAGATTAAACAACCTACCTCAAAACTCATAATCTTGCTGTATTTGTTGTGGGACTGATTTATGATTAACCTTTAGGCTAAGCACAGTAAAGATATGATTTTTTTTGAGAGTTGCCTAGAGCCTGTACTTGAACAGTAATATGTCTGAAAAGCTGTTGAAATAAGTATCAAGTAGGTAGCTAAGAACCTTAGACATAGAAAGATTATTAAAAAAAAAAAGAGAAGGCAAGCAAAACTCGCTCTCTGATTTGAACTGCTTTTTCAGCAGGGATTTCAAATACCATTATCACTGTCCCATACACTCTGTATAGCAAGTTTTCTAGCACCATTCTCTTTTCTGTCTTAGGACAGCTTGACAGTTGATGGCAAAGGAGCAGTTAGAAGGGTGCAGATACAAACCTGCTGTATGTCTTGGAATGTGTTGTGCAATTATTCTGCCAAAAGGCTCTGAGAAAGGAAGTGGCACTGTGCTGACGCCAATTTACTATCTGCTATAGTCATAGAAGCAATACAAATGGAGGGGGTTTCCTGTTTAGAGAGTAATCAGTAAAACTTTTAATATTAAAAGATAGCAATTGTTGGTTTCTCTGATCTTGGACTCACTATCTTATTCTGTGTGTGTTACCTAGTTGAACTATCAGCAGAGAAGGAAAAAAAAATCAATATTCCACACACAAGTCTGCTTTTCTTTTAAAAAAATAAAAGTGGGACTACAGATAAAATGCAAGTGCATATTTTATTATGTAATATTCTCCTTGTATCTTTGTCCTATCAATAGATAAAGTTATATCACTACTGGAAGCAAGCATTGCCTACACAACATGGATTATAGATACCAGCAATTCTGTTCTGTGTTAACAGTCCCCCTGAAACTAGCCTAGAAGTCTGCTCTTTTTTCAAGGCATGGATCTCAGGTGGATAAACACCCTTAATAGGATTTCTTACCCTGACATGACATTTTAACCTATGTTTTTGCAGGCTAGTCAGATCTTAAGAGGCAGGGCTCTTGTATTTTCTCCTTATCATAGTTTTCAAGAGTATCCAGAATATTTTTTGCATCTTCGGTATATCATGGCTATAAAGCAGAGCCTCAGTGCTGCTGAGTATTTGTGAATCCTAAAGGTTCCTTTGATGTACTTGATAAGGATGAAGCCATGTTCCCAGAAAGATGATGAAGTTTTTCCTGCAATGGCTTAATTCTAATGAGTCCCTAAAATGCTCTTATTATCATCAAATTGTAATTCCTCCAACTCTTTCTTCCTGCTTATTTCAGCACCACTTTAGCCTCTGTTTTAGTCAAGGTAGGTGTTGAAAGAAAATTAAAATAAAACAAAGTTTCACTGGGGTGGATATAATTAGAAAGAAAGAATACAGGGAAGCTGGCAGAAAGCAAATTAAATAAAACTTCCAATGCAGAGCCATTGTCAGCAAAAGGAGGTGGAGCCTTGAACTTTTATGCTTGGACAAGCTTTATTCCCTATAAATTCATGTTGAAAACCATAAATTAAACAGAAGAAGGATCAAAGTTATTTTATTAGCTAACCCAGAGCTGAATAGGATTGTAGTCTAAAGATTCAGCCTTATCTTTTAAAAAATTTTGAAATCAGTTTATATGATTATTTAATCTGTACATAATTTTTAAAATTTGGCTAGCAATGAGGACTGTGTGTGCTACTTACTTTCAAAACCAGCACCTGCCAGAGATAGTGATGGTAGCAATTATATAGTGGAGTGTCTGAATGTATGTATATGTACTTGGACCTTTTTTGTAGCGTAATTCTCTGATCCTCAGTTATCATACATAGATAGTTGCAGAGTATGTCATGTTGTCACTGTGAAGAAAATTAACTCTACTACAGCCAGAACCTGCACACGTACATTGTAGGGAATAGGGAAGATACAGACAAATGGATAAATGGTCTTTAAAATATTGAGCAGACTATGGGTTATGAGGTCTGGGTTATTTCAAGGGCCCATAGGAGGAAGCTGCCATAAAAGCAACCATTGTGTGAATAGAACAGTAAAAACTCATGTTTAAAGATTTGGGATTAAGATAACTTTGAAACAGAAGTAGTATTTAATTTTTGGAAAGCAAATACTATGGAAGCTATATTGTTTTGGGTTTCTGATCAGTCTGAAGTGACTCATCTCTATAGAGGAGATTATAAATACTTAATACTATTTTTGTTTGGCCGCTAAGTGGACTTAGTAAATTCCTACGTGCAGTTGCTACTATCTGAGAAGTATGTATGTAATTATTGGTATCCTCCTTTCCACCATTTACATTGGAGAGGTTGCAGGTATAGGTTGGGGCCAGAATTTCTTTAGGTGTGGTTTATTTAGCTATAAGTTAATGCTGCACTTGAGAAGACAAAAATAGGTAAGGTATTGAGAGCAAATGTATTTATACCTGGTAAAATAGCTACCAAGCAGCCATTGGCTGTTTTACTGTGCACATTCTAGGCAGCAGAATGTTCTGTATATGGTGTCTGTAGACATCAGTCCAATCTTGCTTGGCATGTATGTGCATGACACTCTTGTCTTATAGTTCAGAAATTCTTCAGCCTGTAAATTTTCAGCTTTGCACTGCCTTATTTGTCTGTTTGTATAAATGCATTTCTTCTAAACAGAACAATGGAAAAACTAGGGGAAAGCTTTCCGCATTAGGAGGAACAATGTGTATTTGATTTGAAGCAGTAAACAACGAGAACATAGTCACTGAAGTAGTTAAGTACTACATGCTGAACCATCTGTCTGATTGGTTAGTATGGTTTCCTAAGAGTTGTCCTTTGGCTTCTGTTTGTGACCATGTATTGTCTTTTGCCTTACGTTTTTGGGACCATGGAAATTTTGTTCTGCGTTTAGGCAGTGTTCAGCACTGTAGTGACTTACCATTTTTTGTGAGAGATGCAGAGACATACAAAGACTAGTATTTACAACTTCCAAATAAATAGAAATATTTTTCTCTGATGCTTTTTTATATTTATAAAATAAATTTATAAATCCTTTTATCTTTTGAACACAATACACTTTGTGTTCCTGGTTCTCACTGTCTGTTCGTATGAATGACATATATCTGTTAAGAATGCCTGAGATCAGTGTAAATGTATCAGTGGCATTCACCATGACTGGTATTCTTCAGAACCTAAATCACTTTTGCAGATACATATACAATTGCTTAGCTTTTGATTTTACATGCTACCTTGCCTGTATATTCTCCAACAAAGAGCCATCAAGGTGATACTGGGCCGTGAAGCATGTAATGTGCAAAAAGACACTGAGGAACTGAGTTTATTTTGTTTTGAGACAGTTAAAGGGAGATATGAACTGCTGTCTTGAACTACCTAATGGATACATACAGAGAAGATGAAAGTAGATTCTTTGTGGACGTGCACATTAATAGCACAAGATGTAATGAATGTGTGTTGCAATATATAGCAAGAAATGTGAGGGGGTGTTGGTGGTTTGGTTTTTTACAGTTGAAGCAGTTGCATGTCAGAACAAGTTGCCAGGAGAGATTCTCGAAACTCTTTTTTGGAAGATATTAAGAACTCAGCTGGGCAAGAATCTAAGTAACCTGATCTATGCTGTTTCTGCTTTGTGCAGACAGAGGTCCCCGAGGTCCTTCAAACATAAGTTGTTCTGTGAATCTGGGATTAGTTCTAAAATTGGCATTCCACTGCCTATTTGACTGTTGGTCTGTAATTCCATTAAAGCTCAGAGAGAAGAAAATGGTTCTGCCTATCACAGAAATCATTGGTTAGAGCAGTCAGTCAAAACCTAAACGGAATGTAGGTGTCTCTCTAATATGACTGCCTTAATCACTAAGCAAGGGAGTCATACCATTAAGTGTTGCAGTCAAATGAGCATGTTTCAACATAATGACTGAGACCATCCTTTCCTCAGTAGCATTTGTATTTTTAGACTGTCGAGGTGCTGAGGTGGAGACATAAAAGTCAAACCCAAATAGGCCTTATTTCTTGAATGAGCATCCTTAATATGAACTATGAAAAAAATAGAAGAAATACATCTTTTGTTTTCCTATCATACCTCTTGTTTTTATAGAAGTACCTTGATCTGGGAGAGGTTTGAAGCATGCATTGATGTGCTCTCAGGCACTAAGAATTGAGTAGGGATGGCGTAAAGAAGTTTTGCTGAAGACTTCTGGCAATTGTTTTGCATTAGCTTTAGTAGTTCACTGTCTAGGATGCAGGCTTCTATGAAACTCAGACTAAGAGATCTGGCCATTCTCTGTAGTGCATGGAGAAGCAACATTGATTTTGTTTCTTTGTTGAATCTTGCCGTCAGTGTCAGTCCTGAGTAATTTAAAGTCTAATTGTACGAAGAAAAGTGCAAAGATGGTAGCAAAAGTCATCTTAAAAAAGCAAGTAGAATAAATCTTTTATGTCGGATTTTTTTAGACAAAAGGCAAGCAGGAATGAGGGCAGGAGTGGACCCGGAGACATGAACTGAGGGCTGCCATGTTTTTAAGTGTTTTCTAAACAGGAATACTGGAGATATTTATTTATATGGGAAGTTTCAAAATGTGGACTACAGGAAAAACCTTATGCTACTTTTCCACTGACCTTTAAAGGAGTCTGTTCTTTCTTGTGAGTTGCTGTAGGTTAGATGCAAAAAAGGACGTTGGTATTGCTGCGCTGAATATTGGAGTGCCTCAGTGAATCCTGCCTGCAGGAATGGAAATTTAAACCAAAGCTTAGCCTGGAGCTACTGCATACCTGGGGTAGTGGGAATGCATCACTTGTCATTCCCAGTGGTTACTATTTGAGAGATTATTTTCCCCTCCTGGATTTATCTCTGCACTCTTTGGCAGTGTCTTAAGATAATAGGTGCAAATTTGGATTTTTAGGATAGCAAAAACTTGTCATCCTTTAGATACATTTCTTAAACAAATTGGCGGAAAGTACCCCTTTTGCTGTGTTTCGTCACTTACATGGTAAATGTCAGAGATGAAATTATTATAGTGTGGGCAAAAACCTGTCTTATCAGTACAAAATTAGTGAGACAGTATTGGTGGATGGGAGGGAGTAATGAAATGGGAGTTAGAATGGTACATATTGGGTCAGGAGGAAGACAATAACAATTTGATGGCTCTGATTTTTTTGTAGCTATATTTTCAGCGAATTGAAAGGATGCCCAGAATAGTAATAGTGAATCAATGCTGAAAATTATTCTTATTGTAAATGTAAAGAGCAAGTGAAGAAGGAGCACTGCTGTGAAACCAGATGATTTTTTTTGGTGTGGATTTTATTTTTAACACTTTTTGGTTTCGAAAGGGAACTATCAAGAGATGAACATTGAAGGCATTTCACTTGTATTATGGCACTAAATTTTCAAGACAGGAAAAGAGTGAGATGGTGCAATGGGAAATTTTTGCAAAAAGGGTAAGAAGCATAAATAGCTCTTTGTTTTTCGAACTTCTGTAGTCTTTTTGTGTTCTAGTACAAATATAAGAGTCTATGCACTCTTGTTTGTGTATCAACAGGAGATATGTAGCAGAAATATATATGCTTAGTGCAGATTAATACTGTATTCATCTTTCTATGTTTTGTGTTTTGGCAAATATCCATCCGTCTTAGGATACTTGCTAATTTCAAAACTGACATGTGTTTCACAATATTCATGTGTTTATCCAATTTATCTCTTAAGTAATTGGGGCAGATAGTCAGTAGCAGATATTTACAGTTTGCATTTCATAGAACTAAACAAAGCTGCTATATGTATATGCTTATATTATAAACAACAAAGATGGTAGTTTTTTGCATATTTGCAGTGCCTAATTCTAAAATACAGTACTCTTAGACTGTCACTACAGTGGAAAACTTGCTAGCTTTTCCACAATTACAAAAATATTTATTCTGTTTATTTCTTCTGTTTTGAGATGCCTCAGCCCGAGGTGGACATGGAGATGGTTAGTTCAGGCTAAAGTCTGCCACCTTATTGTTTTGGCAAGAGGAAAAAGTTAATCAAAGCAGTAGGAGCAGTTGCATCTTTAGGGATTTGGAAAGCTTTTCTGTTTTTATTTTTGTGATCTAGAGTATGAGAATGAAAAGATAAGGACATTTCATCCCTAAACAAAATCACTGGTATTAAGTATTTGTTCTATTTGGAAACATTTTCATTTGGAAAAGTATTTGTTCTATTTGGAAAGCTCCTTTGCTATTGGAGGTATTTTGAAAAGAGGAGCAACACTTAGTAATAAATAGTGACTGAACTGCCAGTGCTAAAACTGCACTAGGATATGCCACTAAGACTGCATCTACAGCTGAAAGATGGTAAACAATAACTCTGAATGCTTGTGAGATTTTTCTTAAGTCTTTAATAAGCTTTCCTTTAAATCAAGAAAGGTCAAGTTTTGTTCACTTGTTTTATCACTAAAATTAAGGAAACTGTTTCAAGGGTAAGAGATGACCCATTCATACCTTACAAAAAATTAAAAAAAATTCTTATACTCATTTTTTTTGTTACGTTTATTTTGCTGAGACTAAAGGACGGATAAACAAGTTTCTTCTCCTTCTGAACTGACTTAAATCAATGGAAATCTCTATACTAATTTCTACACCATGGTTCAGCTGTGATGTTGATGTTTAGAAAAGCTTGCTACAGGAATTTGTATAATCATCACTAATTTGCTCATATGTTAATAATCACCTTGAAAGGTCCTGTCTGTCCAGAGAGAACTGCCTTAACCAGTCCCAATCAGTCTGTACATCTGTAAAGAAAATGATGGTACTTCCTGGAGATCAGAAGCTGAACGTTGATGCAGAGATGTACTGTAGCCAGAAGTGTGGGAGATGACACAAAGCTCTTTCTTTCCAGTCCTCTGTCCCCCAGTTAGAGTACTTCTATTGTCACCCTTTGACTTGTGTGTTCCTGTGTGTTTTGGGGTGGGTGTGACTGAACGAATATGGGCTTGATTCTTTTTGTTTCCAGCTGAAGCTACAGAACCTGTTCTCTTGCCTTTCTTCCCTTAATGAAGCAGGATCCATACAGCTCCCTGTTGCTTTATTGGCTTGCATTAGCAGCTGATATGAAAAGGGATTATAGTTGCTGAAAGGAATTGACAATCATAGAGAGAAGTGTTAAGAAAACCAGAAAAACCCAAAAACAATGGCCAGCATCTTACTGCTGAACTGGAAGCATTTGCAGTAAATGTACTTTAAATGTCTTTGAGGATTAAAAAAAAAGGCAAAAAAAAAGCCTAACAGCATAGTGAGAATGTATTTACAGCAAACATTCCTTGGCCTGGTTCCTCAGCTGTCATGGTTATGACTGTGCAGTTACTGCTGCTGTGGGAACAGGCTGGGAGAGTGTTTTCTTTGCTCTGCTTCCAGTAGTCTCATCTCTCACACATATTACACAGGTATGCATGTGTCTGCTCTCCTTTGCATAAAACAAAACAAATGCAAAACATGCAACTGTTTTGCTGGGTTTGTTGACTAGACAGGAAGAAATGGCCGAGAGCTCATAATATCTCAAAATGGCTCTGCCGGGGTTAGATTTTTAAAATTTTTCCCTCAAGGTTTTAAGGGAAAGTGATTTAAGGTTTCTCTGCAGCAAAGTTCAGGACTTTGTGCCTAAATGGCATCCAGCATCATTCTTGGAAAGAGCTAATGATTTAAGCATGATTTGAAATGTTTGCTGAACAGGAATAGTAGTGGTAGAAGAGCACGGGAAAGAGAAGGCACTGCTTGTTTTCTTTTCTAAATGAAACTTCCATTATTTATGTAGACTTGTTAAAAAAAATAGGAGACACCTAAAGCTACTCTTCTACTTTCTCTGTTCTCCTCCACTAATAAGAGGGTTTGTTCTTTCTTTCTAGCTGCTGTAGGTTAGATGCAAAAAGGGATGTGGGCATGGCTGTGCTGTGCCTAAGAGGCTGGTGCCCTGTCTGCAGGAATGAAAAGTTAAACCAAGGCTTAGTCTGGAGTCACTGCATACCTGGAGTGGTGGGAATACATCAATATCATTCTCAGTGGTACTGAGGGATTACTTTGCCCACCTGGAGGTACCTTCAGACTCTTTGGCAGTGCCGTAGCAGAATAGGTGCTGTATCTTGGGGTGCTGAAGTTTAGAGCTTGGTATGGAATAAGTGGAAATTAATGGTGTAAGTCAGTGGGACTAGGTTTGCCAAGTGGAATGAAGCAGTGCTGAAGATGCTGAATGAGAAGGCTGTAACGAAAGGCCTGTGGGCTCACTTTCTGTCTCTGTCCTGGATTTCAGCGCCTAAATGTAACCTTGTTGGACAGCTGTGTGGAGTGAAGATTTAAAGCCAAAACTGAACATCTTCTGTTATGTGCCAAGTTCCTTCTTTCAGCTGAACTTCACAGGCTTATTCTCTGTTCATAATAACAGCCTTGGGAGCCTGGAGGTGAGAGGTGCAAGTTTGGTTATGTTAGCAGTTTAGCATTTAAGGCTGCTACCCTGGAGAGCGCCCTGCAATCCCATGCAGCAGTCATAACCTTCTGCACTACAGTTAGAGATGCAAGATTCCTGAGGGCAGGACTAGATGTGTGAAGGGGGAGCATGACCAGATCTGTGCGGGAAATTCAGTTCACCTGAAGCTTTAGCTTTCTAGGTGAATACCTTAGCTGCCAGCCTTATATAGGATCATAGTGGCTTCTGTGGCTTTTGCATTTTTGCTTACCCAGTTTTATCCAGCTAAATACCACCTGCCTGGGAAGTGAAAACTGATATCTTCCCATTCATAGGTAGGTTCTCTCATATGTCTAATTGTGGTATTAAGCAGTTGCTATTATAACAGCAGAACCACAGGCTTTGTGATTTTGTTTTTGGTTTGATTCTTCTTTTCTTTAATGGCCACATGTGCTCAGCTTTGTGTTGGGTTCAGTGTTGCCAGTGGCAGGTGCATTTAGAGACTGTCTGCTACATTGGGCTTGCAAGACTTTCTCCTTTCCCACAAATGTGTGTGGAATTAATGGATCCCAAATTGGCTTAAGGTTGAAATTTTATGCTCAATGGAGATTTTCTATTTCCTTTCCTGAGCAGTCAAGATGTTTGGGAGAATGTGTAGGTGGAGCTCACCAAAGCTGCTTTTTGAGCATGTTTTTTTCCCATTTTTGAGCCAATCTTTTTCACCTTTTTGATCAAAATAGAAGTGGAACCTCGCTACCTTGGAGTATTGACTGAACTATGACACATTGTTTAGCATTACACATTAATTTTACTTATTAAATAACTATGAATGTAACTGTAGAAACAGATGTTAAAAATTAATATTGAATTAATATATGTTAAACTGATTGCACAGAGTTGTTTCTTTTCTTTTTAATAATCCAGCTTGCATTCTGTCTGTTGGAAGCTGACAGATTGATCCTTCACTCAAACCATCCTCCCATATCTCTTTTGCTCCCAGAAAATAACTGCAGATATCCAAGAATAGCAGCAGGTTTTGTACCAGTATTCTTTGTAGAAAGTGATTATTTCTCACATCCCAAGTGATTGACACAAACGTAAAGTAATTGTGCTTAAGGTACCAGAGATTAGTGTCATGGGGCTTTTTTCCCCCTCCCCCTCCCTAACAAAGGAAGAATTGCTTTTCTGTACTATTCATGAAGCTGTAGAAGATGTTTCACTTCTTACTGTGTTTTGCTCCATCAATAGTATCTTTTAAAAGAAAGATTATGTTCTCCTAGCAGAATGCTGCCTTTGGAATCCAGCTCTTACTATGCAACAGAAGTGGACACCCATTTAAAATTCTTTTTTTGCGAGATTTTTTTATTCTATATAAAAAACTATTAAATAAGAACTGGAGCTAAAGAAAAAGCTAGGAAATGAATAAAAATATGAAGACTCTCCATTGCTTGGCACTAATCTCTGGATGTCACTGAGACTCATGGTATCAGCACCTTCAGCAAATTATTTTAATTAGGTTTAGAATACAAGTAACACTTTTATTGGTGCAGATTCATAACTGAAGACGGTAGTGAATGCAAAAGCATGGTTCTGTGGGCATAGCAATTATTTTGGCAGTCTATAATTTCACATTTTAATAGATTATCTGTTGTCTAATTCATAGTAAATGCTCTTACTACTCCAGGAATATGACATTCAGCCCATCTTTAAATTGTGGCTATGGTATGTGTGTGACTGCAAAGTGTGTATAGTTTTAAAATTTATTTGTTTTTGTTTTTACATCTTGTCTGGGTCATTAATGCCCTTTCTGTGTTCTGCTATTTGTAAGGACAATATGTATGCAATTTTTCTTGCACCTTTCTGACCTAAAGGCAATTTTTTTGACAGAGAACATATACCAACTTCAGAGTCACAGTCCCATGGTCATGAATCTTCTCTGTTCATTCTCATACATAGTCCTGCTTACATTCTTTTCTCACACTCTTTCATCTTCTTCAGTCTTCCTGTAGAGTTTGTGCAGCCTTGTTGTTACTTCTTGTTGGAAGTATTGATTTTTGTGCTTTGAGGTAATTCAAGCAGACTCTCCAACACTGGCTTCATTTGCAAGGGGTAACTTTTTTGAATTCAGTGACTGCTGAAGATATACTTGTGAATTTAAGTAGAGAAATTTTAGAGGACAAATTTTAATCCATATTTCTGAAAAACAAGTTGTTTAAAAAAAAGAAAATGAACATTTTATTATTTAAAATTCATGTTTCAACTCAAGGCTAGTTGCTTTAAAACCTGATAACTTCTCACCGGGCAGAAAATTAAGTTCTATATTGAGATTTACTGTCTTTTGGCTTCTGTTCAGTGGTCTACATCTAATTGATTCTATTTTAGTTTTTATGTTGCACTATTTATGGTAATACTGGAGGGTTTTCTTCAGCAGCATTTTAAGTTACTTGAATAACACCTATCATGTTACTTTCTTCAAATAATCCTTTTTCAGAAGGCCTTGGACTGGCCTCTGTAGAAGTTCCCTTTTCTGTACAAGAAAAGCATTGTACATTGTGGTTGAGAAACAGAATTTTTTGACATTTTTAATCTAATGATTTTTAGTTTAAGTGCTGATTGAAAATCATTGTTTCAGTGATGGTCATTAAATGGTACCTACAGTAGTCTGTTGGTACCCCAGTAAGGAATTGATAATTTTTTTTTCTTATGCCAGAAAATGAACTGAAACTTAAGAAAATTCTATTTACTTCTCAAGCAACTTAAGGAAGTTAAATAACGTATGAAGCAATTTAGGAACATGGCTTTCCATTGCATAGTTTAAGTATTCAGTCTTAAATTATATATCAGCTTTTAACATCATTACAGAAATATAGGCATGTATACATATGGGGAGTGAGCTTATTAAGCTTCTCCCTTTTGATATTTGTTGCCAATACTTACAATATTTCCTTCTGTTGTTGTTTTAGGGAAAATCTGATTCAGGCAGCTTATATAAATTTTATGAGCTTAAGTTGGGTCATGATAATACTGCCTTAAAATGTGTTATTTGGCTTTGGGTTTGATAGCTAAACAATGATTTTGCCTTTGTGTATTAGTAAGGAGAACTTAAAAGAGAATTTGTGGTTTAGATGATGTTTTTAACATAGCTGTATCAACCTGGTGATTAGTTTAATTAGAAGATGCTAGCCCAGTTTCTTCTGATTTGTTTACCTTTACCTAACTTTTGTGCTTAGTTTCACTGCAAAAAGACATAGGAATAGACATTTGCTTATTCCATATTTCTTTTCCTGTCGTTATTCAGCAGCTGAACCAGAGGCAGTTCTGTATTGTAGAACCTGGGAAAATAACCCCATAGTGTATTTCTGAGGAAAGGTTTCTGCAAATTATGTATTGCAGACTGTGGTTCAAGGGTAGAGAGAGCAGCAGACCAGTGATCAATCTCAAGACTGTGTAATAGAAGTTTGCTTTCCAAACTGTCATCTTTTAGAGAATAGACTCTGGGAAATGGGAATCACAGCTCACAAAAGCTCTTTGTAGTAACAGCTTGAACCTAGAGGAAGAGCCTTTTATATGTGGTAGTGATGAGACAGTCTTCATCAGAATTACTCCTTGTCAGTCACCCCCAGAGATTATCCCTAGGCTCTTGTGGGCTTTCCAGACTGCCCACAGCTGGGTTCCATCTTCCCTTCAAGCTGATATGATGTTGACTGGGCTTCCTGAAGAAGCTTGGTGTTGAGTGCCTTCCTGTTTCCTGGAACACCACACAGAGAATAACTTTATTGTTACTTTCTGGCAGGTATGTAGTTTTGTTGGTTATACAAATGAAGGTGACAGAACACTTCAGGTTACTGTGTTTGTCTTCAGTTCTTAACATTATCAAAAGCCAACAGGGAGGAAGAGGAGGAGGCCAGTTTCTCTTTCAGTTGTTGAATTGAACAGCACTCTGGCATTCTTCCTAGATACTTATTTCTAAAAGTTACTCTTAACCTATACAGAGAAAGACTAGGAGAATTTCCTTCTCCTTGTGGATGTCATTGTAGCAAACTGTTCTTATGGTTCACCTCAGTTTCTCTCTGAACCTGGCACAGCGGACTGCTCATAAATACCTTAGAGGGAATTTGAACTGCTGCAGTGCATCTGTTTTTCATGGTGTTACATTGCAAGGCTTTGAGGTTGGTTGAGCATCAGAGGACAAGTCAAAGGGGCAGTTGTGTTTGTTCAGAAAGTGTTGAGTTGTGTTAAGCATGGTGGCATATCCTGTTATGATACTACCAAAGAGAAAATTTCCATAGGGGCTAAAAATCTTCTGGATTATGTCTGGGGAATGTCTCCTTTCTTTATCAATTACTTCTGAAAGTACATTAAAAAATTAGATTAAAGTGTCATGTTTCATTATGCTGTTCCTAAATTATCTGTTTGCTTACACTGTGAAACTGTTTACATGTTCCTAATGTTTGTGTGTGTGTCTAAGCAGCAGTTTGTAAGTAATTTTTCAAGGAATTATTTTATCTTATTATCATTTTACCATATTATTTTCAAGGAAATGTTTTATCACATAAGTACATGTGAATAGATATATAAATCTTCATTTAGGAACACAATTTCTTACCTTTACTTTGTTCAGCTGTTTGCCTGTATTAAATCATTAATATACACACCAAGTAGTTAGGAGAGGAGGATGGATCTGGCAGGAATAGAACTTAAGCTGCCTGCAGTGTAGCTCTTGCTGTTTTTCTGAGACTGGTGTTCAATTTGGCTGGCTGCTGCCAAGTCTGCACCTGCATAATGCTTGTTAGTAATTCTGCATGTATTCCTCTTAATAAGAACAAATAAATAATATCTTCTGTTATTTACTAAACAACCAAACATGAGGATTGCTTCAAAGTCATAAGTAGCAATCGCTCTTCTATTTTAATGCTTTATCATTTCTGCCTCATGCACAGAGGATGCTCAGGCTTCATTCCTCAGCAGAAATGTCATCTATATCTCTGTGTTCTACCTTGGGTTTAACTTGCTATTTAGAACCCCTACTCAAAATGCATATCTGGTATTTTGATTATGGATTGTCACATAAACAGAATGATTGATTAAAATAATTTACATAGAAGCATTCATGGGGTTTCTGAGCAAGGGAAAATACACAGAAGCACATGGCACTTAATTACTTTGCTTAACAATAAATGTCAAGTTAAACCTTTTTAAAAAAAGATGAATGCTGTGCTTAAGGAAAACGCAATTACATTTCTATGCTTTGAAATGTTTTACACATTGTATACATTAGAGGGGCAAAGACGTTAACACCTCTGTACATGCAAAGGTGCTGACAGATTTCAGATGCTACAAGGCAGGCTTTTGTAGCCCTGTCTGCCTATTGCTTGCAAAGGGAACTCCTTTACTGTAAGTGCTGTTAATCTGAGCTCATTTTCCTGTGTGAAACCACATTTGCATACACACACACTTCTGGGAACTCATTGAGAACATGAGGACAGTGGTCCCGATTTGGTAAATTGTTGCATATAAACAGGATTTGCATTCAAATTAGTGTTTTACATCACAGCCTGATTATGTGTTCCATTTTAATAATGTTGAATTAATGGCAGAAGTAGATTTCAAAAACCCACTCCTGATTTTATGTTCCAGTTCTAAATTTAATTAAAAATGTCTTTCCCCTCTTTGTTTCTGCTATGTTGCAGTTTAATAACAGACCTGGAATTTCTTCTTCCGTTAAATAAAGTGTACACTTCTATAACAAATTGTCCAAATTGCATTCAATAATGTGTTTAATAAAAGATTTTCATACTGCTGTATTCCTGTGGGAGGGTAATGGAGGAGCAACTGAATGACATCCAATCCTTGCAGAATAGAAGCAAATAAGAGGAAGTCCACAGTGAGAAATGGGGTTACATGCAGCATTCCCCAGCCCCAAGACTCAGCAAATCTATCTGTCTAGACACTACTGCTCACTACGAGGCAAATAGACTAACTCAGTTTTTTGCAGAAATTTTGGCTATATCCTTTTAGTGCAGCTCTCCCTTCTTGCCCTGAATTACAAATGAAAAAGAGGAAAATGAAATTTTGAAGATAATTACTTGACTGCATTGAAAATAAAAAATAAGGTTAATTTTGATTAGGAATGGTTTTCTAATCTAGTTTGCCACCTGACTTTCACCAGTTCAGCACCACCAGCCGTGGCATGGCTCAGAGAGGTTTGTGGAGGGTAGTTCTTTTATATATTCAGTACTTGGGGACCTTGGCGTCTTTACTATGGCTTTTTCTGAGCTTGTGGGACAAAATCCTTTCTTCTTCCTACTCTACACAGTGGCAAGATGTCCTCTCCACTCCTGCTGGAATGGTGTAGTTTCTCCATTTTTCTGTGCTCAAATTTGTAAGTATTAAAGCAGAATACACTTAATTTGATAGGCAGCTCATTTCTTTTTCTTTTCAATCCATGAATTTGAAGAAAATATGTGAAATAAGATGTTTACACTGTGAAAAATTAAATAAAGCGTTATAATTTAATTACACTATGTGTTAACAGAGTATTTTTCCTGTTGCCTAGCAATGAGATTTACCGTGAGATTCACCATGTGCTTAAGACTCCTTTATTAACTTCAGTTTTCAAAGGTTTATAACTTTATTGAAAAATCATTTGTAGGACAATCCAGAAAGTGCATGTTAGATGTTATGGGGTCACTTACTAAGGAAGTTTGAGGCAGAAAGCTCTGGTGCCCTCTGATTTCTGTACCCTTTCTCCCCTACTACAATATGGGGTAAATTTTGAAGGTAAGTTCTTGAGCAAAACTTTGTGTATCCCCACAAATCTGAATGTCTAGGAAAGGCTTTGAGCTGCTGGCGTTTGCTGTCACCTCCAGTAGTGTTGCACAACTGTAATGCTTGGTACATTGAATTGGTACATGGCACTTGATGAAGGAGACTAGTGCTCAAAGAGGTTGGAGGAGGAGCAAAACATTTGGTAAGGCTGAAAAGAAAAGCTCTAGGTCAAGCCCAGAAAGTCACTTTTTTTCACAGGAGGAGCTAGCTTAAAGTTAGGGCCTGCAAGTATATGCAAAACCAGACAACTTTTAGTGTGAGGAGAAAATATTTTTCATTCCAATTACTTCTGATAAGGGTGGTATTTGGATTGTTGTTTACTACTCCATAAGGCAGTGCTGTACCTAAAAGGACTTGAATTTGAGCTCCTGGAGAAAATGGCTGAAAACTACTAAATATCCAACATTTTTTTCTAAGACTATATCCAAGAACCAAATGCTTTTGGCAGACAAAGTGATTAGAAACTGTGTTAGAATGATAGGAGTGGTATGCCATTCATAGATGTGTTTCCAGACTGCATCTTGCTGCAAGGTAGAAAGCAAAAAACTGATTTATTGATTCTATTTTGTAGAAGCATTTAAGGAAGGAGAATATGAATACTGGAATTGTATTATATGTTGTATATATATGGACTGAACAAAAGATGCCAGAATCAGGCTTCATGAAGATGTGGGAGGGGGGAGGTATTTTGAATTAATCCATTAATCCTTTTTAAAAGCTAAAACTGCCTGTACCTACCTAGCATTTCAAAATGGTTCTGATTATTATGAAAAATCTGGATTTTGCATATTGAGATTTATGCATGTTATTTACAGAAGGTCTGTGTGTTTAGTTGCAAATCTTCAAGGAATGTGGCTTTATTCATGTTATAAACTACTATATCTATATAATTTTAGTTTGTCACCTTTATAATGGTTGATTTTTAATTAAGAAACATAGAAATTTGAAGTTCATGCCTTCATGTGAGCAAAGTAGTTTTTACTGGACAAGGAAGCATTCATCAGCACTGGCATTTTTCTGGTGAATAACTAAACAAGATTAGTTAAGCAAACCAAAGTGAAAACTAGACTTTTTTTTTCCAGGTAAAATGGCTCCTCTACCCATGATTTTTTCAGTATGTATAGTTTTGCACATAGATGTAGTTTTTCTTTGAGGTTATGTAGTCTCAATATGATTATGAATGGTAATTGATTTTAAAAGTCTACTAGATGTATGTAATTTTTTTGACGAAATGTGGATATTATAAATGGCATAGATTAATACCAAATGTGAAGAAATGTGGCATTTGCTGTGATTAGCAGAAGTGGCATTTCCTGTTTAGCTGGACTGTCATGGTTTAGTGTTCCTGCAACCTTTGTATAGAAAAGGAGGGTGTACCTGAGTCCCTAATTTAGACATCTAAAGTTAGAATTTTCAGCTAACCTTTTCCATCCATGTTCTCTTATAAGTGCTTTGAAATCTTCGTTCTTCCTTAGTTTGCCTTGAAAAATTCCATTTTTCACTGGAGTGCTTAGTGGGTTAGTGATCTGGATTTCATGTAGGACGTGCTTCCCTAGAAGATCATCATCCATACAAGAACTGAATGAAAATGAACGGGTGTTGCCTGACAGGGTCTAGTATTCCATGCAATAACTAGGGGACTGGCAAAGTGTTGATTATTGTTTGCTGTTAAAATTGCACTTGAGGAAATGTGTAAAATGCAATGCTCTAGTTTGGCATTTTCCTGTTTTAAAGCAGCTCATACACTTGTATCCTGTATATGTTGTATCAATCAGAAAGATACCTTATAATTTTATCTGTTGGGAAATGTTTAAATAAAGTATAGAGAGCTCCATTATATATACTACTATATATATCTATATCTATATCTATAATATATATACTGTGTGCTCCATTATGTAGAATAGGCCTAGGATCATTTCTGTTCTCATTAAGAGAATGTTTATCTTGCTGCACCATGCTCTAGGGGGAGTTTTTTGGCTCTCCTGGAAAATCTGTCCTAGTAAAAAAATGTAAGTAATCACAGCATTCTCATAATGGAGTCTAATATCTTTAATGGGTGTACTCATTTGGTATCTAGCAACAATTAAACTTTTTAAATTTTAGAATGTTAAGAATGTTGTCACTCTGTATAATTACAGCTGGTGATTTTAATTTAACAAATCTGAGGTGTTCTGTTTCTTTATTTTTCTTTTCTCCCAACACGTCTTTTTCCTAGGAAAAAAATCCAGTACTGATAGCTCTAACTTCATAACAACAAAACAGAAAAAGAAAAGGGCTATATATGTATGTAGTAAATAAACTACATAGTTTCAACAAGTGATAAGAAGGAAGGAAAGTAGTCTTAAATTAATGGAAATAACTCCTGAGTGGTATTTGTTGCACAAACCCCTCATTTTTAGTCCGAGTTTTACCTGACATTTGCTTCTAACCCATGATTAAGCAGCTTAAAGTAAACATTTTAAGTTATTGCTAATTTTTTGGGGGGGAAATAATTAAATAATAATTATGCCAATGAAGTTAATGATAAAGTTGCACTCATAGTTTTGAGTGATCAGCAAAGATTGTGTCTTAGGAAAATAATGTCTTGATCCTGTGCTGAAAGTGTGACTAAGAGGGCATTCGCATCTCATTATTATTCTTCTAGAGGTCTTTAGTTCGCTTGTTTACATTACAAGAAACAAGGACTGCACTAAAACACAAAGTGCCCTAAATAAAAACACGTAAACCTCCACATATGTTTATATTGTTGTCTTCTAGGTTGACTGGGGTCAGCTGGACTATTTAGTGATTGACATGCCACCTGGGACTGGAGATGTACAGCTGTCAATATCACAGAATATTCCAATTGCAGGTATGTATATTGCTCTACTGTTTCAGAGATTTGTAGTTAATTAAGTTCAATAGCTTTAGAAAAATCTTACTTTAAAACATCAGTCAAAAATTACTTTTATTTTCCTTTCCAGCATGCTGAGAAATTGTTTTATCAATTGTGTGGTGTTGGAAACATTATCAGTGATTTTTAACGTGTTAGCGTTACTAACTAGTTACTAGTTGTGTTACTTTCTTTTAAGCTAAGTTTTGAAAAGATAGAGAGGTCAGCTGTAACTCTTGAACGAAAGACAGTCTTGCCAAAACCTGCTAAGTTTTGTAGTAGAAAATTTCCTTCTCTGTACCTACTGCATAGTAAAGAGAATGAAATAAGAGTGATTCATACCCATTTTCTTAGGTACAGTACCTAGTAGGTTGCATGTGTCAGTAGCAAAGTGGGAAGGCCTTTAACTCCCAGGGTTTTAAGCAATGAGGTGAAACATGACTGTGGCACAGAAGTTTTTGGAAAGGTAGAATTTAATTGAATAATGTACATAAGGGCAGTAAAATTATGCAGTTAAAGAGTTGTGGCTTTATTAAGGGCTTTTTAAAGTACGATGGCTATTGATAATTTCTGTTTACTACAGTGCACCTAAATGTCCTGATTTAACATAGAAATCGTCATTAGACTCTTGATTTTTCAAGGGATTGTTGTGCCCTTTTCCCACAGAACTGCACTGCTTTCAGAAATGTGAGTGGTTATGCTGCTGCACTAGGTCCTCTGGGACAGAGAGGTGATGGAAATTACTTTAATCCTGTATGTCTTCTAATTTTTGCTGATGTCTGATTTTTATTTGAATTCTGAAATGGCTTCACTTTGTTCCTACAGTTGTTCAGTTCAGCTTATTTTTTCATTAATCCTAGCTTCATAAAATAAGGAGTGATGGCATCACTTTACATTTGTATTTCCCATTAGTTGGTTTTGTTGACCGTGCTGAAGTTGACTCTTGTAGTTTAAAAAAAATCATGCATTCTGCTTTTGATGAAGACAAACACAGCAGACAGGGAGTGATAAGATATGTAATTCCCTGTGTTCTTACTGGCTTGATGAATTTGTGAATTAGGAAGAGTTTTCTCTCTTGTTTATTGTGGCTATTTTTCATCCTCACTGGAAGGATGTATTTTTGTGTGTTACAACTTGAACTTCTTTATTCTTCTTTCTTGTTTTGCTCATTACTTGCTTTCTGTCTCTTTTCTCAAAGAATCCATCGCATTGTTTAGCATGGTTTTATTTTCTTCAACTTGGTTCCTTTCAAGGGTGTGGAAGAGAATGTTACAGATCTTGATGATCGTATCTTTGGAGCAGTGTACAGAATTCTGTTGGGTTTTGCAATTCGTATTTTCTAAGCACTCTGTCTTTTACTTTGTTACAGAAAGTATTTGGTGTTGTGCAACTCTATTCCCTTTCTGGTTTTCTTGTTCTTTCTTTATCCTTTGAGGATGCCTTGAACAGTCATGGTATTAGTGGAATAATGTCTCTGTTTTTCCTCAGAGACAACATATGTATCTTAGTTTAGTAAATTTAAAGTGCATTATCTAATTTGCATGAAAGTTGTTCTTTGATTTGCATTCATGCATATGTGAGATACAGTATTTGCATTACGATTCTTTCATTATTAATCTGTGGCTTCCTCAGGATAGACAGTGTAGAATATTTTTATTTTGCCTCTAAATAAATTTACAAAACCTGCACACATATTATTGCCAGCCACTTACAGAATTTTCTGTGAGTGGGAGAAGGAGCACTGGTGAAGATGTTTTCTTTGTGGTGGGTTTGCCCAGATGAGGCATGAAAAACTGTAGCTTCGCAACATCTGAGCATAAGAGAGAAACTGCTAGGATATGTGAAATGATATTGGGTTTTACTTTTACAAAACTGGTTTCTTTTCCTGCATCACAGTTCCCATAGCTTTCTTGAGTCAAAGGGAGGCTAGAGGAATACTTAACAGGTGTAAGAGCAACACAACAAGACATGTCTTATAATTCCAGTAGTCATTAAAGAGACTGTCAGCCTCAGACAATCTTGGCTGGAGCAGCAGTTTTGTGTGGGTACTTTTCCTTTAAAAGAAGGTGGAAAAGGAGACTACTGTGACTTTTGGTTTTATTAGTCTTAGTCGCCTTACAAGGAAACACATCTTATTTAGTGTATTATTCTTTAACCATCTGTAACTTCGCTCATGTTGCAGTCATTCTTCAGCAAACTCATAGATGAGAAATGTTATGATAGCTTGAAAATGTGGTACCTATTTCTGCATGAACACCACTGCTTTCTTCAGATGCAAGTTTGCTTTCTAAATAGAAATCCAGGGTCAGTCTGGAGAAAATGGCTTTGTTCCTGTCCATTGTTATTTGATTTGTATTGTGTTCTGCTTCCTTGCTTCTGCTTTATTCTTCTGTTCGATCTTTTGCACAAACAAAACTTCCAGAAACGGGTTCTTTAGCACGTATTGAGTATAAATGCTTGGAAAAGTTAGAAACATCCTTACACATTTTCCGTCTTTTAAAACATTTGAAAAACAGAGGGTTTCAGCTGATGTTATGATGTTTGCTATCAAGATATAGTGTGAACTAATGGTATTATGAAATATAAGGCTTGTGATTCCTTTGCATTACCTAGTTGCTAAATTGAGAAATCTAACTCTGTGGATTTGTTTGATCATTTAGCTAAAGGAGCCATAAATTTAATAAATATTATTGGAGATAGATAATTAGCCTCCATAAAGACTGGGAGAGCAGTTTATTATTCTCTCCCTTTGCAGTGGGAGGACTGCGTGGGAAGCAGCAAGAGCATCTCTGTTCAAGAGGCACTCTCAGAGCCCTGCACAAGCATTTCTGCCTTGTGGAGAAGCTGCATTGTGGGGGCTGACCATTAAATTAGGCTGTCTGCTGCCCTCTCCTTATTAACGTTTAAGTGAAGTCAGTGTTAGTGAAGTGTGACAGCTTGACAGCTCTAGAGACTGACCCTGTCTCAGCTGGCGAAGCCAGCTCCAGGTCAATACTGGAATTGTTCCATTTGCTAAAGGTTTGTCATATCACCTTTTTCTTTGGATATTGAGGTGCCATAGCAGTGAAAACCATGACAAGTATACATCCACCCAGTGGGAAGCTGACTGAGACTAACAAATAATTTCACATCTTACTGAGCAATCTTTTAATAATTACAGTAATGAGTATTCAACTGACTGTGTTTGTGAAAGAATCAGAAAGGTAAAAGGCTTCAGGTTTTATTTCAGTGCTCTTAATTTTCCCACCTTCTGAAAGTAACTTTTTTCCCCATACAAAGCACGTATTATAATCTTTGTAATAATAAGCTCTGGAAAGGTTGGTAATAGGAATCAGAAAGACAATTAGTCAAGATAAGCAAAGTGAAAGCAATGTGAATACTATTTTGTTTCTCAAATTCTATAGAAGCAGAAGATTGTCATTGCTAGTCATACTGGAAATTACTTTTGTCACCTCTCAGATTTAAAATCGAGATAACACAGAGTTTGTACAATTTTTTAATTGCCTTATCCTAGAAATGGTGTAATTTTTCTGAATATTCTTTCAGCAATATGTATGTTTTAATTATCCCCTGAAAGCCTTTTTCAGGTAGGGCTGAAATATTTATTAAAGAAATTTTTGTTAGTTCAAATATGCATTTTCAAAGAATTGTAATTAATAGGATTTATTTTGGCAGCAGTGATTTGGTAGATTATTTTAAATAAAACCAAAAAGCATATTTTTGTCTCTACTGGTTAAAAATCTTATTTCTATTCAATTTACATTGAATAGGAGAAAGTAAAGGGATGCCACCAACTTGAAGATATTTGGCATTTTAAAATTCCTTGTCATGTGACACACCAAACTTGCAAACAAAATTATTTACTCATATTTGTCGCAGTGTCACACAGACCAGGCTGTAGCCTTGTGCACAACTATTTTATAGCAGTGTGTGGGAGTGAACAGAACCAGATCTTGGCTCAATATATAATAACATACAAGAACAGGGAGTTCCAGTTGATGAGAAGACTCTCCAGAAATGAACATTAAAAAAAGTAAATGGAGAATTTAAAATCAGCTTTAAAAAAAATACTGTTGATGTTTTATAAAACTGTGCATGATTTAGCATGGAAAAGAATTGTGACTTGTATAAGGGTGACTTTTGAAGTCATGTGAAATTGAAAGCTGAGTAGGTATGGTGCTGTTCTCTTGTCTTTTCTGAAGAGAAATGATCAAAAAAAGCCCAGTGCTACAGTACAAATTGTGTATAGCATACAGTTTAAGAAGTGTATCTGTAGTCTGTCATTGCTCTTTGTATGAGTGTTGGTTTACTCCTTGTTGCACATCTCTTAGTTGGGTGCACACCACAGATGCAAGGCATCTGATCTTTCCTTTTGCTTTAACAGTAATATAAATGTTTTTCTCTGTTTCTGAGCTTGCTTTCTTCTTCTATGGTGAAGGTACATAATTAGTTTCTGCAGCGAATTTTTGAAGCTGTTTTATGGGAGCCATTTGGGTAATAGTAAATTTTACTTGATCTAATTCTCAATGGCAAATATTTTTAATATCAGATTTTGATGTAGATTTACTCTTCATGCTGTATTTTGATGTTCAGATAGCTGCAGGAAAGGAAAGGCAAGTGGGTTTAGGATAGATTGAAAAACAGAAAAAAACTCTGAGTCGCACAAGTGGGGATTTTAAAACTGTTCTTTGTATTTATCCAAATATAATTTGCATGTTGAAATAGTCTGCTTCTGTTGTCAAAATAAATGTAATTGATAAATGCAAATTATTGTCAGGGTATTCTTCGCTTTGGACACTCCTGGTGCTTCATTATGAACTGTCAGACTCAGTAGACTCTGTAAACTTAATTTAGAGACAAAAATATAGTATGAGTTTACAGATTAATACCTCACACTCTTTCAATATAAATTCAGATTTCATTCTTGGCTCATGGAGTTTGATTTAACACACATTTCCTGTTGAAGCTGAATTGATAGTGTATTCAGTGCAAGTTCTTTAAATTTTATTGTTTCTGGAAAAATAGTTTCCAGGTATTCAGGAAAAAATTGTGAAGAATGGAGGCTTTGCAAACTGGTCTTTCTGAGGTCTGGCAGCAGTGGATAAGTGTATGCTAAGTACTAGATCAACTGCAATTGTCTTGTTAGTTTTTTAGACCAATTATTCTGAATAGGAAGAGCAAACTAGCCTAGTGTTCAGCTGACAATTGCTAAAAGTGAGAGAAATTCATATGAATAATAGTACTGCATTTTCCCCTCTAGCTATTTCTTCTGAAAAAGGTAAATGTTCAAATCTGCTCCTTACCATCTCCACCTCCAGGGGAAAAAAGTAAACAACAGAATGGTTTGGGGAGCTGATTTTGAAGTAATCTCACTGTTGTCTTTTTCTGCAGTAGAATCACTCGTTTACCCAGTTCTCCTCTTTGGATTGGGATCTCTCATTTAAAGAAAAAATCATATTCTTTTGTCAGAGAGACTATTTGGACTTTGCTCTTGCTTAGTACAATTCTCATAATAATCTAGACATGGTTGGCAAATGCCCTTGAAAGCCGGAGGTGGAATGGAGTTGAGCAGAAAAATGCTAATTCCGATAGCCAAGAAAGAGTGCAATGTGGCAGTGTCTGTGAGGAATTAGCTTTTTGTTTTAGGCCTGTACTTTGCAGGTAGTGCTTGTTCACAGATATTATTATGAATATTTTCAGTGTTTTCACTTCACTAAATAAATACTTCACTGTAAATTGCATTAGTATGACACGTGTTCAGTTTGCCATGACCAAAACTAAACATTTTATCACAGTGAGAGTTCTCCTTCCATATCTTTCCCCCTGTGATCTGGTGTGTAATGATGAGGGCAGTTAGTATAGATGAGGGCAGTTTGAAAAGTGGATCAGTATAGATGAGGGCAGTTTAGCTTTAGGGTGACAGGTTTATCCAGTTGACAGTTCCACTGAGCAGGAGGAAGAATATTGGTGTAAGATTTCTGTTCTGTTTTCATGTGGGCAAGTTGGTAGTGTCCTGATCTTTTATGGCCTCCTTAGTTCTTGGGCAGAAGACAATGTTGGAAACATCCCGTCTGAGCAGTTGTTCCATGACTCCTCCAAGAAAAAGGTAGCAAGCAGGCTGGAGGTGTGATGCAGCCAGGATCCAGCCTTTGGGACAGTTCTAAGCTATATTATGAGGTTGAAGTGAGGATCCTGTAATGCAAAATCACATTTGTGGCTCTTTTAAGTTGCTATTTATAATGAGATGCCGCACACAAAAGCTGTGGAACTTCTTTATAAGGTTTATCCTAGAAGATGAACAATTTTCTAATGTTAGTTTATTTCTAATCGTTGCCAATTGAAAATACAGCAAAGACAGAAGTCATTGTTCTTGCAAGATTTTTTTCTGCATCTTCAAGTGCAAAGATGTATCTCTAATTGCAGGCAAATTTTATCTGTGAAGAGGCAAATTTAACAGAAGGTCAGAGGGGCTCTGAAGAGATCCACAATAGAGAGAAGAGGTTAACCAGGCTATTTATGGCTGGAAGATGTCATCTAAAAATTTGAGTTTAACACAGTGGAAAAGGTAGCAAAAACTTTAAGAAGTGCATGAGTGGCGTGATCAGATCAGGCCATCTACAGCTTTACTGAGGCCTGAGTGTGATTCCTTGCCAAGAGTGTTCAGTGGCTGTCAGTCAGCAGATATGATTATTCTGTGTCTTTATCCTCCAAAACTCTATCAGTCTCCCTGGTCAGTTATACTTCACAGCTTTTGAGGTGGCACTGTTTGCTAAGAGGCTGATATAAGACATGATCTAATAGTGTGTGGTGGGATCCTTAATCTTGGATGAGAGACACATAGCCTGATTCTGAAATCTGTCTGTGAAGACACTGGAGGGGAAAAAGAGTGTATTCGGGGCATCCTTTTCATCCTAAGGTAGACCTTCTATGCTGCTGCTGCTGAGCTGCTTTTTAGAGCTCCGTGTTTTTTGCTTGGGTACAAATTGGCTATAGCTAAGGTTTGGTGAGATTTCACCTTATGCTTTATAACTCCAAGCATCTAATGTAAGCCTTTATGATGCAGTGAATATAGGTGATGTTTTCTATACCCAGAAATTATAGCCTGTTTGAGTGCTTGTAATTTGCTGAGCACCAGTCCACCAGAAGGGTACCAATGTGCCGTGTAGGCACATCTTTCTTTTACTGAGGATTAAGGACCTGGGGTTGAAACAGAAAAGCAAACATCAGTGTTACAGGGTATTGTTAGTTCTGTCTGTATATATAATGTGTCCTAAGGATTAAAAATACAGTTAACATAGTTTTTACTAATACAATCTCTTCTGGAGTACTGAGTCCAGTTCTGGATCCCTCAGTACAAAAGAGTCATGGAGCTCCTGTAGGTAGACCAGTAAAGGGCAAAGAGTAGGGAATGGCAGCATGTCACTTATGAGGGACCAGACGCTGTTTAGCCTGGAGAAGACTGAGAGGGGATCTTATCAATGTATATAGGTATCTGAAGGGAGAGTGTCAAGAAGGATCTGGGCTCTTCTTGCTGGTACTGAGCAGTAGGAAGAGAGGCAGTGGGCAGAAACTGATGTACAGGAAATTCCTTCTGAATGCAAGTAGGAACTTCTTTAATGTGCAGATGATTAAACACTGGAAGAGGCTGCCCAGAGAGGTTGTGGAGCCTCCGTCTCTGAAAATACTCAGAAATCATCTGGACAGAATCCTTAGTAACATACTCTAAGGGACCCTGCTTGAGCAGGGAGATTGGACTGCATGATCTGCAGTGGTGCCTTCCAGCCTGACCCATTCACAGATTCTGTGTGATTTGGTGAGCATGCATCAGCTTTTTGTCAAAGCTGTTGCATGTTCAAATACATCAAAATTAAAAAAAAATTGAATGCATGAGTAAGTAGATAAGTCAGTTAAACATAAATGTGCTCTACTTAGATATCCTTAGTATGCTCAAGGCACAGAAATTATTTTTCTGCACGCAACTGCAAACACAGAATTTTTACTGTGTTTCAGTGTGCGATGTGATTAGTATTATAGTTTCTGCAGCTTCTCCTTGAATTTGTCAGCCTCAGTTTGTCTCATTCAGACATTTTTGTAAACATTGCACGTATTGCTTCGAGACATACTATGTGCATGAATTCCATCATATTTTGTTACTTTATGGATCAAAATAACTCTTTACTGTTTGATATTCCCGTTAACTGTGTAGAGTCAAGATAGCAAGGAAAGTGTAGGCTGCATTCTTTCTTGCTTATCATTTGAATAATTTTCTGAATTAAACATATGCAAACTTATTCAGGGAGGGGAGCACTGTGAAAAGTCTCATTTGCCATATTTGGTTGCTAGTAAAGGAAATAATGGTGCAAATAATTTGAATTCTTGAACTTCAGGTTGGGTTTGTTGGACTAGCAGATGTACCAAAGAAAGAGAGAAGATACTTGTTTTATAGGGTGTTGATGTAAGTCAGTACATGCTGGCTGTGAATAAATTTTGCCTGTAGCTAGCTCAGAGTAAAAAGGAAAATAGGAGAGAAACAACTGTTACAACTTCAACAGCAGCTTCTTGAGCACGTTGGCTTTTATTCTATGGAAGAAGCCATGGAAATTGCCCACAAGCATAATTTTAACTCATGTATTTCAGGAGCCAGGGGTTTTTTGTACAGGGAGTTGGTGCTTGTGGCAGCCCAAACTCTGTAATGTGCCATTGGGTCATTTTGGCAATTTTGGTTTTTTCCCTTTGAATGAGAATTTGTTAGTAAAAAAAAACCTCTGTTCAGCTGCTTGTGGTTCTAATGGGTGTTTTTGTTGTGCATAGTCTGTCCTTCATGCCATGCCAGTTGTTAGATTCTTAAAACAATTAATAATGAACCAGAAAATGTAGACTTCATTCTTGTTGACTGCATATTAGGTTCTGTGTGAAGATCGAGGGAATGTTGAGCCAGCATCTTCAGAGAAGAGTGTGAATATAAGTGCGTATACACACAAGGCACATATTTCCAATTTTCCTTGGAAAGAAAGCAGTAATAAGCATTTTTCAAGTATTCAAAGATTTTTATTTTACAAATATGCAAAAATCTCAAGGACACTGAGTCTAAATTATTTACTTGTGGCCTGTGCTTTTAGGAAAAGGTGCATTCATTTTGTGGAATTGCCCCTACATTTAGGTGCTTCTTGTAAGGTAACCCTGTGTTTGGTGAAATGAGGAGCTAAGGTGATTTTAGTGTAACTGAAAAGCTTACACATTATTCTTTGTGATGCCATTGGAGACAGGTTGGTTTGGGAATGCCAGCAAATTATTTGGATGCCAGAGTTTGAGCAAATAGGGAAATTGCATTTGATGGTACATTACATGTGCCGTTCAGTTTTTGGACTTGTGTGTAATACTGTGTAAGGCAGAGCTTGGCAGCTTTTCAGGAGTGAGGTGCCAGATTGTATTTTTCTTTCACAAATTAGAGGTTAAGAATGCTGGCTGAAAACATTCAAACACGCTGTCAGGCAGTGTTTGGAAACGGCTGGCTGTCAGCAGGCAAGATCCCACCCGGCAGTAGAAGGATGGTGTAGGGGCAGGGCTCCCTGTCCCAGTGCTGCCAGAGCCCGCAGTGCTCTCAGAATGCCAGGGCTTCTGGTGTTCTGGTCCCTGCCAGCGATGGCAGGGTTGCATGCCTCTGGAAATCCACCCACCTCTTCCTTTGCCGTGTACACTGAGGATTGGGAGCTGCAGGCCCAGTAGGAAACTGTCCCAAGCATCTGGAATTCTCTGTTGTAATTGCTGTTAGTGTGAAGTTTGACATAAATTTCTTGTACATGGTTGGCATAATGTGACTTTACAGAACTCTTTTTGTAATAGAGACTTTTGACACTAGATGATCAATGTGAAACCAAAGCCAATCAATTGACCAATAATGCTCCCTTGTACATTACATTTTTTTAAAATAGGGACAAGCGTGAACAGTTTTCTGTTGCAAGTTTTGAGGAAATAACATTTGAAACCCCTGAGTATTTGGAAAAAGGTGCTCTTTGTGAAGTGATGTGGAATATTCTGATGTCTGTATTGGTTTTTCATGCTGTATTAATCAAGAAGTAATAACAGTATAGGATAGTAACCTGTAGGCTTACTTTACTTTAGACTCTAACTTTGAGAAGGAGGTCTGGCTGTTTTGTATGCTTAATAACTCTCAGGAGTACTAATTATCAGGTAACCTGGAGCCATGTCTGAACAGTGAGCAACACTTTATTCAAACCTAGTGCAAGTGTGCATCAATTGGCCTCTTCCTTTGTGGTATCATTTATACAAATGCACTGGTGTCTAGTGTGACATGGTTCAAGAAGGTGTAGCAGGTCTGGAAAACAACAGTCTGATTACAAGCAGCTGCCTCCTGGGTTTAGAACAAGGCGTATTGTTAAATTAGAAGCTTTCGAATATAGTTACGGCATGGGATTATCTACTGTGTAGATATTCCCAGAGTACCACCTCTGTCAGCATGTGGATGGTTGTATGATACTAGATAACTTTTCTAATTTAGAAAGTATAGATGGTTTCTACATAGAAAAAGTTATGATGAAAGTATCTAAAATATTTTTATCACTTCATATTATATATCAGTTATTCTGATCATTGTATAATAAAAAAACCTGGCATAATTTTCTTCCTTAAAAGCATATAACTGTGTGACTACTGTGAATTTAGTAGTGTGTACTAAATATTTAAAATATTTAGCAGAATAAATAATAATATGCATTTTAATGGGATTTCATGTTTTCTTTTCCCAGGAGCTGTGATTGTCTCCACTCCACAAGATGTGGCTTTATTGGATGCGCACAAAGGGGCTGAAATGTTTAGAAAAGTCCATGTACCTGTAAGTCTCTACATGAAAAATACCAGCAGATTTTTCTTTTTCCAAAATGTAAAAAAAAAAAAAATTCCATATGCAGCAATAGATAAACATTCAGAAATCACTTGAATTTAATAAATTCTTGTTAAAAGGCTTATAATCCATCTTTTATCTGTACCAGGAACTTGGTTAAACAGAAAAGAGGGCGTTTTCTCAGGCTGAAGCCATAATAATAAATGATTTGTTTTAAGTCTGTTTGTTTAATCATGTGGAATGGATCAGAATGGAAGTAGTGGATCATAGGAAGTAATGCATGCCTTTCAGTTATACTGTGTGTCCTCATTACATGTCCTCTTCACTGCACTGCCTGTGTTGGGGCTTCAAATTTTATGAAATGTAAAAAAATAATTTATTGATATTTTTTAAGAAGCAAACTCAAATTTTTGTGGAAATATGCTTGTATCTAGTTACTTTGCCATTTGAAGGGCTCTGTAACTATCGTGACAGGTAGAAGACTGTCCAGTCACTGTTTTTCATGAGGTTTATAGCTTATATCTTAGTTTACTTGTTTGAGAAATGAGAAATTTAAGAATATCCACAATTAGGAGAAAATATTAAACAGGCTGACATCCTTGACTTGATATTTTCTCTGGGTACTACAAGTTGCTAAGTAACTGAATGTAGTACTCTAGAATATGTTTATGTAGAAATTCATTTTTACTTTGAAATGGGCAGTTGATGAAAGAATATGATTTGAAATGCTTCCTTATCATAAACTGTAAAGAAAAAATGTTTTCTTGTTTACCTGTGTGAAGGTCACTTTTACTCTTTCTTAAGAAAGGAAGTTTCTTTCATAGCTAGTGTTTTCCTAATCAAAAGAAAATGCTACAGAAACTTGAAGTGAATGGTTTCCCTTTTTTAATTTACAGGATGGCTTAACAAAATAAATACTTTGATGAATTCCTTATTACTAACTATTCTTTAAGCATATTTGCATCAAAATGGAAGTATTGTAACATTTATAATTTGCTGCCAGAAGGAAGACAAGAGGAATAATATACAGAACATTTTGTTTTGGTTTTATGTTTGGGTTTGCTCAAATGATATAAAATGGTTTTCTTCAATTTAAATTGTGTTCAAGTAAGTACTTCACTGAATTTTCCTTTTGTTTTAATGAGAAATTACCCTGATTTCTTTCTAAAACTGTTCGATTCAATGTCTTTTGAAGAGAATGGCCTCCAAGAAAATCGTGCATTCTAGGATGGACTTGGCTAATACTGATTTGACTAGTGGAAGATATTAATTTTGATCTGTTTTGGTTCATTGGAATTATCAGATCTTGACAAATCAAGTGAGAAGTCACAATAAAGCTGTTACACCATATGTTGAGTTTGAATGTGCTTGGACCAGTTATCAGGCCTTACCTTTTTCATTAAGCTGCTTTATTTTGTTCTACTCTGCTTCATTTTATTCTGCCCTGTATGTACATGTGTACAAATATGTAAATTACTTGAGTTTTAAAGCAGCTTCTGCCTTTGTACTATATTTCTAAATGTCAACTAAATATGAGGATTTAAACAAAGTAAAGTGACGTAATTTTTCATGGACGGCTTCAGACCTGAGGTTTATGTCAAAGAGATGGAATCTGCACGTCTGTGCTAGAATTACATATCCTGATTACATAATTAACTGATCTTCAAATTTCTAATCTCTAAAATCTTTCATCTTTCCGAAAGTGCTTGCAAAGAGCTGACTTTTCAAAGAAGCACAGAGGCTATAGGTTGCTGAACTCTGAGTATGCTTTCTTATATTTAATGAACTGTGGTCTCTCCCATGTACATACAGGCATATATATTCTACCTTCCCCTCACACTCACTGTTATTAGTTATCAAAGACTCAGATGACACAATGTAGTATTACCACAGTAAAGTCACAGTTGTTAATATTGTTTGTCCTTTATTGAACTTGAAAGTAGAATGACTGAAGGAACTAATGAAAATGTGGAAAGGAGAGTCATCATTAAAACCAGGTTTACAGGGCAAAATTAATATTTTCAGTCTTAGGACACAGTCACTAAAAGAGGAGTGACATCTCTTGTGCAGTGGAGCACACCTACACTTAAAGTGAAGAAGGAATTAATAAAGTGTTGCTGACTCCTATGACAAGTTTCAAGATTCTTGTCTATTACGCAAGTTTGGCTAATGTTTTCTTGTGTTCCCAAGGGTGACTCAAATATTTTTGAGTATTTAGGAAAAAAACTGCCTAGTTTTTTAGGAGTTCAGGTCATTATTGTTTATCTTATCAAACATATCCCTGAAAGAAAAATCAGAGTTTTAGTTAAATCTGCAACTTTTCTAGAAGTTTCCTTGAATTGGAAGGTTATGCCGTGGATTTTGCAGGTTTCAAAAAACTGCTTAGGTGAACTCAGCTGTGTATTTCCTTCTGAGTTGTACTAAAATGGCTTATTTGGCTATGTTCTTACTGGCCTTCCTGAAGCATCCAGAGTAACCAGCCACAATTACGGCTTCATGTTGGGAGCAGATATTACAGACTGAAATTGCTCATTGTAAGATGAAAGGTAGGAAGACAGAAATACTGTGCATGTTTACTTGAAGCACTTCAGTGCAAGGTGACTGACTGACACAGGGAGTTGATGGCAGAGGAGCTGTAATACTGGTCACTTCAATCCCCATCAGACTGAAGTCAGACCTCAGCACCATCTGTCCTTAAGTACAGTGAATGACTGAAGTGGGTTTCTCAGGAACTGTCTCCTAATATAAATACAGGGAGCTTTCATTTCATCACTGTATTTTCTTTAACTTCGAAGGATGTATATTTGGATTTAAGCATGATTTATTGTGTAACCAAAAGGTTAGCTGAACACAAGAAGTATGTAAACATTCAGAAACTGTGTGCAAATAAGTCATAATGAAAGGGTTCTTAATTTCCTGTTATTTCTTGCCAGATGCCTCTTTGCCATTTAAAATAACAATTAGACTAAATGGAATGCAGCTTCATGCTGCTGCCATAGGTTAGCTCCTGTATTGTGGTACAAAGAAATTTTCGTGTCATTCCTGAGCCAAGTTTGCCAAGCTCAACAAGAACTAAAATAGAATTCACCCATACTTACAAAATAGTTTGTGTAGACAGTAACAGCTGCTTTGAAGCTATTACAAGTCTATTATTTGAGCAGGAAAATGAGGGTTATTACTGACTTCATTAGCAAGACCTATTACTTTGTAGATTTAAAAGCTCTGAAGGTCATAAGGAGCTCCCTTCTGTAAATATATGTGCAGAAATATGCATGGTAGAAATGCACTTCAACAGTAAAGTTGTGTATTTGGAAATATTCTATATTATACTTAGTATTTTTAAGTGTCATCTTCATATTCCAGAAGAATAAATTATATATTATTAAATATGCACTATTTATTGGCTGACAAACAGGACTAACATGGAAAAATTAAAATTATTGTATAATGCTGAAATGCCATTTGTTTAAATGGAGACAAAAAAGGACGGTGTATAAGGCCTCTAAAACTGGTCTAGCATCGGAGATAGAACTGTGTCTCAGCATTTGCTTTTGTATTGGCCGAAGGACTTCTGAGTTACTAGGTTATTAAACTATGAACAAAACAGCTGTAATAATTCCTAACTATTCACAAAACAATAGTAGACTACATCAATTTTTCTTTGATGATAAATTTGCTAAATCATAAATGTTATATGAGTGCTTTGAAGAGAACAGAAAGTTCAAACCCCAAGATACCTGAAAATGAATGAATTAAAGTGTAAATTTCAAATTACTTTTTTTTTCTGTGTACTCTCAAAAATGGCTTCCATATATCCTGGTGAAAATAATATTTTTCTTTTGTCAAAAATACACCTTTCAGTGCTCTTCAGTTTACCAACAGAGTAAAAACTCCATGGCTTGACTTTAGGGGAGAGCAGGATGAATGCCTGCCTAGAGGTCATCTGTAGAAGGCTGTGGTTGTGCAGGTCCCTTTTTACTGTCCCTGCCCCTTATACCCTTGGACATGTAGTATTTAATGTCTCTACTAATTTAAGAACTGGATGATAAAATTACCTGTAATAATTACCTGTGATATTAAACCTATTAATAATAATAGAAATATTACTAATATTTCTATTAGTAAATATATTCTTGTTCTTCTTGCTTCTCTGACAGTCCCTGGGAGAGAGTAGAAAAGGGGGAAGGTCAGTTTGAGGTGTTAAATTGTAAGTGGGTAAATTTTTTTTTAAACATACTATTTCTTAAAATGTTCCTTGCTTTAAACCACCTGAGAGTTTTACATAAGTGAAGGAAGATGTACCAAATATACTTTATGGTGGTATAGAAAAAACAGGTGACCATCTTTTGGTAAATTTCAGCTTATAGCTAAGGAAACTTCTATTATGGTATTGTAAATAACATACTTTTTTATTTTAAGTCCAGTGCCAGAAGTTGTACATTCACTTCTAATGAAATAGATTTGTTGCTCGCACTGAACACTGCTGTTTCCGCCTAGATATTCTTCATTAGCATAGTGGATATGTTTCTTCTCTAATAACTAGAGACCACCTTGTTCAAGCACAAAACTAGAAGGTTCAGGAAAATTTAGAAGTACAAAATGCTACAAAGTAAATAGCAATATAAATGGTGTATTATAAAACTCAACTATAGTGTATGTGACATATCTATGTAATATCTAAATCTGAAATTGAAATGTTGTAACATTGAATCTCTTAAAGATGTTCCGTAGGTGCATAGAAATTTCTACCCTGTAGCATTTGAACACTGTTTTCATCACTTCTGGAGATTTTGCTCTGCCTCGATGAAGAGTTTTGTTTACTATGTGAATAAAATGAGATTATTAGCATTATTTCACATTGTGAAAGAAGAATTTTTGTATGAATGACTTGCCAAGTTTTTGTTTGACATGTTTTATAAGGATGATGTTGAAAACCCAGCATCAATGGAAAGGTACCCAGGATGTGCGTATTAGATTTTTATGCTGTGGGTTTTGCCACTTAGTTTCAGATAATTATTTCTGTTGTTTGATCTTTAAAATGTGTTACTGCTCTTCAGAAGAATAACAAATCTGGTTCTTTTTGAAAACATTTCCCTACAGGATAACTTATAAAAATACCTTAAAAGCATGTCTGATTTGTAATTTCTTGTAATGGTATGTTTTTATTTTGTCTTTCTTGAAAAATGCGAGGTACAAAACTGTAAAACACAGCATGAAAAGTCTTCCAGTATTCAGAGTTTGAAAATGAAATACTGGCAGGGAGAGTTCTTGGCAAGTTAGGTTTGTGCAAGTACTTTTTGTTACAAATAAGGCTGTTAATCTTCAAGAGGTATAAATGTGAAGAAATTGAAATAATGCACAGATGATGGTGCCACTGAGATGACTAATAAGAGCTGATAATGATATTAATGAGTCTGATTCCTGTTTTAAATAACCACTCTGTGTTGGTTCTTAGTAGATAATCTATTCTATCTTATCAGAGATGAATAATGGAAATATCAGTGTTTGTTTGAGTATCCTTTCCTTTCCTTTGACAGGTTTTAGGACTGGTTCAAAATATGAGTGTTTTCCAGTGTCCCAAATGTAAGCATGAGACACATATTTTTGGAACTGATGGCGTAAGAGATCTGGCTAAAACCCTTGGGTTGGATATTTTGGGTAAGAATATGGAAATGATTTTATTTTTGAAGAAAAATTTAACAGTGCATGTGAAGCATTAACTGAATGATGACACTGCATAATCCTAGAATACTTTGGATTCAGACTGTTTTCAGATGTAATGGAACTAACAAGTAGTATGCTCTGTTCCTTGTCAGTCTTGTAATGGTGATGTTGACTGCATATGAAAATTCTTGAATTACATCTTAATTTGTATTCACAAATAACCCAGAACATGAATTGTTTTGATATCAATGTACTATATTACCTGAAATTCATTATGTGCTTGTCTATACAGCAATTTTTACAAATAACCAAGAATTGTATTTAGTCTTAGGACAGACCTAAACTGTCTAGTAATATCAATGAATGTTTTCTTGTTTATTTTGTTTAAATGAAATGAGTTGTTGCATATTGACTCAGTGGAGGCCTTATAGCAGCTTTCTGGTATGTCAACAGGTCTTAAAAAGAAAGCTGGAGGCTTTTTACAAAGGCAGGCAATGATAGGGCAATGGAGAATTACTTTAAACTGAAGGAGGGTAGATTTAGATTAGATATTAGGAGGAAATTCTTTACTGTGAGGGACTGGCAGAGGTTGTCCAGAGTTATGAATGCTCCATTCCTGAAAATGTTCAAGGGCAGGTTGGATGGGGCTCTGAGCCACCTGCTCTACTTGAAGGCATCCCTGTCCACGGAAGGGTGCTTGGAACTAAATTATTTTTAAGGTCCCTTCCAACTTAAACCATTTTATGATTAGCTATGATTAAGCTATCTGTCATGCCTGTAGGCTAAAGTATACATGGATCTTTAAAATATACATTACTGATTTAAAAAGGCATGGTTCAACCTGTGCTGTAAGTAAAGAATATAACACAGCGTAATTAAGTTAGTAAATGGGGTAATTGCATGTGCTAATGATGTGTTTCCATGTATTACTCTAATTATCTCAATGATTTTCCATAGCTAATTCATTAAAAAGAACCAGGAAGCTCACTTAGAAAGATCAACACAAAAACATCAAGGTCTGACATAGACTTAAGATAGCAAGGCAACACATAATTAAAGACATGCTTTTGGGCTATCTTTTAGTTTTCTGAATATGTAATGAGTTGTGATCAGAGCCCAAGGGGACTTCCACAGCCCTGGGTTATATGGATGGATGCAAATGCTCTGCAAGCAGTTGAATCAAACATGCATTTAGATACGCAGGCACAAATGATGTACCATGGCATTGGTCCCATAGGTGGTTTTTGTTATTTCCCAAGAGTGCAGAACTGATTGTGTTTGGATTTAATTAGGAGTGATGTGAGAGATGTACAGATTTAGCAGGGGATAGACAAGATGTACAAAATAAAGCAGAGTCAAGTTTAACTTCAAACTATCAATGCAAAACCAGACTAAGATTAAGAATAATGCCGCAAGGGCTAAATTTTGAATTATAGTACTTGATCTGATTAGTATGCTCCTCCTTCCAGGGATGACCATTGTATAATACCACCATATGGTATTGTAAAAATTACTGCTTATGGATCTTATGTTAATCCATCCCAAATGGAAGTTTTATCTCAGTATTACTTGAATTCTGCCCAAAAACCTTGACAACATATTTTTACATATATATCTGTAAAGTGCATATATTTAAAATTAGTGATTCTGAATTTATTTTGCCTGTATTTTCCAACACCTGCGGCTGTTCTGTTTGTTTAGATAAGCATCTAGTCCTTCTTGGAAACCCAACAAGATGTTTGTCACCCAACATCTGACAAATTCTGAAAGCTAACGGTGTGCAGGATTGAAAAGTATTGTCCTTCCACTTGCTCAGAGTTGGCTGTCATTAGTATTACTGAAAACCTTATTTTTGTTTATGACAGAAGATAATGAGCAGTTGCCAGAAGACTTTCAAGTGAAGTCCGTTATTTCATATACTTCTGATTGTCTTGTATTTTTACTGTTCTCTAAAGGAATATGTGACACGGTTTGTGAGAGACTTTGTGCTGTTGATTTTTCTCTCCCTGTCTCTGAAATTTTTTTCCTGAAGTTTGGGGGCTGTAACCGTGACCAGAAAGCTATGCCATTGGTATACATGATACTGAGATAATAATTTCTGTGTGTTCCATCCTGACCTTTGCAATTCCTGACTTTTTTAACACTATCTGGTTCCTGACCATCAGCAATGACTGCCAGATTTTTTAAATTCTTTGATTTTTCTTCCTATAGTAAATTTAAATTATTCTCTTTCTTTGCAGTGAGCAATAGTTGTTAATATCAGAAAAACTTACGATGTCAAGTTCCCATCACATTGGGTAGTGAAGAATAGTGCAAAAGTTTTACTTCCACAAACTCTTACCACCCAAACAGCTATGCAGATGGTTTTGATGTGTTCTGCTTACATTATAAATTTTTGATTTTTTAAAATTATAATGCATTTTTCTTTATCTTTGACTGCACTTCTGTTCTTACAAGTCCTCTATGCTCCTGTAGTACCATCACATGTTTGTAAGTCTGAGGAGGAAAGGAGAGAAGCTGCTATTTTGTAATTATTGGAGATTGTTATTAAGCTGATATTGAAGGAGTATTTTGTTCATTAACAAAACATCCTTAGGAAAAAAGAGGAGATTAGTCTCAACGTAAAATAAGAGTAGGAAGTGGATATCAGGGAGATTTACAAATTACTGTTATTCAATTAAGAATGGTTATGGTTAGAAAACTTTCAGAGGACTCCGAATTTTTTTAAAATGAATGCATGAACAGACTATTATACCTAAATTTATTCATTACTGAAATAAATAAGAAAAAAATTGAAGGAAATGGGCTGTAAATATCCTAAATAATAATAATAATAATAATGTTCTTCAAAAATTCAGCCTACTAATCATGGAGCCACAGCTTTTGTGTTTACTATTTGTTTGTTTTTGTTTGTATTCCTATTTGCTTTGGGTTTGGGTTTTTTTATTTCTTAAACTTTGTCAATTTTCATACAGTTTTTTTAACTGTTTCTTTTTCTGAATACGTTGAATCTCAGTAATTTACACTGGCCTTGATTTGAGTTAAATCAGGTTGCTAAAATGTATGAATTAAACTTATATGATTTCTGATGTGTTAGGATTGAACTAAGGTAGACTGTTCTGTCTTCATCTATCCATAATGTAAAATGTAGCTATGTCTTCCAGTAAGAGAAAGTTGGTCTTCAGTTCACTTCAAAATTATTTATGTAGCAGTAAACATAGGAATCTCCAAGTTTTTTGTAGTGGTGAAATCTGTGTTTCAGAAAGTATGTCTCAGAATGGAATAGGGCTGCTAATTGATTCTCCTTTAGAACATTCCTTTCCTCTCTGGCAGTTCCCTGCTCATTATAAAAGCAGAATATAAAGAAGATTTCTGTTGGAAAGAAGAATGAACTAATAGTTGTCCACCTTTGAATTGGATCCAAGGCCTAATAAGGACAATAACAAATGCTATTATTTGGAAATTAAGTATTCAAAGAAGTCTTTGAACAGTGATTAAAATCTTAAAACAGCACTGAAAAGAACTTACAGTGAGGAGATAGGCTGAACAGTAAGTTGCATGATGAACAGTTGCTTAACACTCAGGCAATTTATTTCACATAAACAAAATAATTTATATCTCAGCCTGTATTTTTCTGTGTTTGAGGCAAAAAGCCCTTCCTTCTCTAATAAATGACTAAAGCATGGTCCTTTCTATTCAGAGAATGAAAAATCCAAAATATGTTTGGCATTATTCATTATGGATGTAAGGAAACTATACTGCAGCCAATTTTCATTTTAAATGCTAATTTTTGGAGATAAAGCAATTCAAAGAGTATACTGAATGGGAATTGGATTTCAAGTTGCTTTAGGGTTATTTTAAGGAAACATTTAAGAAATACTAGGTCTTCACATATGTGTGTCTTGGTATTTTTGATGCAGGAGACGTTCCACTGCATATCAATATACGGGAGACGTGTGATTCAGGACAGCCTGTTGTGATCTCTCAGCCTCAAAGTGATGCTGTAAGTTTGGTGCACTGCACTTAGAACAACAGAAAGCTCTCCTCTGAAAGTGAGTGGAGAGTGCTGCTTCCTATTGCTGTTTGGAAAGAAATGGGTTTTTGAATGAAGTAAGGAAATAAAGTAAAAGAAGGTAGTACCAGTAAGTAACTCATGCCCTTGATTTTGGAATGCTGGTCATCTGTTCTGCTTCTGTGGGTTTGGTTTTGTTTAATTAGGATGAATCATTCAGAATAGAGAAGATTTGATCCAAGTCCTGGCATGCTAAGAGGAGGAAGGTCAGTGTCAAGCCTCATGAGACCTTGCAGCTAATGTAGGTCCTCTAAAACTGTCAGTTAAGCCTTTGGTAGATGAGCCTGGAATCTGTCAAAGGGTCTTATCCAAAGATGTTTGGAACAAAACTCATATTGTCAGTACCTGGGTTGTTTTCAGCAGGAAGTGGAGCAATTTACACACAAGAGGAAATGGATTTTTTCAGTCTATTTACCATAACATTCTATTGTCAGTGGAAAATGCCAGTTGGTGAGGTGGTGGGAGTCAAATATGCAAATCTGTAAAGAAAAGTAGTTGCACATATAGAATTTCATTAATGCGGATAGAGTAACATTTTCCTGTCTGCTCTTTTCTTTCTCTGCTAGTGTCTGTCTGCCAGGCTCTGTAGGGCAGGGTGCTGCACACAGTATATGGCATAATGCAGCCCCACTCTTGACTGCTGCTTAGATGTGAAGATTTATAATTTAAAAAATGATTAATGCTGATAACATATGGTAGAATCAATTCACAATAAGTAGACTGTACCTATGGAACATTTGAATATTAGTAGCTTTTTCATGATTGCTAGGCACGTGCTGAAGTGTGTTTTTTCCTTCCTAGTATTTTAGAAGAAAAAAAAAGGGAGGAGGAGAGCATTAACATTGTTAATCCAGTGTTATTAACATACTGAACAGGATTCTGCAAGAACAGTGGCAGTCTTAAAATTGTAATTTTTTTTTGAAAGCAGCGCTATAGTGTGTTGACTTCTAATTGAATGCCATGTTTTTGCTAGGTTTGGACAAGGCCCATGGTATGGAATAAAGTAGTGATCTTGAGTCCAGGTCTATTTGAAAAGGAATCCCTATAATCCATATGGTAGTTTCTCTCTGGGATGTTTGATCAGCAATGTGAAGGTTTGAATGGATGTATGACTTTGGTCAAAGCTGAAATAAAACAGCTGGGAAACTGAGATGGAAGGCTCACAGTATCTGAAATCTGTAATAACCAAGAGTCTGTAGCCTGCTGGACTATTGAGCAAAGAACTCAGACATGTTTGGGATAGCGTTCTGAAAATAAAAAGGCAAGAAAGTCTGTTGTGTTGCCATCTGTTCCTCCTTGAACTATGTTCTTGATAACAAAAGGGTGGGTTATAATCACCATTTGTGGCAATTAAGTTAAATATGCAGAGGAATAAAGATTGACAAATATGTGTGACTCTGGGGAAAATGCTTAATGTCCTTCTCTGCTTTTGTGTCTGTGAGATAATTCTCCTCAGAGAATGTGTTTTTTTGAAAATGTCACTAATCTCTATAGAATGAAAAAGAATTTTCCTTCATCCCTGGTTTTCTTCTCATTTTAAAGGTAGAAAAAATATAATTCTCTTATTTTCAAAGAAAAATTAAATTCTTAGCACATAACTGGTGGGAGAGGTCATATAAGGTCAGATTCTAATCTTTAATACATGACAGTCATCACCATGTTTCTCAAATAAACTGAAAATGTGGCTATTCATGCATTAACAACTTTTCAGATAGAGAACAATGTCTGCTGAAATTCTCTGCTCTCATCGCTTAAATGTGCAGGGGATTTTCATACAAAATTCTGTGCTGATTTTGTTAGAACACACATACAAATCAAATACAGAATCATAGACCTGAAATAATACCTAGCAGATTCAAACAGTAGGGAATAGGGATGGTGATTGACTTCTTAGAAAACCAGCATGTTGTCACACCTTTTGAGCTCTTGCAAGCCTAGAATAAAATGGTTTCTAAAATATGTCAGTTAATACATTTTTGCTTACACATCTGCCATGGGGTTCATCTTGCCTTGCAGATATATAAAAGTATATATCTGACTTTACACTAGAATTTCAAAATGTCTAAGCAAACTTGTCTAAATTTATTATTTTAAAGCTTAGATGTAGTTGGTGGAAAAGGGGTTTCCTTTTCACAAATGACAAGGAAATTATTAAGAACTAAAAAAGGAAATGACTTGTAGAATGGTACATGTGTGAACTTAGAAAGTTCTTCCTCAGGGAAGGCACAGAATACACAAGACTAATCTGCTTATGGAAAGTATTGACAATATAGCTAAAGGATAGGAAGGTTTGATGACTGGAATTCTCTTCTGGTGAAGCTTGAGGCAGTCCCCTGGGAGAAATAACAATGCTGCTAAAATGATTTTGCTCTTGGTATAACATTGTCTGTGTTAGTGTTTCTGTCAGCTTAGTTGTTTAAATTGCGGCTTTTTCTTAATACTCTTCTTTGATAAAACTTTGATGTAGAAATGGAATATTGCTGTACTTGCATGGTCAGCCTAATGCAGCAGCTGGGAGTGACCCAAGATCCTCTACAAGAAGCTGATAATTTCTTACTTTAATCAACAGTGAGGGCTTACCTTCTGGAGTGAGACCCTTCTGGAGATTAACTGAGCATTTTTCTCCTCCATCACACTGTGGAGGTGGATTAGCTGGCCAAGGCTCCATTTTTTTGCTCACTCAAACAGATGCAAGAGTCACTGGACAGCAAAAGCTGGTAAACAAAAATCAGGAATGCTGCTAAAATGGTAGAATTGGGGAAAAAAGGCAGGGGGAAAGGTAGAATAGGGAAAACTCATGAGGAGTCACTGAAACTAGGTGAAATTGATCATACTCAGATGTACTGGATCTTCCTATGGACCATGGGAAAGGAGCCAGCAGCAAAATGGGTGGAAGGGGCATCCTGAAGCTTGCAGGTGAGAAGACTAGAGGCACAGCAAGAGATACAGAATATGATTTATTGCAGTGGAGTTATTCTTCCATCAAAGGAGCTGCTTAAATGCCCAGTGAGTTCTCCATCACACTGGGAGAAAGATAAATAGAGGTTCCTGAGAGCTCTTCCTTCTGTGAGTATAACGCCCAGAGACTTACAGAGCAGTTGGTGGTTATCTTGTGAGGATTTCTTTCTAGAAACTTCGGGTATATCACAGCCTGGATGGCACAGTGGCTGTCTAAATACCTTGGCAGAGCAGACAGGCCATCTGTGATTGTTGAGCACCAAATTCCCACCTGTCACCTCCCACCTCAAACAAGTACAAAATACATTTGGTGTACCAGTATGTCCATTCACATCCTGTATATACAGGTGAGGGATTTTGAGTCCCATAAATTGCACACTGATTTATAAGGGAAGAGAAAAAGCCCAGTCAGGTGGAAAGCAGGGGCACAATGCATCAGCAGTCTGATGGGACAGCGCAAAATAAGTCTGGTTAATAATCCCTTATCAATTAAATCAGAATGTTACAAACCTTGCTGTGGTGTCATCCAAACAGACAACTCAAATTTGTATTCAGAAACATTTCTTCTGTAGAATGCTTATGAAAGGGCGATACATAAGTAGGGTAAAAACATACAGCCTTTTAAAGATTGTGGGAAGTAGTTGGAGAAAAATTTAAGTACTGGTAGCAAATAGTCATAGAATCCTGTTTTGTGGTTTAGTTGTCATCCATAATTCCATTTAATGAGTGGTCAATCCAGAGTGTGATATTTTTAAAAGAAAAGCAAACCCTAAAGAAGGCTGCATGGTATGATTTATAATATGCCTTTATCATCAAGGCTTCCTTTGAGTCATCACAGTAGCATTTGGTACGTGTAGGTTCATATCCTTCATTCAGGGAGTAGACAGTACAATGCATCATCAGACCCTCATTTATGGTTCTGTCTGCTGAAGAAAATGCCGAGTGTAGGATAGTCTGTTTGAAGGATGTTACTATACTGCATTTGATTTGCACTGTTCTGCTTACCCGTGTTTTTTGGGCGGGATGTGTTTTTAGGTGTCTGCAGGTGCATCTTGAGTTAGCAGTATTACCCAGCTGGGGCTGCCCCTAAGAATGGTTTGACTGTTAAAACTGCTATAGGACATATAGGATTAATACGAAGTCTCCCATGAGCACTGAGGATTTTTCTTTGAGATTTTAGTTTTGTAAATCCAGCTTACTTACCTGTCTCCTCTATTTCATGTTATAATGTGTGGATTGACTTCTACTGTCTCAGTAAGTTTGCCTTTCTGACTTGAGACTTCTTGTAATTTGACAAGAGTTGCCAGTACATGCAAAGAAGAATCTTATGGTGGAGCTGCCCAGAGGAGGAACAGAGTGGGATAGTTTCTGGACCTCTTGTAGCAACCAAGAATTTCTCTGGGTGGCATGAAGCTTATATCTGAAGTAGACTCATTTAAAGCTGTGTTTCTCATCATGTTTTTAGTGCCTTCTGAGTTGACCACAGTAAAATACAGACATTTGAAGGCAGCTCCAGTCATGCACTGAAGGCTGGAGTTGTGTCAAAGTAACAAGCAATTTCCATGGAAATTAAAGCTATTTAAAAATCTAATTGAACTGGCAAATGGAACGTGGTTGTGCAGAGAGTGCTAAGAACCAAAGTTATCAGTGACTGGCTGGCTATGCTTATTTTCATGTAGATCATAGTTAAGACTAGTATTTGTCCTTGTGATAGTCACTATTTGATTAGTTGCTTATGGTGGCTACTTTCCTTCAGCAATTAATAAATTGTAAACCCTAACAGGTCAGTTGAACAGATTTAAATTCCTTTTCCTTCTTTACAGATATACTAGCATCCACAGCATTTGATATTCCAGACAGTCAGGACTTGCACAGATTCTCCTTTGGATTGCTGGGATGGATAAAGCACTTTAATAGTCTTGGAGTCTTGTAATCAGAAATAGACATTAGAAGCCATGTCAGTGCTGGGATTTGTATCCTATGGTGTATGAGGCCTATAACCAAGTGATGGGATCAGTGTGTGTTTCTGAGTTGCTGGTCTGAAATGGTTTGTATGCAGTGGTTTGGGTGAAGGAAGATGTGGTATCAGCTCCTGCCTGTTTTACTTTGTTGATTATAAGTTGGGTTTTGTGTTTGTGTGGCAGTTGTACCAGATACTGGCAGGTACTGTAGTGAGCTGTTGGCAGGCTAAGATCTGCACTCCAGTGGAAAGCAAACTAGCAGGTCAGACCACACCAGTCCAATCCATGACAACAGGGCAGAGTCAGCCATGACCTGTACAGTCTGCAGTAATCGTAGCAATAATGCGTACTTCCCTCTCGGGTAAGATTTTTAGGGAGAATGAAATGCCATAACTGAAAGGCTCATATTTCCCTAGAATTACTGTAGGGCTTAATTAGATGAGCTGGTAAGAAGTTTTCCAGTTTAAATCTACCCAACATCTATTAGGCCATGATAATACAGATCCGTTACAGAGTGATGAATCAGGATGTTCCGATTATTTATGCTAAGTAGGACTTTTCACTCCATTTCCTGGTGAACTTCTTTACAGGTTCTCTGTTTCCTACTAAACCATCTATGCTGTCATCAGTCACTTCATTATCAGCTGTGCCCTTGAGGTCTTAAGAACTGTGCCCTTCTGGCACTGTACCACTGTTTGAGAGGTGAGCAGCCTCTCACGTGGCTGTTTTTCAGCTTTTTTTTTGACTCTGTGAACATCACCTTCCACTTCTACCTCTGTATTTCCTAGTGCTGCTCTCAGACCCCGTCTAGGCAGTGTTCATAATAAATGGGTCTGGTCTGGATTTAGGGCATTCTGTCTTCTGTGCACTTCTTCATCCTCATGAAGTGGGAGGAATGATATGTTGTTGTTAAATATAAAGTTGTCTGTCAGCAAAAAAATGGTTTTCAGAAAATCTATAAACCATTCATGTAGAGCTTTCAAACATTAAGGGAGTAACTGACCTGAGAAGTTTGCTTTTATCCTATTAAAATGAAAAAGGTTATGGGTGATGAATAAGAACTCATCCTTTATTCTTTCTCATCCTTTATTCTGTCTCTGCTGGTTTTCCACCTGGAAAGGAGATAGTAAACCCTGTCTGTTTTCATTTGCAACCCAACTTCTTTTGTTTAGTAATGATGGATTAAACAGCTGAACTGAGCTGTGCTCTCTGTCTACGGATGCCACATTGAAAAGATCACGAGTAGGAAAAACTATTTAATATACTTAGGGTTGTTTTTAGGTAGTGCATATTCACAGTCACCAAGATTCTGCTTCGATCTTTCAGGTATGTTGATTGATAGACAGGTCCTCACTCACGGCTAAATGATTTGTTCAAAGACAGGAAACCAAGGCTCAAGACAGTTGATTTTTGCCAAAGCCAGGTGACTGGTAGAGTTCTGTAAGGACACTTATGAGATACTGGTCTGTACAACAGACAAAATAGTGGTTCAGGAAAACAAAAAACCCAAAGGTCAGCAGCCAAGACCTGTTGGTGAGAACATTGTCTAGGTAATGCTGGAATGCTGGCTGCAAAGAGCTGCATCAGGAATCTCCTGTCGCAAAGTGGTGATCAGCTGCTTGGCAAATGAAGGTCAGTGTACATTGGGGAAATGTTGCTCAGATACTCATTAACAGCATTTTGTGGGAAAAGTATCTAAAATTTATTGGGCTTGTGACATAAGGTAACATTTATACAAGCAGTTGAGTCTACTTACGGTGAATTTATAGTTCTGTGTACAATTTGGTCAACTCTGGAGCAGGCAAACAGCTTGGGCAGTCTTTAGAAGGGGTCAGGTATTGTACACATATTGTTAATTGACTCATTAATTAAAAAAACATTAATTGATCTATGCAAAGTGGGAGTTGCCTGCGGGACTGTTCCAGATAGTTTGAAATTCCCACCTGGAGTGCTCCTACACCAATTATTCAAATATTTAACTGGAAAGGCAGCTTTCCTTCAGTCAGTCACCTTACTTCAGGTGAGTCCATTTTCTTGTCTAGGTGAGTGGTTAGTTGGGGGGCAGCTGGACCACCCAGGGCATTAATAGCTGAGTGAGGTGAGTGTTGCACACCAGCTGTTACCCAGCTGCACTGTGACTGTAGCCATAGAAGTTTGAAATTCCTGCTTGTGAATTAAGTTCTAAATTAATTCTATTCTTGCCACAAAGTCGTGTACGTGAGAGAAAACAATTCTGTCTTGCTGTCTGCATTCCTTACAAACTCAAGAGATTTTTGTGGCTTTAGTTTTAAGGGAATGTGAGCACTGAGACTATGAGATGTAGAGGGTGAGGGTGCCGGAAAAGAAAACCCTACAAGCCAGGAGCAATCCCTAAAAAAGAGGAGACAGATGTGAGCAGTGTGTGGCCCTGCAAAAGGCTAACACCTTGTTCAGGGCAGTGACAGTGAGTACCGGTGGCTGTGGTGTGACAGACAGACCTTCTCTTCCTGCCCCCCAAGCTCTGGCCTCTGGCATGTGTCAGTTTGTTTGCTGCTTTAAAGGCTCATCAGGGATAAAAGGGCTGATTCATGGTTAGAGCCATCCTGCAGGAGACAGGAGAAATCAGTGTGGTAGGGATTATTGTGGAGATTTGTTCGAGGAAAGCAGCAAAGGTTGTCAGTGTGGTCTCTGTATGCAGACTTAATGGTGAGGATGGAGTAGGTTGATCACTATCGAACAGAGTAGGAGCAGAAGAGCAAGCTCAATTAGGGGACTTTGCAGTGTACTCCACAGACACAGAATGTGATGCACTGGCTGGAAACTGAAGTATGCCAAATTCAAATTATAGAAAAGGTGCACATTTTAACAATGAAAGTAATCAACCTCTGGAACGATGTGCAGTGTGTATATACATATACACAAAAATACTATTTTAATTGCACATTCTTTTATCAGTCTTTGAGATTTTTAAAAGGTGTTCTCTTTCGACTACAAGTTGTTGAGCTTGGTACAGGAATAATTTGGTTTAGTTTCAGGGTTTGTTCTGTGTTGGACTTTATACAGTATTTTTATGTAAGTCCCTTGACATTAGATTTGTTAATAATTGATGGTGGACTGATCATGGTCCTAGCTGTGTCATGGTTTTTAGAAATATTAACATAAGTATGCTTACTTGGGTTGCTCTCCATAGTCCTGCAGTTCTGTGCTATTGTGCCCTCCAGCTCAAGGTGTCTGAACAGATGTCACAGGCTGGTGTGAAAGAGAGCTTTAACTGTGTGGATTTTAGTGTTGTGGAATTAGTTCTTTCCAATACCTACTTCAGTCTTTTGGAAATGTGTCTTTTTTTAAAAATACTTTAGATGTCTGAATAGGAAATTCCATGGTGATAGTCTAGTCTGTAATGAATTAATTGTCTCAAAAATTTTTTTGAATGCTGTTGTTTTCTCTGATTCTCTATCCTGTGCATCCTGGTTGTCAGGATGAGGGAAGTTTATAATTAATAGTACATGTGGGACTAAAGGGTCTGTGTCTTCCTCATCACTTCTTTTCCAGAAGACTATTGACTTTGCTTGTTGTTAAAGACAGATTGTCCAGTTAAATTTAAATTCCCCCACCAATATTTTTCTGTGTATTAATGCATTGTTTTTACTGAACACAGGCTAAATTTAACCCATTTATTTAAACATCTTTGATTTTCTCTTTGTGTGTAAAAGAACAATTACCTAATTAGTTATGAAATATTCCTTTCTGTAGAAAATGGAGTGCTCAATGTATGTTTCTGTTTTTGCAGGCTAAAGCCTATCTAAAGATAGCTATGGAAATATTAAGAAGACTACCAGTCCCTCCTGCTTGAAGCATTTACCACTGAAATTTAGCAAAAAAGTGATCTTTGATGCCGCCAGTTCAGAAGAGTCCTGCTACCTTTACATGGAGGCCATATGTTAGTTCTAAGAACTTCTTTAGGAATTAATTTACCAGGGGTTAAATTATGATTGTGATAATCACTGTTTTTCACATCATTGTTTGCCTGTGTCCAAAAGGATTCAAGTATGCAAATAATGATACAGTATTTAACTGCTGAATTGTAACATCATCAAGCAAGAAGGGGTGAAGTACATTTTTTCTGTGTGCCCTATTTTAAAGTCAAGAATGAAAAACAGCCTCTCCATGCAAGGAGAACGATGGTATGCCAAGACATAAATTTAATTTTTTAAGCAGGATTTTCAGTATTCTAATTTCCTTCAGTTTTTGTTCAGATTTTTACATGGTTAGCTATCAAACTGACCTTAAGTTCTGCAAGATTTTAAGAAGCAAAATTGGTTCTGTAACTGCTGTACTTTTCTGTATTCATCTTAAAAGAAGATTAAAAAATTCCTCATATACTCTGAAGAATTCTTGTGATGGATGATGAACAAATTCATTCATTATTGGATAAAGTTCGATCGTGAGGCAATTCCACAGTTTAGTGGAGAATGGATTACGTGACCCTGAGGCTTATTTCTTGACTGTTTTAATTATAATAAACCCAGACAGAAGACAAGGTAACAGAGGTCTTCACTGAAAACCAGATGTTTTTCCTGAGCTCGGTTTGCCACGGAATGCAAATGATCAAGATAAATTAAATTTATGATTACATATTCCTACTACAGTGCAGCAACTTGGAATTTGAATATAAAGATATATTTTTGAAGTAAAGAAATATTTGGTCTTTGAACTGCGTGGCCTTCTGGTTTATTTTTTCATTGCCTGTGTTCTTTGTGTTGGTGCGTGGAAGTGAAAGATTATGCCTTCAGGGAATGAGTTTTCATTTGCAATTAGATCTTTGAGTTGACATTTAGGCTTTTCCGTCTACACAGTCAAGTATCGGTATGTTAAACGTACATCGTAACCCTACCTACCATAGAGTGGATTTAACCATACTAGGGAGTTCTGCTATTGACCTCTGAGGGAACAAGCTTTTCCCTGTATTCCAAGTACTTAGTCAGAATTCTGGATGTAGTTTTTTCTTACTGAAGTGATACAAAATAAAAAATTGGTGTCCATTTACATTAAGAATATTTAAGTAATATTCTTACCCAGAGTTTAGATGAAAAATTAGACACAAGTGATGAGTTGAATTTCAAGCTTAAGTGATTTTTTAACTATATAAATTGTATAGTCCAAAACTGTTGATTTTCTGCATCAAGTCAATCTCTGAACCTCCTTCCCTGCACCCTCCCCCATGAAATCTCATATCAGCGGTCAACTTTTTCAGTAGCATATTATTGTGGTCTGTAGAATTGACAAAATACTCAGTTCCTTTCAGTTGTTTGATATATTTTACAAAAATTAAAGCTGGCTTAGTGTTCTGCCTTTTCATACTTTATTGATAACATTTTTTTAAATTAAGTTTTGTCTCTATATATTTATTAGCTTTACTTTACTTAGCATAATTGTTGATATACATGCCTGTAAATAATCCTGTGGTGGTTATGGCTAGTATTATCTTATATTTCAGTGGAACAACTGGGATTTCTGACTATTTTTTAGCAAAAGATAGTGATATAATCTTAATGTTAGTATTTGTAATTCTCATTATCTTAAAAAGTTTTTGAATATCTGACACCTAGTTCATGTTGAGCCTGGGTGAGCAATCAGTATATAGATAAGTGGTTGTTCAGCTCCGCTTTTGTTTCTTTCTCATTATTTCTTGGGTTAGTTGAAGGATGAAATTTGCTTTCAAGTTTTCTTTTATTTTTACTCCTTTTTACTTTTTTCTTCCCCTTTTAATTAAGTACTGTTGTTTTCCTCTGTTGAATCTTTCAGCTGCAGAATTATTTTGAATGCCTTTGTCAAGAAACTATGTTATAATGATTAAGCATAGTTTCTACGCCAGGCTGAAAATTCATATTTAGTCAACAGTTTTGTGGAAGGATTACACAATGTAGTTGATTTATTGATTGCAAATTGTCAGTAATTTTAAATATATATATATATACACATACATTTTCATATATATATATATATACACATATATATGTAATAGTACAGAATTGGTAGGACGTTTCTGTTTTTAAGGATACCAACAGTCAACCCAAATTTAAATTGAGAACATATTTGCTTGATTTCCTTCATTCTTCTGAGTGGTGAAAAGCAGTTTCCCAGACCTTCTCCTGCAAAGTAAATGAAGGGCACTGGCAAAGTATTAGTCCTTCTTAATGTTATAGAAACACATATTCATATTTTTTTATTATATAGTACACTATTAAATACATAGTAATGAATTTCAGTCAACATACTACATTTGAAGTTTTATTCATGAAATCATTGATGTAAGTTGGTTGGATCAGAGATTTAGTTTAGTATTTAACTGTAGTTTATAAATACAAATTATAGACTTGACACATAGTGCGGTATGCTCTTTTCAGCTCCAATATTTCACTTTATTCTAATTGATATTCCCTAGTGTACTAATATGTTTTTGTTCTAAAAATGCTAATCCTAGCAAGAGGCCCTGGCTTTTCCAAGCTGTATGGGTAGATGCTCTTTGCTCACCAGCAAGGGGGAGTTACTGTGCTCCTAGTTACCAGCACAGAATTGCTAAAGTCTATAGCACTGTGAGTTCAGTTGCACACTGGAAAATCCCACAGAGGAGGAAAGAGAAAGAAATAGGAAGGCTAGGGAGGCACGGGACCAAACAGGCAAGAATGAGGACAGAGGCAATTGTCAGTCCCAGTTCACCTCCTGTGTAGGTTAGCAGCAAGATTCCCAAGACTCCCAAGATCCTTCTGCATTGCTGTCAGACTTAGTTTTGTGTTCACAACATGACCCTTTGTGTAGTGATCACAGTTCTTGTCTTTGCAGATAATCCCTGCAGTTTCTTGGGTGAGGAGCCTACGGGCTGTGTCTTGACACAGTGCATTTCTTGGCTTTCAGAAGGTTTTCGTTTTAATGAAAATGAAACTGAAAGAACATATAGAATTGTTTGTGCTAGTGAAGTATTTTGCTATAAATTTTTTACTGCTGTGTTCAGGTAATGTATTGTTCAGCCTTTGAGACTATGGTTTGTGCAATACTTAGGTGCTAGATCCTCACAACAAAAAAACCCTGTTATTTGAAGTTATGAGAAAAAAGTAGTTTGCAGGTTAGTTTTTGCCTACTAATTCAATTAGAATTCAAACTACCACCTGTTTTAGTTGCTCTGATTGTGGTTATGAACTAATATTAATGCAGAGGAGAAGTGGCAGAAGCAGGTAATTTCGGTGTATTAACAAAACACCTCGTATAATTTATTTCAAACAGTTGGACTCACTTAGATCCAGTTCAGCAAGTGAAACCCCCTTTAACATCTTTCCCATAATAAGTGTGGGTTTCACTTTGACCGACTGCTGTGTGACAATTTACATTTTGGGATTTTGGTACTTACATGCAAAGCTTCTTTTAGAGCGTCCCCAGTCCTGATGCTGACACATGAGCTCAGTACCCAACTGCCCAAGTCACAGAAGCTGTTCTTGTGCTTCCAGGTACTGGTGGGGATAGGATCTCCATGCTTATTTTCCTACATGGTTTGCAGTAGTTGTCCAAGGCACAAGAAACTTGTTCTACACCCAGCTTTGGTTAAGAAGATTCAAATCCATAGCTCCTAAACTTAGGAGAGGTCTTCAGTCACCTGGCTTAGTCTTTGCTCAGGACCATCATGGAATGTTCACCACTCCTGATAAAGCTGTATTGCTTGTGGAGGAAGTAAAGAACAGTGCTAAACGCATCTGATTTTTTTTTTTTTTTTGCTTAATGGCTTGGGCTGGGCTTTGTTTGATCCTTGTTCCCAGCCTTATTGATTGCTTTTACCTAATGAGGCTATGAATAAAATTATAGGTTAATGCCTGGCATTTTAGATGCTTACAAATTTGAGATAAAGCTCTGGTGTTTTGCATTTGGATTTTGATACCCATGTGTCATTTTATTTTCTCATGACCACATCTGGACTTATATTGTTGTTGTCGTCGTTTTTATTTAACTGAAATGCTTCCTGGTGGAGATGGCTGGGGGAAAGCCTCCTACTTAAGAACAGTTGACCATAAGATGAATCTGAATTGCTGATTTAATTTCAGAGTTGACTTATAATGGCAGGAGTTACAGTGAGGATTGCATTTTATTTTGGCAGCATTTCAGCCAAGGCATTGGTTTGTCAGCCACATACCACAAAACAGCAAAAGAAAAAATGAATTCCCAAAGCAGTTTTCAGCCTAAATTTAAGACTTGAAGACTTGCCTATTTTTTTTTTTTTTTTTNNNNACTTGAATGCTTTCCTTTTTTTTTTTTTTTTTTTTTTGGCTCTATTTTACATTATAAAGATATTAAAGTCTGAAGAAAAAGTATATTTAAAGGTCTGTAGTTTTCCATTATCTTTGTGTATTCAGAGAGCGTGCGTGTTTTTCAGCAAGAAGAGGATGGGCACAGCCTGTCCTTCCTTATGCACCTATTTGTCTCAGTTTCTCCATTTGTATGAGTCTGGATCTGAATACCCACTTTAATCAATGCAAATAAAGGACTTCTAAGGAGTGTGTGAGTCTCTGAACAAGCAAGTGGGGGGGAAGAACATCTGCTGTCCTTTAACATTGTTTTGAGGGATTACAGATTTATTTGAAGTGTTTTTCCTCATACCACTGGGATTTTCTAAAATTTTTGTTATTTCCTGTGATCCAGAGGTTTTCTCTTTTCTTTGAGAGAAAGGCAGGAGACTCCCCACACTTGCTTACCCCATGTATGCATCCTGTTACTAAACAAGGTCTGTTTTCAAAATACAAACTTCTGGTTACTTTTTCTGAAAAGTTAGCTTATGACTTGCTAATGATTCTTACCACTTTTTACTTTTAGGGACACCTTTTTCCCCCAAATAATTATGGAAGACCTGCTATAATATATTTTTAAAGCCCAGTTTTGCTGCAAATTTAGGAAGAATAAACAGGGTGAAAAACTATCTTTTTTAGCCAAACCCACATTCGGTAGATGTAATTTTGGGATGTGTTATCCACTGTGTAAATGTTGCAAATATTTTGTATCTCATTTAGTAAAGTGCTAAGTGAAGTTCAGGAGCCTGAACACTCTCTTGCCCAGCAGCAGGCCTTTGAGGGTGATGTGAGATGAGTCTGTAGCTGGTCAAACAGGCAGGGATGAGTTTCCACACTGACTTATTTGCTAAATTGGGAAGTTTCTACATGTCTGTTTTTAGAGGAGGAATTTCCATATAAATGGGCTTTTGTCTGTGGTACCTTGAGGCCTCTAATTAATTACATTTCAGATGGAGTCAGGAGGTTTTGGGTTTGCACTCCACACTTCCCTCTGCAGGGTAATGGGGCCCAGTGGCTATTTTGGAGAGTTAGTTTCTAAGACAAGTGTTAAAAGGCTGGGAAAACACACCTCAGTTTTGAAAACCAGCCCCACATTTGTTCATTTGTAAAGGAGTTCTCTTTGCCTATTGGTAATGCATCCAACACCCCTAGAGAAAGAAACGACAGAGCTGTTTGATGCTGAGTACTTTCTTCCCTGTAGGGTTAATATAGGAAATTATAGTCACTGTCTCAGTGAATTGTTGATTTTGTTACCCTGATGGGATATACATCTTCATTAAAACAAAATGAAACTGCTGATAAAATGCCTGTTAATTATTTAGAGCTTGCAGCTTGTGAACATTGAAAATATTACACTCTAGTGAAAAATTTATTTTAAATACTTCAATTTATAGATTTTTTTAAAATATATTTTTCTAAGAAAGTAACGGTCTATAAGATGTTTGGACAAGGTCTTTGCTGTTGAAATGGATTGCTTTCCACTGCCTGAAAAGGTTTGCCATTTTCACAAAGAATATGACTCAGAGAAGTTATGTATTATTCCCCATCAGTGCCTGTCTACAGAATGCTAGGTATGAATCTGCAGTAACAGGTGACAAGAGGGAAGAGAGATGACGTACCAGTATTTGCCTGGAATGACCTCATGCCAGGAAGCAATATGAATTTGTTTGGCACAGCAAAAATTATAAGCAGGGTTGTATTTTTAGGAAAGGCAGATGGGTCAGGGCAAAGCAGGGGATGTCTTATTAGCTGGTAAGTGTGACCGGCATATGAAAGGAAATAAAGCATTATATGGTCAGAAATAAAATAGGAAATGTATCTTTCCCACTTCTGCCAGAAAAGTACAGCCATATCACCTGGGATGCCTGGCACCCTGGCGTTGTGCTGGTCTTGGTGCTTCAGAGAGGTGACAGGACTCAGCAGAGCATCAGGACGCTATTTCTGTAATTCAGGGAAGCAACTGGAAAATGTATTCAAAAGTGAATAGTTAAAAACAGTTGATATAGAATGTTCCTTGAGGAATGGGATGTCTCAGTTCTTGGTTAGTCTGTTTCACATCAGATAATGTGCCATCCCAGGGTGATGGTTTATTAAAGTTAGCATTTTAGCTGTCTTTACCACAGGACCTGAAGTTGAATGCAATAACAAGGTATATAATCTCTGCAAAGTACTTTGCCTTACACGTAGGTGATACCAAGTGTCAGGAAAATTTTGAGTACCTTGCTGAATTATTGTACCTAAGCTTAATAGGCAGTAACTTGAGGTTTCGTTTTATTCCAATGATTTTTTTTCTGTAAGAAAGGTTTCATATTTCCATTGCCAGCACTTCACTATTGTTGGTTCCTCAGATAAAGATAAAAAGATTTATGTACAGGGGCTCCTAGAGGGGATTTCGTGCTTTGACGTGAGATTATATCATCTTCTTTAAAGCAAAATGGTCAACAATAGGGTTGTTCTTTATTTTCTGTTTAGTTTTTAAGAACTGCAATCACCAAAAGGAAAGATACCAATTGGACATAATTTTGGATAGTCAGATTGGAGCTCTTGTAGCCAGTTGCTAATCATACCTTGAGAATACAAACCCACAAGCAACATGAAGCTCTTTTTCTTTGAGGATATGAATTTCTTTATTTAACCTTACTGTCATTGGCATGGAAAAAATAAAGAACTGTGGCAGATAAAATGTCTGTAGAATTGAAAACCACATGGGTTAATGGTCATGGTGAAGGATCATGAAAATATACTTGCTGAACCCAGGTTCTAGATACAGCATGTTCTTGCTGTTCTTGGCCCTGGAGAAGCCAGCAGCATTCAAACAGCAGTTTTTGCCTCTTAAGTGAACTCCAAGCTCATTCTGTGTTTTGCAGTTCAGAAAAGTCACACCCTGAACTGTGTCAGCATTGAACCTTTAGACTGTAGGTTTGCTAGCACAGGAAGTGACTCACTGAAATGTTTGTTCTTCACGTTGTTATCTACTCTTCCTGGGAAGACAGGGATCTATTTGCTCCATAGTGTGTTGGTGCTGCTTATCAGACTGTACGATGTCCCTGCCAGGGCTGGTGCTGGTCAGTGTTTGTTAGTTGCTGCTGTTCTGTTTGTAGAAGGACAGTTGTGTGTAACACTCGGGAACCGTGTTCATGTTCTGCACCTGGAGCAGACCTTACAGTTGCTACAGGCTCTGATCTCTGCTTTGATTTGCTTTGCATTTGAGTAATGCTGCGTTATTTGTAGGCAACGCCTGACCCTCTAGTTCTCAAGTATTACTGTTCCCAAGATAAAATCCTGTACTGAGAATGACCTCTGGAAGTGACACCTTGCCCTTGTGACTGTACTGCTTTGGAAAGAGCTCTGCATGGGTACTGGGAGAGTGTGGCAGAGCTGTCCGCTCTCATTAAGGACTTATTTGGGCCTCTTGGGACACAGAGACAGCTAAGGGTCAACAAAATGGTATGAGGAAATTGCCTGCCATGCTATATTTGAACATGAAACGGGAGAGAAAATAAAATGGAAGGCTTGTGACTCAAGAAAAGGACAGGGAGAGATGACTCAGTGGTTACAGTCATGGGCAGAACAGACTCAACTTGTCAAAATTAGTTTAATTTATTACCAATCAAATCTGCATAAGATGATGAGAAATACGCCCACATCTTAAAGCACTTTTCATTCATCCTTTCCCTCTTCAACTTCACTGCTGAATTCTCTACCTTCTCCCCAGCAGCCAGATAGGATGACTGGGAATGGGAGCTCCAGTCATTTCTTCACATTGTCTTTGTTGTTCTTTCCTCATAAGGGAGAGGATTCCACACACTCTTCACCTGCTGCAGCAGGAGACAGTCAGTCATCCACGAACGTCTCTAAAGTGAGTCCTTCCCACAAACTGCAACTTTGCATGAACTGCTCCAGTGGGGGTCCCTTCCATGTGGTGTAGTCCATCAGGAGCAGACTGTTCCAGTGTGGGTCGTCCATGGCACCACAGGTCTTGCCAGGAGCCTCCCACAGCATGGGCTTCCCACAGGGGCACCTGCTCCTGCATGGGGTCCTCCACAGGTTGCAGGTGGATCTCTGCTCCACCCTGGATGTCCATGGGCTGCAGGGTCACAGATGCCTCACCATGGTCTTCCTCATGGGCTGCAGGGAAATCATTGCGTCGGTGTCTGGTGCATCTCCTGCCCCTCCTTCTTCACTGGCCTTGGTGTCTGCAGAGTTGTTCCTCTCATATATTCTCTGTTCTCTGGCTTCAATTTGCTTCTGCCCAATAACTTTTTTTTCTCCTTCTTAAATACATCATCCCCGAGGTGCTACTGCTGTTGCTGACAGCTTGGCAATGGCCAGAAGCAGGTTCATCTTGGAATCAGTACCTCTCTGTAGGCATGCAGTTTGTGCTAACTGGGAGTGGGGCTGAGCCTCACCCCCAGTGGGTACAGCTGTGAAAAGCAGGTGAGCAGCACTGAAAGCAATGAGCCATGGAGTGCCCAGGTGCACTGACCAACCACCAAAGGGCACAGAGGGCACACAGGTGCAATGCCTGAACATGAGGGTATAAAAGGTTGGCCTAAAGAGCAAGAAGGGCAGATGATTGCAGCCTTCTAGAGTGAGATGGTGTTACTCTGTATGGGTTGAAGCTTTCTGAAATTGTATCATGATACTCTGTGTATCGTGGTCCTCTCAACTGCGACACATTAATCAGAAGGTATCAAAGTCTCTCTTTCAAAGGTGGGTGGTGGCTAAGAGAGTGTTATTATTTCCTATGGTTTCTTTTGAAATCGATAATCAAAAATTTTACTTACAGGCTAAAGTTTAATGGACTGAAGGGTTTTAGACAGTGGCATGCACATTGGACATTATTGGACATCTTCAGGGATGATGAAGGGAACAGAAAGCACACAGGTGCAATGCATGAACATGAGGGGTATAAAAGGTTGGGCTAAAGAGCAAGAAGGGCAGACGCAGCATTCTGAAGTGAGGTGATGTTACTCTGTATGGGCAGATGCCTGTGGTGTTACTCTGAGCATTTTTTCTGAAATTGTGTAGTGATACTCCGTGTATCATGGCTGTCTCAACTGTGACATGTTCTGCGACACCTCTCCTGATTTCCACTGGGATTCAACTGCAAAAATAGAAGGAGTACACATTTGATTGGTTTCTGTTTAAGTAACCCTTAGGTTTTGAATAAATCTTTACTATTCTAATGTGCACTTGACAAGCATGGCTTGGAGCAAAATGTGAAGATATTTCAATTGCTTCTGTTGATCTTCAAATTGTTTTGAAAGTGAATTCATAATCTTTGAAAGAATTGTTTTCTTTTAAAAAGTAGCAGTGTTTAATTTCCTAAGAAGGAAAACTCAGAAAATTGTTAATGATACAATTTCATAGTTTCTGATGGGCCATATAAAATGCATATTTTCTATAACATCTGCTCTCTATTTTAGTGCCAGTAAAATACAAAATAATAGAGCCTGGTATCCATGGAGCAGAAGGGGTCAAATAGATTGCAGAGAGGTATATTTGTTGTTTGCATAGAGAAGGTAAGTTGCCTGTATCTCAGAGCCTAGCTCTTAGTAATGGTGTCTCTGCAAATTCCAAAATACAATTGTTACTAATCCCTAGTTGTAAAAAAGAATTCATTTCACTCCTGTGATGTGCTGGGGAGAGCCAGATCCCTCTATTTCTGTAGAGGGCCAGTTAACAGCTTGACAAGACAGCAGCATTGAAGTTTCCTAGCAATAAATGCCAGACCCTTCAAGAGGATTGTTTCATTTTGATCAAGATCAATTTTTTTTTGTGACTGTACACAAACTATTTGATTCAGCCCTTGAAACTGCTGAATTTTAACTTCCAGGGATTTTTTCCCACAAGACATCTGGGAGTTTATTTTGGCACATGGTCCAAAGATCACTGACTGACCTCCAGCCTGAGGTGCACAGCTCTGTGTGTGCATGAGGGAAGCATACATTGCAGAAGTTGTACTGATTCATCATCTCACCCAGGAAACCTCTGCCTGGCTACTTTAAGCCTTGCTTCCTTGAAGGGAGTTCTGAGCATTTTTGCTCTTTTATTGAGCTACATTGGAAGATAGTCTTGTGAAGCAGAGGTTCCACGAGAGCAGAAATACTGTCAAAGCCTTCATCTAGGAGCTTGTATTAACTGCTCATTACCAGTGTTTGTCATTTTGTTTTCTTCTCCTGTTGTTTTGGTATAAGCAATGTCAAGTGATCTGACAACAGGAGATCACACTGCCTTCAGAGGGTCAGATGCAGTTGAAATGTATTTCTAGCTCCACACAAAGTGTGCGTGGGCAGCGCTGCTCTGCCGTGGGCCCTGCTGGCTCCTCACAGCTGGGGAGAGGGACTGGGGTGGTCCTACTAAAGGGTCGCTCATATGGACTGCAAGACGTTGTCTGCATCTTGGTGTTTGTTGTGTACACCATGACCAGTCCCTTTCCTTGCAGGGGACTCAAAACAGGGGCTCAAAACACAAAACCTCCTCTTGAAAGGGAAAAATCAGCCTACTTAATTCACTGAGAAAGAGCGATAAAATGGAGGCACTTTTCCTAGTGTTTCTTGGTATGAGAAATTTTCCTAACCAAGTGACCCCCTGGGAGATTGTGGGAATGGGCCACAGCACTGGGGCTCAGTGACAGGCTGTGCAAGGCTCATCTCCCACAGCCCATGGCAAGGGCATGGCCCAGCCCTGCTGCTTCCATATGGGTTTCACTGTTTAGTGCCCTGGAGGTTGTAAATCAAATCCAGGTGTCACAGATCCCTTTTGTGTCCTGCCCAGCATTTCCTGCCCCGTCCTTGGAACTGATGCAAGGTGTATGTGTCAGGTATGGTCTGTTTGGGTGCCACACTGGATCAAAGTGGAATGTGGTGACAGTTTAAACAGGGAATGAAGCTCGGCATGCAAAGCTGAGTACTGGGATTATACAGAAATACAGGGATACACAGAAGTCTGTGTGTGTGTTTGCAAACTAACTGCAGGGGTTTTTTTAAGAAAAATGTCCCAATAGCTGCATGTTTTTCATTAGGAAGCAAGGAAGAGGGAGGGCAAAAGTGCAAAGTTGTGGTTGTACCGGGAAGCTCTCACACATGTAGCTAATGCAGTAATTCTCTGAGTTAGGGATCTGACCTAGTTATTCCCTTTCAAAGAGAAACGTGACCTTTTTTTCTCACAATGACTGTGAGAATCACCTTCTTGACATAACTTCCCAAAACTAGATGTTCCCTTTCATAACTTTAATCTCACTACTCCATTAGGGGATGAAAGAACAGTCTTTATTAATATAAAAGGAAGTAAGTGACTTGGGGGCAGGGATTTTACCTGTAAGGTTCATTCTGCATTGCAAGCCCCTTAGAAATCAGAGTTATGCTTTTGAGCTGTTGTGTCATGTAGAGTCACCTTTTTAACATCAGAATAAAGTCACAGTGCTAAACTCTTCAGCCCAAACAGTATTGTGGAGGGGTGAGTACCATTGCCTGGTTCTTCTCCTCCGTCAAGGAGATTGTTTCTTTAAGTGGCTGTAACAGAATGAAGTAACACATAGCAGTTTATCTCTTGATAATCTTTGATAGGAATAGATTTAAAAAATCAGATTATATTTATTAGAAATTTGCTGGAGTGCTTTTTTGTAGCTAACCACACGAAACATGTAAACTGCATTCACAAAGAGGCAGGTACATGAGACGTGAATGCTTTAGTTCATAAAAAATATTCCCCATGAAAGGTCAATTGCTTCCTTTTCATTGACTTTTCCTCTGCCTTTCATTAATAAAAAGAACCCCGAAAAAAACCAAAAACAACCAGTCAAACCTCCCTGGTTCTTACTTTTTCTGTTCTCTTTAAGTGCCTCAGTTATTCAACTGAGAACATTGAGCTAGGTCTGAAGTTCTAAATAGCAGGAGGTTTTGGAACTGGCAGCATTTGGGTGAAGATTTTCAGAATGTACCAACCCAAGCAGTATAGTCATTTGAGGTAGATTCCATTAATTTAGTTCTTTACCAGAAAATACCCTTATTTTTCTGGGCTTTATCTGCATGACAGATGCCAAGAAACTTATGTTCCTTGGTAATTTCGTATTTATATACCTACCCATACAATATGTTAAAATAAACTTTTTTCAAGACATTTATGTGTTCTTTTAGAATATATATACATTTTCTTTACATTTTCAAAACAGGATTGGTGATATGGAGGCTTTGATTTTCAAACTGGAATGAATTGCATCTTATTTCTTAAGGATTTTTATTCTAAATTTTGGTATATTGTATACCAGGCCATTGTTAAAATTATATGCATTAATTTAAAATCCTGTGACAAAAATAAATAGATGTGCAATTATCTCAGATCTTTTTCTAAGTGTATAGTAATAGGATATATACCATATATAGTTGTTTCTAAATCAAACTATTTGATTGTGACTATATTTATTTACCATTCTCTTCTACAAGCTTGCAATTTACATTTCATGAAACACTACAATGTATGTTTACAACATTATTTTGACCCAGCTTATATTAATAGTGTGATTTTGAAAAGGAAAAGAGAGGAGAGTAATCCTCCTCCCCCTTTGTAAAGCACACCCCCTGGTGTGGCTCGGTAAGGCACTGAATGAGATCTGCCATGCCACCTCTGTTCTTTTTGTCCAGTTTGGAGGTGGCTTGATCAGATGCCCCTGGGGTCTTCCTCCCAGATCTACAAAACAAAGAGGTTTGTCACAAACGTTAGCAGCAGAGGCAAGGAAACTTCTGGCTGAGAAATGCTCTCTGTTATATTGCTAAAATGAAATACAAGGAGATGGCACAGATCACAGCTTGGCTCAGGTAATTGGCGTTCAGAGGAGGAGAATTGGGCTTTAGCCCAATTTTATAATGTTAAAAAAAATACACAAAAGGGCTGGAATTATCTTAGTCTCCAGTATGATTGCCTTGAATACAGTTTGTACAAAGATGTAATCTTCATTTGCATCCTGAATACTTGATGCCTGCATTTCTTGCAGGTATAATGTTTCTACTGAAAATACCCATGTACTCAAATTTGGCACACAAAAGAATCTCTGCTCCAGGGAACAAACAGGTCTGAACTAACTGAATGCCTGTGAAGGGGTGTAAAGCTGTCTGTAAGAAGGAATGCAAACCTTGCTACCAAAACGGGAAGATTTTTCAGCCCGGATTGCTCTGTGCCTGTAATTCCAGCATACACACAGCAGTAAGGTGTTTGTGGAGCTGCTTTTGTATAAGGACACGACACTTGGCACATTTATTTATGTATGTGCCTAGGAATGCTCCACCTGAAGCCTCTGTGTTGTCATGTTTACTTTGCATACGGGCCTGACTGTGCATCCCTGCTAACTGCCAGCACTTGGGCATCGCTGGTGTCACTGCCTGACCTGCGTGTGGCACAAGTTTCTGCTGTCCCTCACACTCCCCCTTGACAACCCTGAGTTTGTCTTGGGGAACAAAATGTACTTCCAAAAGAGCTGTAAGATCAGAGATACCTTCTTCAGCTGAAATAAGTAGATCAAGGCCAAAACTCACCACTTCTGAAGAGTTCTTTTTTTCTGTTCCTTTGGGTTCTTTTCTTCTTACCATCATTATGGCAGTAGACTCCTGTGGGTTGAATGCTCAGTTACTCTTTCTGATATGCAAGAGATGGTAAAAGAAAAAATAAGTTTGTGATTTAATATTGTTTTCATAGAACAATTGGGATACTCCTGCTATTAAAATGATGTTGTTTGTATCAATTCAGCTATCTAGATATGATTCATGTAATTTTTATAGAATAGGGGGCTGTCAAGCAATTGGTTTGGAAACTGGGGGTGGAAATCACTTCTAGTGAGGAAAGGTCACCTTAAGTGTGTATGAACAAATACTGCCAGATGTTCTTTCAGAATAATAGGGAACAATCCATCACTTCTATTTCAAAGTTCCTTAGTATGCCCTTATTTTAGTATTTAGCTCATGCAAACAATCACCTAAAAATTCTGCTTGTCTCATTGACATAAACACCTTCAACAATACATTGAAAGTGACTTCTACGTCTGTTTGCCTTGTAACTTATTGATAAGAACATACTGTTTAATACATAATTTAAAAAAGAATAATTTATGTTTGAGATATATATCTTTTTCTTTTTAGAGAAGTGTGACGATACCTTTGAGTTTGATTTTTTTTTTCCCCTTTGTGTCTGCTGTAGATACCTGTATTTTCTGTCAAGATACCAGGTAGTGGACGAAACTTTGCCAAGGTCAGGGAAAATATCTCTTCAATACAATGAGACAATGAAATGCTGAACAGGGAACCCAATCCTGGAAGGTCACTGTGACTGTGAATAATTTAAAGAGTCAAAACCAGTACCTAGATTTGCTTTATGATTTTACATTAGAATGATGGCCTTAGCCTGCAGTCCTGTCATCCAGATTTTTCTGATGTCTGTTAGCAATACTTTTTGCTTTTACATGCTGAGATGTGGTTTCTTACATTTCATAGAGTTTACATTTTCACTTCCTGGATTTGTGTTTCAAGGTTACTTCCTTGTGACTTGGAGCTTTGATGGGGAAGTTACAGCCTCTTTGTTTCCAATATACTTTCGTGCATGATATACCTCCTTACATGCATGGCATATCTACTAAAGACATTATAATTATCAACTTGTCACAGTCTGCATATGGCTTGTCAGGGCACCTGGACGTTTGCTGAGTATTGATTCTTCTGCACAGTGTGAATTAATGGAAAGTTTTAAATCCTGAAGTCTCTTCTCTCACCTGCTAATTTACACAGCATTGCAGAGGGAGCATTATCAAAATGGGGATCTGAGTGGGTGACAAAGGAACTGACCATGTGAGTTCTTGGTGTATTTGCACAATTTGGGATAATTAAATAAGCAAGAATTGAGAAATGACTGTGACGAGCAAAACACTTTCATACAGCTTGAAAACAGATGACTTCAGACACCATAAGGTTCCTCTCCTGTGACACCTTTCAAACAGCTCTCACAGACTTCAGCTGGTGCCAGCTCATGCTATAAAGAGAGAATTCAGTCATCACTGCCCTTTTCTGGCTTTATTTCTAGTGGGAAAAAGAGGTCAGAGGGGCTAAAATGCAGCAGATATGTGTCTCAGAAAGGCGAATATTTTAAAACACATTTCTTAGTGTCTCCCTCTCTAGGCAAATGAAAATGAAGGTGAAAGCAAAAAATCAAGAGCTAATATTGACTCAGAGTGATCTTCAGTACAGTTCTTAAAGTTCATCCTCAGGTTCTTGTACCCTTCATATGTGTGTCCCTTCCAGCCTGATATCCCAGGGTTCACACAGACTAGAAAAGCACCCGTTTTCCAAATCTCCAGCAGCTTTCCATTTGACATTCATGCACCTGGTTCTGACCTTACTTGTTACATTTCACCAGCTACTTGCTGCTCCTTAGTCACACTATCCCCAGGATTTCTGGAGGCTTTATTTATTTAATAAATTATGAGATAATGGATATTTGAAATTATTCAGATCAGTGAGTAAAAGTTGTTTTGGGAGCTCAGACAATGACATGGTCTGTGCCTGTGAGGAGCAGTGCTGCTCCTCTCTTCTGCTCCCTCCCAAGCTGCATCTGGAATAATAGCCTGAGGTGCTTTCCAACAGCTCCACAGCTGCTAAAGCAGTGACCCAGAGCTACACAGGGTGAGGAGAAAGAAGGCACCACCATCAAAACTTTGGCGCTGAAGTGGGTGTTCTGAGACTGGGTCATGATGCTCCCAATGCTCATGGAAAGAGAAGCAGTGATGGAGAGAACAATCTCTGCACTCCAGTGTCTTTTACTAAGCCACAATCTGCTTCAGAAGCTTATTTCTGTATGCTAATAAAATGGAATTGCCTTTCTGGAAAGTGTCAATGTCAGCACAGCACACAGACTCGTACACAGACTTTTATAGTGAAAAAAGGAGTTCATAACCTCTTTTACTCGAGTAATTGCTGTTCTTAATTAATAAGTCTTTGTTATCTCCAAATTGAAGTACTACTGTGAGCTACTCGTGCTTCCTGCTTAGCTTTACTTAATTGTGCAGACATTTGAGTCAGCACTGACTAACCTGGAAGCCAAGTCCATGTGCTAATAGGTTCCCCTGCTCTGAGGGGACCGTTAGTTAGCGAGCTGCCCATGTAGTGCTGAGCACGTGGGAGTGGCTGTGGTGTGAATGTGCTGGCCCAGCAGACTTGTTTCACTGCCAAAATGCCTCACAATCAGACATAATTTTTCAGTGTCACAGTCCCTTTCAGGGAACTCTCCTGACACAGGCTTTTGTTTTCTTCTTTCTGAACAACCACGAGGTACTCAGGGATTGGGAAGTAAAACCTGATGTGAGACTTGGGAGGGCTCTGTATGGTTTGCCCACTGCCTCCCTCCCCTTCCAATGCCAAGGTAGCAGTGGCCATGAAAACAGTTATTTTCCCACTTTCCTCCCCTTCTCTTTAGCTTCACAATGCCATCTGAACCTGTATTTTGAAGGATTATACTAGGAGATGTAGGACTGAAATATAAATAAATTTAGCTGAAAAAGAAATGCAAGCCCCCCAGATTCTTTAGTTAGGGCAGATGATATAATTAGGCATGCTAACAGAACAATGCCATGAGTGTGATACCCTCACACAAAATCCAGCCCCTCACCCTGTGACTGTAGTTCACGGTGGGGTGTGCCCAAGGGGTTTCACTGCCCTGCACATGCAGCTGTCTCAGACTGTGGGTGATGGCAGTGCAGCGTGAGGCTGCCTCTGCTTGAGACTGTTGCAGTTGTGGTAGATCAACAATATGAGCAATGTGAAGTTTGCAGGTGGAGGGAGTATCTCAGGGTGTCAGCTGGGAGAGCTGGGAAAAACTGATCAAGAAACAGCCATTCAAGAAACAGAAGCTCAAGTACAAACTCACCATTCTGGTGTTGCTGTAGAACTGAGGAAACCCAAAAGCTTGTCCAGCCTTTCCAGCTCTACCAGTTGGTCTAACAAGAGATGTCGCCTCTACCTTCAAACTTTTCAGGCCCTGCATTTTCCCTGCTAGGAGCTACACAGTTAAAGGTTGTAGGCCAAGTTTAGTGAAAGGAATGACACTTCCTAGCATCACAGGTTCACTGGCACAATGGACTTGATCCAGTCTGTCATGTTTCTTCAAACCCCTTCAAGTGGGAGGATAGAAGCAGATGTACCTTCCCACCAAGGTGTCAGAGAAGCTCAGCATAGTAAAAAGACCAAATTGATGGATATTCTATGCACTTACCTGGTCTCTCTTCCCCCTCAGCACAGCTCACTCTTGTGGCTGCAACAGGCAGTTCTAGGATAACAGCAGATTCCCAAGGGTCCTTGGTTATTATTGCATAAATCCAGCTCTAGACCTGTATAAAAAGCAGTGAACAAATGTGACATAAAAAAATGAAAGGTGAGAGTAGAGCATTTGTTGTATTGAATCACACCCAATCATCACTTTTGCTCTCTTTTGCCTACTCTGATTTTGTGGACAGAATTTTAATCCTGTCCCTCAGTGTTCCTCTAACGTTGTACTCACCCATAGTTTTCTTACCTTGCAATGTGTTTTCTACCTACACAATGGGTTCTACCATTATGAAGCTTGCAGGAGCTTTTCTTCCCTTCCCTTTGGAATTCATACCCATCTTTATTTTGTTCCCTGCTGTGAGGATGGAACAGCACTAACTGCTGTAGATTATGCTATTATATAACTCTAATTTTAGTTGGTGCAAGATAAAAGAATAACAAAAAAAAAAAAAAAGGGGGAAATAAGAATGAAATGTTTTGATTTACTGGATATTTAATGCTCTTTCGTGGGAAATTCCAATTTTTCAGTCCACTCTGGAATGAAGCCATTTTTGCAACTTAAGTAGTTCATGTGAGAGGCATTTTGAAATTGGCCAGCACTGTGTGCTGGTCTGCACTGCTTGTCCACCTCTTTCCTGCTGGCTGTGCTGTGCAGCTTTTGCTGTGGTCAGTGGTGTGACCTGTCAGGAAGCACTAGAAAGGTTGTCTAAGTATCAGTCTGGAGACAAGACTGTGGCAGCAGTGAGCAACTTCTGCTGAAGCCAGGCAGAAAAGATGCTTGGGTAATGGAACAAAGATGAGGAGCCTCACTGGCTGCAGTCCTGGCTTTGGAAAATCTGAGGGGAGAGTTTCAATAACTTTATTTATCATTTGCATGGCAGTGTCCTCTGCAAAAAAGAGAGGAAACAATGAGAGTCCTAGGAAAAGAAAGCAGAAGAGGGGAAAGAAAAAAGAAGTAAAAAGTTGGAGTTTTCACATTAAAAAAATAGTAGCAAAAGTACTGAAAAGTTTGTTAGAGGAAGAAAGCGGGAAAAAGTGAAGGTAATGGAACAAAGAGTTGACTCTATGTGTCTTAAACATGCTGAGAGAAAAGACAGGATGGATGTGACTGAGAAGCTACAGAAACTGAAATTATTGCCAAAAATGGGGAGAAAAGGAAAGAAGAAAATCATGTGAGGAAAAAAACAAGAACATGGTGAGGTTCCCTTCCTAGTAATTTTGTGGAAACAAACAGTGGTTCTGGGTGTGAGGTGCTATTTTCTGTTTATTAAGCAAATGATAAGCACCCTGACTTTTGGTGCATTTTCCCATCTACTTCAGTGTCTTGAGAGGCGTGATATTGCCCTGAAGGCTGGTAACAGGAACAGGTTATGCTGTGAAGTTCTATCACTTTTAATTTATCTGGCCACCATGGATGTCACAAGGAAGGAGTATCTTGCAATTACTCTTTAATTATATGATTAGTTAATAGGGTTTCCTATTAAACACCATGTAACTACGTGGAGATTACCATGTAATTACCTTTAGAGGATCCAAAACTAATTAGCATATAACCTGTATTCTTGCCTTGTGGTTGAGAAGGCTATAATCTTGTAATGATATGGTGCTCACTGTGTTGTCAGGCTGCCACTACACACTAATTTCCATGTAGTTAAATGCACAGTAGCTTTCACACAAGTAGTATTTGTGTTCTGTTACCAGTTGTCCCATAAACTTGTGCCCCTGTTGGCACTGACAGTGACTTCAACCAATTACGTTCTCAAATTGCCTATGTGAAAGTCTTTTGTTATACCCTTTGCTTGCTGCTGTGCTGTGAACTCAGCTGGATGTGAACAGTAAAAGCAATCCTGGGGCAGGAGACTTGATTAGCTTCCTTCATTTGCTTCACCAAATCCAGTGCAAAATGCACACGTCCGTGTTACTGATGTTTACTGCTCATTTGTGGGAAGCAGTGGCTTCTGGATAGTGAATGCTGCAGGTAAAGCACCAGTTCAATAATCGTAATAAAATAATGTGTACTTTAAAGATAAGCATCCCTGCCCAAGTTTAAGTGGAAGTAAATTCCTTCTGTGTTGTTTCACTTTTAAAATTTAGCTGAACTACTGGTGAGCAAAGCTCACTTGCTTAATAAACAGAGGCTAAGTTTTGTCTTTTACCGGACAAATAAAAATATTTAAAAAATAATGTCTCTATGATTTTGCATAGATAAGAACAAATAAACTGTGTTTATCTGCAGTCTATTCTTTGCTATTCAGTTTCTAATGAAGAGCTCCATCATACCTCTTGGCTGGGATAGGACAGGAAAAATGACCACTATAAATAGTGGTAATTTCAATAGTTTGGTTGATTTTTCCATTTTCATTTTCTTTTCTTATCTTTTTTCACAACATCTACTTTTCGGAAATGCATTCCATATGTTTTACAGTTTTCCTTGAACCTAGAGTAACCTCAAACACATCAATCAACTCTGTTGTCCCCCCCATTCCTCCCCACCTTTTGCTCAGAGGGCCTCGCTAAGGCCTCCTTTAAGGAGGACCTGGTGTTTGAAGTGATGACAAAGACATACGAGCACGGTGGGCTGGTTGTGGTTTGGGCCTGATTAATTCTGTTGCCCAAACAGTTTGTGCCCTGTTAGAGTTCTGTCACTTGTGGATGCAATAAATTCACATTCCCATGTTCAGGCTGCCCATAAAAGTATTCAGCAGGAGAAGACCCGAGGTGAAACCAGATTGTTGCAGATCTCACTTCCCAATCTTTGTGTCCTTCACTCTGACAGTGACATTCTGCTGGGTTTGAATGTATAGGTTTTTTCCCAACTAGTTCTATACCCATCTTCCAATAGTATAATCTAGACTGTATTTCCCTAGCCTATTTGTGCTAGGGAATATCATGAGAGACAGTGTCAAAAGCCTTAATAAGTCAAGATGATGTGCTCTTATTCCTTTCTATTGCCATGCCTGCTTCTTTGACAAAGAAGGAAATTACAATACCGTGACATGACTTGTTCTTCACAGATCCATTATTGGCTTTTACTCATCTCTCTCTCTCTCTCTCTCTCTCTCCTGCTCCCTCTTCTTCTAAGATTTTTGAAGTAGTTTGTTTATTTGCTGCTTTTCCTGACTGCTTTAAAAAGGTTTTCCTCCTGAAACCATCTCTGAGATTTTTTTATATATTGCATCCTTTATCTTTATAAAATTCATTGTATCTCCCTATCAACCCTTTCTGGTGTGTATCTCTACAGTGTCTAAGATACAAAACCCTGCTGCTGCTACAGTACTTATACAGATTGGTCTGAAATTCCCTAGCCCCTCCATTCACCTCTTTTAAATAAGAGCATGATATTACTGTTTTTCCCTTTTCCTAGACCTCATAGTTTGATATTCATGAGCTCTGAGAGAGAACTGCTAATGCTCATGACACTGTTTCACCTATTATTTCGAGTATCCCATGATGAAATTAGCCTGACCAGCTGAACTGAAAACATCCAGTTACTCTCTGCTGTCTTTTTTGCTCTTCCAGGCAGTTCTATTAACCCATCTGTTGTTGGTACTACTAGTGTTAGCAAACTGATTACATGAATTCAATTCTTTGGCCTCTTATATATCTACTGGCAGCTTTCTCCCCTGTGACCAGCAAACCTACTCTTGTCTTGGTCTTCTTTTTACTAATAACCTATTTATAGAAATACACTCTTCTTGCCTGGGATGTTTCTTCCTAATTGTATCTCATCCAGCCCTTTTCTGATTTTGCTCCACCTGTATTTTAGATCCATTCTTCTGTGCCCTAACTTTACACTTTCGAGTATGTTTCCTTCTTGTCTTGAGAACAGTGAAAAGCTTATGATACAGAGAGATGAGGAGATAAGCACCACTTTTTACTTAAGTATTCTGAATAGATATATGAGATCACAGGTATGTGAGATGTGTAAATATCTGACTACACAGGAATTCAAATGCACAAGTGGACACAGATTTGGCAGAACCAGAGTTACAGTTCTGAACCAGAACTCAGAGTTACTGAGCTATGTGTGATCTCTGCAGTGGAGCAGTGTTTTTTGTGCAGTGGTTAAGGTCCAGCTTTGCTGCATGTTGTTACTTGGGACTGATGATGTGATTTATCATTTCAAAGGAGATTTCTAGGAACTGAGATCAGGCAGCAACACTGTGGAACAGAAGACTCTCTCACTGTGCAGGAAAGCTGCAGGATAAACTTGGAGGCATCTTTTATCTTCCAGATTGTTTGTATCGGCCGTCATTTTTCTCTGTCATTCTTCCTACATTTCACTTGTCTATCTTGAGATGTCAGAAAACTGTGAAAATCCACGTGGAAACAGGGAAAGCCCAGCATGTCCAGGCAAATGTAGAAAGTGTCAGGATGTCACTGAGAGCAGGTGTTCTCAGCTGTGGTGTCTGTTAGTAGGCAGAGAGTGAGCCACTGCCTTTGAGGTTATTGTGGTGGCACTGGAGCTGGGATTCTAATTACCAGGGGGCTGGAAGCTGCACTAGTGATGAGGTCTGCTGTGAAGTCCTCCTTGGCATTTTGTGTGCTATCAGGAGCACAGCAGGACTATCATGTAGCACCAGAATCTTGTATGCCTATAGTAATTTTAGGGACACAAATGAGGAGAGGAGCTTTGGCAGCTCAGTTGCTTCTGTTTACTTGAAATCTCTGAAGGTGACAAACCCGTGAGCTCTTTACCAACACTGCAAAAAAAATCAGTTTCTTTACCTGTGGATATACTTATGCTACTTTGAAATAAATGATCTGTAATGAAGCTGTTTTCACCTGGGGTGCCTGAAATCTGGTATTTGATGCAAAGGCGAGTACAGCATTGTCCATCTTTGTCTGCTCTCTGGTCTGTGATGTACTAAATAACTTTGGGAACATGTTGTGCAGCTTGTGCTGGTTCTGAACCAGAAGCAGCTTTGTGTGTTTGATAATGAGATCAATGCCATTGGGGGCAGACTCAGTGCATGATGTTTTGTGCTGTCTGCCAATAAAAGATTACTGCAGTACTCAAAGTCTGGCTGCCTGGAACCTTTTTTATTTTTTTATTGTTAATTTCTCTCCTGTTATGGAAAAATCCTAGTGGTTTAAGAGGATACTGTTCTGAGTGGTGAGTATATACATGGTTGTCTAGACTCTTAAATGCAGGAGAGGGAGAAATCTGTGGGATATGTTAAGTTCAGAGCTGGGAGCAGGTGCAGTCTCTTTCTGAGGTAGTAATGAGGATATTAAAAGAATAATATCCTAAAATGACAGAAATTTAGTAGCTGACAGTTTGAACAGGTGGAGTTCACTTTTCAGAAGCATATGAAATGTATCAATGGCAAAGTTTGATTTCTTTAAACTTCCTGTCCTCACAAGAGCTCTGTTGCTTTTACCTGTTCTGAATGGAGCTGGAGAGAGCATCCTGAGTGAGTCATAGCACTGGTATTTTACTGAGGTCTTAACTAGAGCTGTGCAATGTCCTGTTGACCCTGCACTGGTGCTGAGCTGAAGGGCTGTCCTGGGTCTTGGTCCTCCTTCCCTACCTGAAGGCAGAGTCATTTGGCCGTGTGACTGCTTTTATGAGTTCTGCTCCCGGATCTCAGACTTCCATATGGGACTGGATACCTTGGCTTATCTCCTTGTCAATGGGGTGCTGTGATCTGGATAACGCAGCAATGGTGCATTTTGAAAATTGTTCTTGAATTGTCCCCAAGAAAAAGTTATTTAACATGCTTTAATTTAAGTTGGATTTGTTTAGTCACCTTTTACTGCTCTCTTTTATAAAATGTAGATTTTAAGAGCACATTTTTTCCATCCATCTTTGTGAGTCTCAGTTGAGAGCAAAATACAGTTACCTGTCAGCAGCTGTGCTTGAAGAAGTTTTCTGAGGAACCAGTCTGTTTCCCAAACATTTTCTTATTTTTTTCTTCTGTTGTGGTGACTCAGTAGGCACAAAATCACCCCAAGCACTGTGGTGTGTTTGAACTGTACGGGTATCTTTCCACAATTCGAATAAGCAAGCATAAATTGTTTAGAAACTTCTATTACCCTCTACTGTTCTCTATTGTAACTCACTTGAAATATTCGCCCTGTGGATGTTAAAAAGGTAGGTATCAAAATCATCTGCTTGTGCTCCGGCCCTGTTATGGAAATGTTACTAAATTGTGTCATACTTATTTACAAAGCTACATGATTTAAGTGAAAATAAGTCTTTCAACTGTAAATATTTTACCTCTCAAAATACTACTGAAAAAACTTCTGGGAGAAAAAAAAAAAGGTGAGTTCTGAAAAAAAAGAAAGGCAAAATGAATTCCATATATATATAAGATGGTATTTATGCTTTTCAAACCAAAACTGACAGGAGACTATTATGAAATGTACTCTGACCATAGCTATTAATGGACAGCCTAAGACTTGGCAATGGAAAAGGCACTACTTGTGCACGATCCATGTTTTATATTCACAAGGCATTACCTCAGTCTGCTGTTGTAGAAAGCTATGCTCAAACAAATAATCACTGGAACCATTATTACATTTTAACATATTTGGCACAGTGTTTGAAGGTGTACAGACATGATATAATGTATTTTTCTAAGCTGTAGTGGGATGAAAACATGTGTCTTACCAGCCTTTGTCACAGACATTTCACAGGCTGAGTATCCCCAAACCATTACAGTGTCTCAGATACTGAGACAATTGTTTCTCTTTTTTGAGCAAAAGAAATGTAAGTCTTCATTCAACTTGCTAGTTACATAAAGATGCTTAAGTACCATAGTTTCTACCTCTAGGTTTTTGCTTTTAAATCTTCCAGGGATCCTGTCCTTAGGCTAAGCTCACAGTCATAAAAAAATTGGCACTGAATCTGGTCCTCAATAAATTTGAATTTTTCTGAATCTTTGCTATTTCTATAATGTGCGTTTGGTAGAAAAAAAAGGTAGTGCCCTACTACCCATAGTAGAGGTTCAATTTCAAGAGGAGACTTGGACTACTTCCACTTCTGAATCTGCTACATTATATGGCAAGGCAGGACAAATGTACTCTGTATGGATGGTATCCCTTGCATAACAAAATTAAGAAAGCTGGCCAAAATTATATTCATGATTACTAAATAGAGATCACATTCACAATAGAGCACAGTTGAAAGGGAAAAAAGTGGCAAAATAACAGATGAGATAAAATACTTTTTCACCAAGGTGCCATGTGATTTTGGGACTCTTAACAAAAAGTGCAGAATTAGGCAAAACAATTTTAAGAAGGGGATTAAACGTATACGTGAATTTCAAGCAAAATACATTGCTTGGTGATGTTGACTGATGGAGCATTATCGTAACAGAGCATTATATATAAAACCAAATATTTGTGCTCTTGTATTTGACCAGAGTTTTAACAGCTTGAATGAAAATCATGTCCTTTTTCTTTACCTCTCAAAAAACTGTGTATTTAATCTAAGCTAATCTTTTAAACATTGTGTGTAGTGTCATGGGAAAAGGAGAGACAAGGAGCTATTTCCTTAGCATTTTAAAGCTTTGGTTTGGCAAAGAGCTCTCTATCTGCACCAGACAGATACTTCATCAGGCCTGGACAGCAGGAGCTCTGCTGCTCATGCAGAGCTTGTGTAGCTGACACTACCTGTGAGCGAGGATGCTGCGTTCGGACTGTGGGCCAGGGCAGGGACAGAATAAAACCACACAAAGCTCCTTCAGGACTGGGACATGAATATGATCTATAGTGCTTACTCTTCTAATATCATTTGTGTCTAGACAGACGTGTATGCTCTTGTTAGCTGATGAGTTGTGCTAATGGCATTGGTAGCGATGTGTCTTCAGACAACCATTTACTTCCTCTGAGAACTGCATTTATGATGTTCCATGAAGACTGTACACAATTCAATAGATGTTGAAGAGCCTCTGAATGTTTTTTTCAGAGTCTTGATGTTTTGTTTTAAATAGCATGTCATTTACAAGACTCCCAAAGACAGATAGCTTTCCCTGCTAGCTCGCAGTCACTCTGCAATTATATGGAACAGACGTTGAAATGATGATGGTGGCGTCTTACTGCTACATTTTGCTGCTGCTGTGATCTAATGTATTTCAGCAACAAACTATTCCCCCTGCATTTTGTATTCATCAGATGTCGACATTAACACACTGTCACTTCTAGCAGTTATACTCTCTTTTTTTCAAACTTGTAAAATGTTTTCTAATCTAGAAAAAATGTCACCGTATAACTATAACTGTAAAGGTGGAAGTTGTCCAATGCAAAAGTAGAGTGATGCTTTACCTTTTAAAATCTTATTCTGAGTCTTAAGATACATGTAGTGGCCTTTATGGAATTAAATGTGCAGGACCAAATTTCTCATCCTGTAAGCTTAACTTATATTGTTCTCTGTACACATCTGCTTTTGTCAAAAATACTGATGTGATGTGCACAGTGACATTTGTAGCTATTGTTTTAGTTTGGTTTCTTGATGATGGTCTAAAAACACCTGTTGAGGTTCTGTCCATTCTTGACCACAAGATAAACAGCAGAAGAAAAAAAGGATTATATATGCCAGATTTCGCTCACAGATAGCATCACACTCATGCTACTGAAAAATTCTCTGTGAGATTCCAGCCTTTCCATGCTGCACCTCCCTGGGGGACATGTGCTTGTTTACTTCACAAAGGTATCACCTATCCTTAGAGAAGTTCACAGTTCACACAGTACATTCTGTATTTTCTTTTTTATCTTTGTGATATAAAAGTCTGTCAGGTTAGTTTTTATAATGGAACAAAACTAGGAGTTCTAGAAAACAAAGGAAAAGTATTTGTTTGGTCTTCATCCCCATGGCTGTAAATCAAGAGATCAAAGAAGTATTGAAAGCACAGCATACTGAAACAGTGAGTAGAGAACATTTCCTCAGTGTGAGCTGGATATTAATGTATGTGGAAGAGTCTGCAAAAAATATGAATGTTTTTCTTTACCTCTTATCTATTTATTTTTCTCTACATATTTGGTTTACAAACACATATTGCAATGAAAGTTCTTTTCACACATCCTACTGGTTGAAGATTTAATTTCTTGTACATATCTAAAAATACATAGAAAGATAAGAAAAAAAGTCTGCATGCAGCAACTTACCACCATGTGAGGACTTCCTCTGCGTATGCTCAGTGTTTTAAAACTGCATCAGCAACAAAAAACCTGCACACACAGCCTTTACTACTGACCTGCACTAACTCTTCACTCAGACAAAACTCCCCACTGGAATTTTTTTCCCTCTGCTAGTGTGTACCAAGGCTGCACCTTTGTGCAGTGTACACAGCTGAAGAATCTTCAAGATCAAAGCCTCATGCCTAAGCATAATCTTGTTCCTGACATGTCATGCCAGGCCCTTTTCACTGTGAGGTGCTTTGATGCAGCAACAGTAAGGAAAAATAACAAACCAAGAACAAACTGAGAGGGGAAGGAGGCAATGCAATGTGTTCTCATGGCTCTAGGCTTCTGCATTAAAGCTAATATGTGCAAACCCCCTGTTTGAATAGGTTTCTCTTCACTACTATTGTTTTTCCCAGTTTCTGTTTCCACTGTCATGTCTGGAGACTTCATTCTCATGTTCTTGTAAGGTGAAAACATAAAGGATTCAGGACACAAGAGCAAGAGATTATTTCCAGCCATTCCCAGTGCAGAAGAAATGGTGCAATCCCCCTTGGTTCACCCAAAGCTGCACCTGGCCATCAGTATATGGAAATGTAGTGCATGATATTATGCAGTATCACCAACCTGGGAGGTTTGCAACAACCTTGGAAACTCTATGTTGCTCTTCTGTGGAGCCCTTCCTGCTCAGGAGTGGCTGTTCTCAGTGACTGGTGCTCAGTTCTGAGTCTCCTAAGGAACCATCAACATATTTTGTTCTGCCAGAAGAGGTTAGGACACAGGGCTGAGAGTTGACATCAGAGATATGGAAATTCAGGAGAACCTCTAGGACTTCTGAAAAGGTAAGCAAGGTTCCCAAACAGAAAATTATTAAGTGCACAGAGAAAAAAAAAGCTCTTTGTGAACCCTATTTGAATACTACAAAATTTCAGTAATGGCAGGAATGGGGGTAAAAGAACCACCTTGGAAGTCAATGAGGAGCAATACAGAAAAATACAATGCTGATATGATTACTATTTCAAACATGACTTCTGGCAGGAGCTAGAAAAAATGCTTTCTTCTTTTTTCCTCCTGGCTAGCAGTTACATTTAAATACCATGTTCCTACTGAACACCGGAAGAAGATGACAGTTCTGTGCAGAAAGTCTCCTTGGTTTCCTCTCTGTAGAGAAGGCAGACAAAAATGGTTGCAAAGAGAAGAAGGTTTTTCACTAGAGTCAGGGCATGGTCTTTCAGGTCACTGGTGGGGATCTGTTTGTGCAGCTGCAGCCAGAGAGCTTCAAAAGGTACCACAAAACAGCAGAAAACAATTGCCCGGTTTCACAGTAGTCCTGCAGCTTCTGCCTCTGGGCCCAGCTGTGCCCTGAGGTGCTGTGAGGTGTGTGTTGGCAGGCTTTCAGCTGCAAGCACCTGAACCCCAAGGAACAGTTCAGGAGTTTTGTGTCTGTGGCGTGTCAAGCACATTTCTTTATCCAGCTCCTGCAGGTGTATGGGCATTCAATTAAAGCCAGAAGAAAAATGACTTGGTATTAAGCAGATATATGATCTCTTTGTGCCTTCACCTTTACCTAGGGGAAAGTCCTATTAAATTCAGTGAAAATTTGCACAAGCTGAGATTCTAGGAATGAATATGGATTAAAATTACTTTTCTGTGATTATTTATGGCAGCACTTTTTATATATTAGACAAGTTACAAATCTGTTGAGATGATAGTGAGAAGTTCACTTGATGAAAAAAACCCACTGGATTCCATTTAGAGAGACACACAAAAACCTAAACAACTACTCCACTTGAAAGTTGTCATCTGTACTTGCTTCTCCTGGCCTGTCTGTAAGGATCTGCCAACCCATAACCAGCAAGCTGAGAGCCAGTAGGGAATACAGAGATTTTCTTCCTCATTGGAATCGAGGCTTTATTTACCTTATCATGAATTACTGTCAATAGCTGATTTTACCAAGTTTGCCAAGGCTCACAGCTCTTATATGTTCTTACAGCTTCCTTTGTATCTTGTATTTCTTTAGGTTGGTTGCTGTGATTACTTAAACTATCTGCTTTTAATTAGCTGTCTATGAGCAGATGTTTTAAGGTGCCTAAAAGTAGATCTCACTTATTCTTGGTTTTTGCATAATGCAGGAGCTAGTATGTGACAGGGGTTGTTTCTCTAGCACAGTTGCACTACTTCCACTTTACAAACATCTTTGCTTTTATCAATAAAAATCCTTTTAATTGTTTCTTTACCAGATAAGCAGAAAAATCCCATTCTGAGCCACAGATGGTATTACTGGATGTGGGCAATGCCAGGCTTTCACTTTTGCTTTCATTATTTTAATGAGAGATTTTCCTTCTCATATCAATAGGAATAAGTGCTGATAAGAGATAAATAGAGCATGTATTACATTCCACAAGTGATGTTAATGTTTGTACTTTTTCAAATGTTGCCTGTAGTATTTGCACTTAAACTCCCTATCTTCTTTCCACCTTCAATCATTAGGCGATGTCACCTGTGTTTTAAGACTGGAATTCACTACTATAATACGGCGTGAATCCAAGTGCCCTTCATCTCTTATTCTTTCATCTGCAATTTCTCTCCCCTCGGACATACCAATTCTTCAAACACTGGCCCAATAGCAGGACTTAGTACCTGCATCAGCAATTAGAAAACAAACACAAAACCCAAAGGAAACAACCCCATAATGTGCTGCCTTTAGAAGATCTAAATGGGAAAGCTGCTATACACACTGTGCTCTTAATGAGATGTTTGCATTATGTGATTTTTAAAGCATTATATTTGCAGTGTTAACTATTAGTTGGTCACTGGAAAAAGGTGGCATCCTTCAAGATGTCTCATTATCCTAGTGGATACCCTATCCTAAAAAACCTATGGGTATGTACTTCTGACTGGAAAATGTGCTAATGAATTGATTCAAGCCAACCAAATCAGTCCATTTCAAACTCTTGGAGACTTCTGAATAAAGATCTAACACCCACGCAATGTGGCTCATCCTCAAAAGTCTTCATTCTTTGCCGTGAAAATTCAGGGAAGTTTTCTCTACTGTCTCATGGAAACAGGCTCAGACATGTTATCCTGCCCACAGTGACGGCAGCATCAAAACTGGCAGACTTTATGTTCATTGCAAGAACATAATTGTCAACCATTTGATATCTGAGAAAGCTGAGCAGAGAATGTTCTCCATTGTTATACATAATAAAAAGTAATAAACAAAAATTATTTTTTCATAGACTTTGAATAAAAAAATATTAAAACCTTTTAATTCAGGAGAAACTCACACAGAAATACTTTGACTAAAGATTAGAAATATGTAGTATCAATACTTTTTTAAAGGTCAATACATTTGCCCGATATATATTCTCATAATTGTTTTTCTAACTTGAAGCAGGTGTAACTTGTATAAATGTGAAACGATTTGTGAAATAAACACAAGATTGTTTTCCTACAGACAGTGATTGTAGATGCCACTGAATAGAAAATACTCAAATGATTTTTCTTTGTAGATATAATTCTGTTTATACAAATATTTACATTCTGGTTTAAACTTTATGTTTTATAATAATATGCAGTGAAAGAATGGTATACAATAATGACGTAGTCACAGAGCTAACAGAGACTTTCCTTAATCATCTTCAGCACCATCTCCTAGATGAAACGTTGTCTTTAAGTTAAGAGCAGAAGTTAAAGCCAAACCTCTAATCCAGATTGCCTCTGGAACAATGCTTTACTTTTTCAATGCCCCTTTTTCTTTTTGCATGCTTGTACTGCTTATAGCAGGCAAGGGAAAGAGCAATGTGAAGTATTACAGCCTGTGACTGGTAAATGTGTGCACATGGTCCGTGTCTGGTCATATTTCAGTTAAAAGAGGGATGCAGCGGTCTTGGTGCCAAAGCATTGACTCTACACATGACAACAAGGTGATGTTAACTTGATTGATCTGATTTGATGAGCTGCATTAATAGTACAAGCTTCTGGACCTCATTTGCATTAGATGTAACAGGGAGAGCAAAAAGTCACAGTAAGAAACATTTTTCAGTATAAGGGAAGGAGTATGTGAGCACACAAATCAGTAGGATCACTGGGAACTGCCTTTCTGGGGAATTTTGGCCATCTACTTCAGAAGTGATCCGAGTTAAATAAATAACAAAAGTGATGAGGCACAAAGGCTGTGTGCAAATAATATCCATTTCCCTAATGAATTGCCCACTGTCAGTCCTGGAATGTGTTAACTGCACAAGCTGTAACAGAAACAAGAGAAACTTCTTTTTTCAGTGATGTGCAGAGCTGCCAAACTTATTATCATATCACAGACATTCCCCGCGAGTTGTGTATATCCTGCATGCTTGTGCTTTCTTATCACTGAACATTAGAGTCTATATTGCACTGCATATTGCTCAGCTGCTTCCCTTTCATGGAGGCTCATTTGTCATGTATTTTGGCTTGTGCAAGGATGAGATTAACGGCCTTCTAGTTGCTGCTTGATTCACTCCTGCTTTTCATAACTTCTCAATATAGTCAGCTGTATTTGTTCTTGATGGGTGTATTAATTATACTTAATCACCTTGTTTAGCTGGGAGAAATAGAGGATTCCCTGACCATACATCTTTGGTCACTGTTCTCCATTAAAGCCAGACTCGATCAGAAAAGGATCCCCACTCCCCATCTTCAATGATACTATCCCATTTCATCTGTCCCAACCTTTCCCAAGGCTGTAGATTATTGGCTTTTCCTCAGTGTGTTTTCTGTATGCAGTTGGGTTTTGTTCACTGCTTTGTCAGGCACAGACCTCTCTCTTCCTAAGCTTCACCTTCTATCCTTCCCTTGTTTTCCTGATGCAGCCTAAGTAATTCAGCTAATAGTTATTTGACCCACAGCTTCAATACTGAAGCTGGAATGAACATACAGGGTATATTTACTCTGTGCACATTTTAAATCCACCTAAGCAAAATGTAGAACACTGTTTGTTCCTCTAATGTGTTGATGAGGTACAGTAAACTCAGCCAACAGGGGTAAAATTTCTCTGAAATTGTTACTTTGTCCAGAGGTTCTCCTTTTCTGAATGGATTTAAATACTGCACCACAGTTATGTTGCTGCCGAATATAAGACTTTGCATCAAAGCTGAAAGAGAAGTATTCCAAGGTGGAATCCAAGTTTTTCCTTCCTATGCATGTATGTTGTTGTATCTATTGCTATTTCTCTGAGAGAGCAGCCAGGGGATAAAATGAAGAGCATCTTCCTCCAGTGGTGCAAATGCCTGTATTTCAGCAATAGAGGTCTGTCTCCTGGCAGGCACTGCCTAGAGCTTTACTCTTCTGGTGTACTTTGTTTTGCTTTCAGATTCTTCCCGGGAGCCAGTGCCTCAAGACGCTTCCCTTCTGGACACTGCTTCTGCCCTCCCCCACACTAACTGCATCTTGAACTCTGCCAGTTCCTGTTTTAAGAATGCAATGTTCTTGAGAGCTGACAAAAATATAATTTGCGGTGGCATTTCATTGAGTTACCCGGCTTTCCAAGGGTCAGGGTAACAGCCTGCAACAATGTGGCCTGCAAAAAAAGAGGCAATAAGTTGCTTTTCAAAACCAGTAATGCACAAATAGCAAGTCACGCTCCTCTGCCTTGCTTCTGCTCCCCGTCTAAAACTTTGAGTTCCCATCTGTCAGTATTTTCTCTGGGACATCTTGTGTCTCAGTGTAATCTTCTGTGCCATTTTCTTTGGCAATATTCACCAGAAGTGTCTTCAGCAATTAAGGCAACTTGAGGTGAACAAGATCTCCTCTATTTTATTCACACTCCGTGTTCTTTGAAGAAATCTCTGGTTGTCTCCTTTCATAAGAAAAGACAAATGCAGCAAACAGCAGATAGCCATAAGCCTACTTCAGTCATGTCCATATTTTGCCTGGATGTCAGATAATCGGTTTAATAAAGCCCAAGATGTTAACTTCAATACAATTTAAATGCCTAAGCCCAAAATGTTTCTTTTAAAAGCCTAACCTTCAGTTGTAATATATTTTAACCTTGTAGGCTAATTAATCACTTGGATAAGAGCCTTTAAAAGACATAAATCTGCAGCAGCTAAAGACATTATTATGTCCATAGGTCTGGGATTAGGGCTGTGGCAAAGTGAGCTTTTGAACGCCCTGCATCCATTCCCATCATCCTTTGAAACACACTGTCTGAGCAACATCTGGTCAAAAGAACAATCCAAGGCAGGGCCATGCTTCTATTTCAAAACCTTCAGGGCATATTGTATGGACTGCAGTTACCTCGTAGCTGTGTCCTTGAACTCTCAGCTACTGGTTCCTGGCCTTCAGCTGAGGAGCATTTCAGATTGACTGGGTTAGTCCTCCTGGCCTCCTCCAATGCCAAGTCAGACAGATTAGGTTAAGTCATTTTGGTAATGGTTAAACTTTGTAGTGAAATGTATTAAAGTGTTTTCCTGCATTCATCTTCTGCTTCTCATCACTTTGAAACACTAGGAATTTACTGTTTGGAGCAGCTGTGACATATTTTCTTCTTGAACTGCTACAGCTGTTTCCCAAGAAAACTGAGGAGCTTGGCACTGACACCCCTGTACTTTTCCATTCATATTGCCTTTGAAGAGAAGGTCAGATTGTCTTAATAAGGGCCTCTAGCCCACTGAGGGCTGAGAGACTTCCTTTTTGCCTATTGGAGAAAATGCATCCTGGTTTAGCTGTGTGGCTGAACAACAGGTGTATTGTTTTGAGGATCTGGTCTCAATCCCAGGTCCTAAATACTGATGTGCAGACCAGAGTTGCTTCTGGCTTAAGTTGCTTGATGTCAATTCTTCTTGCCCTATCACTATGATAAAATTCAAGCAGCTTCTTTAGTAAAACCAGCTCTGGGAAATAGTCACAGTCTGTGCAAGCACCAGGAAAATTATGGAACTGGCCCCCAGAACAACTGTGGCTGTCGCTGTACCTGATGGATTGCTGCCATAACCTTCTAGAGGTCTGCTGATAAACCAGTGGTTGGGAATTGGTGTACATCACTAGGAATTGAGTTTTATACGTGGGGTCTATACTCGGCAAGTTTTCACAGGAGATTTTTGCCAGTAGCTCCCTGAAAATTCCTCAGGAGAGTGCTCAGGAAGTGGGGCAGTACAATGATGGCCAGGAGGACATGGGTAACGTTGGCACCACAGCCCTGGATACACTACAGAGGAATAACTGAGTCTGCTACAGCCTTTCATGTGAATAATTGATTCTCTCTGTCACCCCTTCTAACCCAGGAGAAGCAAAAAAAGCCAAAGGAGATTAATATTACTGGGCATTTTTCAAAAATAAAAGATGGTGGCTAATAATTATTACCTCAGTCTCAGCTTAGGAGTAAAATAACAGTAATCAAATGAGCTGGGGACAGAATTAAGCACTATGCCTAAAAAGCAACAGTCTGAAAAGAGTAACAGGGGCTTTATACCATCATCATAATCAGGTTGAATGAGTGCACATTAGCCATCCCATTGATGTTAATAAGAAGTGAATTCTTTTTTTCTGGATGTAGATTAACAAGTGAACTCTATGCATTAGTAGTAGTGGAAATATTTTGTCTAAATCACAGAAAATCAGAAACTGTTGGTTCTGTTGAGGAAGGGATAGCACCCTTCCTCATGAAGAAACTCAGCTGCAAAGACTTTTCAGCCAGCATGAAGCAAGGCTGCATGTAGGGCAGCCCCAGCATTGTGCAGCCCCCAGCAGCATTTGCAGACTGACACAGCAGCCAGCTGCCCGTCCAGCTCTCCCAAGGCTTGGCAAGACTTAGAAGAAAAGCCGGTCACTTGGAAAGTGCGGGTTACAGTAGCAGCGGATGGCAGAGCTCTGCGAGAGAAGTTACAAGTATTTCATCCCACAGGGGTGTAAATCTGTCTCCTCAGAGGCTGCTCTAACTGCTTTGGGACTGCAGCCAGCTGGATATTGCATAGCTGCACTCCTGTCAGGGCCTGGGTGCTAGGCCTCTTTCCAAAGCCTGGCAATTAAACCAGGAAAACATTCAGTTGAGGGTTAATTTAAAGCCTTAACTTTAGTACTAACCAGAACAGGAAATTCCATCATTTAGCAAGAGTGGTAATGGTTCTTTGCCCTACAACAAAGGGAGAAGCATGGAACAAAATCTAACACTGTGAATTAATCTTTGCCTCTCTGGTGGATCAAGATTCACCTTTGTAGGTATTTTACTGGATAATTTCAACCCAGACATAAAGAAAGAGGAACAAAGAAGCCTTTTTTGTCGTTTCCAACCCGCCCCCCGCCACCCACCCAAGAAATGGCTGCCCATCTGATGAGCACTGTGGGCTTTCACTGAGCTCTCCTGCAGGATGCTGCTCACCAGCACTCAGGGTATGACAGTCCCCTGCTAGCTGTTTGAGCAAGGCACTGTGCTCCTTAGAGCAAGGACTGTGGGGCAGCAAGGATGTCCTTGGAAAAGAACCTCTGCCATGACATGACAGCCTGCGGGTCTGGTCGGGATGAGCTGTTCTCACTGCAGGGAAAAGCTCCAAAGGGATTGCTAATGGATATTGTACATCTCTGACAGTGTTTCAGTGCAATCTTTCACCATGTGGAAAACTTGAAGATGTTGCTTAATCTGTTCATTAATATTTGTGGTTTCTTTTGGCTTGTGAAGAGGCATGGAGTGAAGGTAATTTGTCTGTACATCTGTAGTCCAAGACAGACCTGTTGAACTTTCCTTTGAACATTACTTTTCTACATGCAAATATCCCTAGTGGAAGAGAAACTGAAGCGTATTTTTTCCCAGGATGTCTTTACTAAGGCTATTAGACTGTTTTTTTAAGCTCTTTGTCCCACTGAACATTTAAGTGCTTTATTCAGACTATTTCATTCAATCTCCTCTAGCAGCAGGAAACAGTTTTGCTAAACAGCCAGAGAAGGCTTTGAGAAGGAAGAAGGTAGTTAGTGTAGGTGGTAGCAAAAAGTAGATGGAAGCTACTCCTTCTTTCTATTTTTTTTTTTCCATCTGCTCTTTGTTCCCTTCTCAGTCTACTCTTTGGGTAGAGCTTGATATGAATAGTGTGTAGTGAAGGGAAGAGTGAAAAGCAAGGGCCTTTGCCCTTGCCCTGCTTGCTTCTTCTGGATTGCTGACTGCTCACCTGAGCTCAGCCACGCTGTAAAATATCAGAAGGCCTGACCAGTTTTATGATGTGTTTTGCAAGACAGAGTGATGTGACATGGATGCTGATGTCTAGAAGAGGATCTAAATGTGAGTCTTTATGGCAGCTTAGAAAGCTCATGAGCTCTCAAGCTCCAGCCTTTGCAGTGTTTCTTGCTGGAAAGCTGAGGTTGTTGCTTGAACTGTCAGCTGATGTCTGTGAACCCTTTTCTTTAGCTCCTATTTCTCTCTATGAAGCATGCAGCAGTGGGCTTAGGACCAGGAGTCACTAGGCAACAGGATGGTTAAGATGTTGAACCCAATTCACCTTTAGAAATTAAACGCGTATTTATTTCCTCTGTATAGTACTGTTTGCAATCTGGCAAGTGCAATTAGCTCTTGTCTCAGTCTCTATAGATACATAATGCTTTTTGTTTACTTAAATCCTTCTACAAGGGCTTGCGTGTTTGAGGACTCATCAATAAATCTGGCAGGGTGACTGCTGTATGTTTCTAATTCCTTAACCATTTATTTACAAACAACAGTTGGGTGTCTATGCTGTGCAAATTAGTCAATAAGAGGAGAATTTAACAAAAGACAAATGAAAGAGGATTCAATTTTAACTCCTTGTTTTTCAGTTTCTAAGAAAATACACATATTCTATTTTCATGGAATTTACGTCCCTTAGAATTTATTACCAAGTTCTCAATTTTCCTTTTTGAGATACTTGCTCTGTGCAGCTGTCAGAGTCCAAGTCTAAAGGTGGGGTGAAACAAAAATACCTGTTCCATACCTGGGGATATCTTGAGTGAAAAAATTCCATTAATTCAATTTAGCACCAGTAATACAATTCTGGTTCTAAAGCACTTTATTTCTATGGAAGGTTTCAGCTCTGCACTCTCATTCTTGCACCTTGGTGAGCATGCCTCGTTAAACCTCACCCTATTTTGCATGGGAAATGGGAGCACAGATCTGAGTGCCTTCTGCTGTACAGCAGGCACACCTGCAAATCTATACGAAGTCAGGACCTCATCATCTAACTGATACTGAACTGCACTGTTCAGTGTTACTGGTGTATATATTGTTCTTAAATGAAATTCAATTCAAACATCATCCATATACAAGCTCTTCTGTCATATCTTATAGGTAACTAACAATTTGTTATTAAAATTAGTATAAATACACATGTATGTAAAAATAATTTTATCCTGAAGAAAAAGAAATTCTAGAAGCAATTGATTTTCACAAATGGCTTGATTTTGGTTGATACCAGTGTGGGATACCAGGCTTTAATGGATATGAGCATGGACTGTGAAAAGATGCTTCAGTATATTTCAAAAGGGGCAGGTTGTAGGAAACTCTAACAGTAGTAACTTGAAAATAATAGCCTATAGTATTCTGTAGTAGAATTCTGTAATTGCCACATGCTTTTGGGCTATTTTTTCTAGAATGCTGTAGTGTTTTTATAAGATTGTTTAGACAGATGTTCTTCCTTTTTTGTATGAGAGCTATTTGCACTTCTGGGGCTCAGAGATGTTCCTTCTGATGTTGAACTGACATCTGGTCTCTCTGTGGCAGGATGTCTGCAGGTAGAATTGCTGTAGAAATGCATCTGTTAGATAATTTAGGTACACTAAGTTTTAGAGTTGTGGCAGACAACAGATTTATAAACTCACAAATCTTGTCTGGTATTAAATGTACATCCTACTGAGTGTGAGAATTTAGGGACTTTCAGTTCAGATTTTTCTCTTAGATGTTTCTACTGCACCTTGAAAATACAAGGACAGATTAACCTAATCATTAATATAACATTTAGTTCTTGAGAATCTGAACAGTTTTCTAGAAGGCTCAAGTCAAAGACAAAATGGAGAACTCCTGAGCCAGAGGGAGCAGTATTTGAGGTACTTACATTTGCCTGGCTGTAAGACTACTCACTCCAGGCTTGTTGGTGATTTTGTAGGGATGGATGAGCATGGGAAAGGTCACAACAGTGCTTATCCTCACTGCTCTGTCCTACTAGGATGACACAGTGAGATAATGGGATGAACTCCTATTGGTTCAGGGATTTGTGTTTGACTCAGAGAGTATCACAAATACTGATCTGGCTATCTTTGGTATCTGCAGACCACTGGAGTATTTTCACTTTTCCAGATATTACAAGTCTCACCCTACAGAATATGCCTCTTTCCAAAATGTAGGGCTTTCATATTTCTGTCCAGGATTTCAACAAGGAAAACATTTGTGTGTGTACACACACTATGTCACTCATGTGCCATAAATCTTCTGGATATGTCAGATTTACCGTGCGTACATTTAGACATTAGAGTAATTTAGAGTCTACCTGATCATGTTTAGTTCTTATCTGCTTCAACTAGGATGCAAGATATCCAGAAAAATAGCCTAAGTTGTCCTCTTACATCCAAACATTTCCAGAGTAACTCAGGCACACTGCAGCCAAGCAAAGAATTAGGCTGTGGCTCACTCATGAAAGAAGCAATGTGGTTTCCTCATGCTTTTTGGACCTCTTTAGATGGGCTTCCTGCAGTCAGAGATGAGAAATAATGCCATGGTTTTCTGCATGGACTGATGCTGCTACCCTTCCAAAGCAAACAAGGCCTCTGTATCCCACATTACAGCAGAAGAAGGAATCTCCTTAACTAGTGTGGAAGGGCTTGCTCCTCTGTAGTCTCAGTCCTTTGGGTCATGCACTCCCATTCCAGCTAGGCCAGGTGTGAGGCTGCCTCAGTCCCTTTCAGATGGTTATTTGCTCAAAACATGAAGCCTGTTGCAATCATTTGTCCTTCCCTTTTGCAACTACGAGTTTCTGTTCAACCTGTATCATTTTAGGAAAAAGTAGAAGAGATGGAAGAAATCTAGCTGCCAGTAGAAAAGGAGAAAGGAAGTATATTGAATTATCCAGTGTGTAATGGGAAATGCTTTTGGAAAAATAAGGTGCATATCTGTCACAACCTAAGAATTTGCCTCATCCGGGGTAGGATGTTTGATAAGCAGCTCTCTGTTTACAGTTTTGCTGTCACAGCCAAATTACCTATTCATGATGCTGGGACTACCTTCAATGGGATAGGTCCAACAGAATTCCTGCACTTACTAGGTTTACTGGTGTTTGTAATTCTGAATTTGAATGTATAACTGGGTAGAAAGCTGTCTTCCTGCCTCAAAGCACTGAATGCTAATTACATATGAAGCTATTTGCAAATGGGTTCTGTATTCATTGGCTGGTTTTCACTGTGGTACCTCATTATTTTAAGCTATATAATTGTCCTCTAACAGGAATTCTCATACTGGATCTTGTTTCCTTCATGTGAATTTCCATAGGTGCACCATTTTAAGGCACTACTTCAGCTGCAAGACATTGCAAATGACATAGTACTATTTAAAGCCAGTGTTTCTCAAGGACAGAAGATCCTTTATTTTGAACCCTCCCTAGTCAATCAGCTAAAAGCATCAGATTTGTCCTAATACAGTAGTGTCTCCAAAGAGTTAAATGCTGGAGCAATGCTACTGAGACAAATTAGATATTCCAAGCAGAACCAGGTTCATTGTGTAGTTTGCACATGTGAGACAGTGCTATTCATGGAGTTTTTATCAAGAAAAGATACTGAACTTGTCAGTATTGGCCTAAATTGTGCAATTCTCATTCATGCTTGTGAACATTTGTACAAATAGACCCATTGACTTCACGATGAAAGTGTTTCATTATGATCATTCCTATTTCAGTGATCTTTATGTGATTTGAAATAATAAAGCACCACAGGCCCATTGACTTCAGTGATACTACTTGGTCCACCAACATGAGTAAGGGCTGTGCAATGTAGTTAAAAGGATCTTAATAACAAAACCTCTGTTATCAAGCTAAATATAAGCCCCACCACAACCCTGCCATAGAATAGTCACAAAACTGCCTGGGCACAAGCTCCCCCATCCCCACACATACACACACATCCCCCTCCAGTTTTTCTTTCGGAACAAAACCAGCTGTAACTAGAGTCTGAGTTTTGCAAATTGAAAGGAGCTTGTAGCAAAAAGAACAAAAGTGCTAGTGTGCAGAAGCCACCCTGCAAAGAATGTTGGCAGGAGAGGAAGCCAGGCCCTTCCACTGCTGTAACCTTAAACTATCATTTGTTGATGTTGGTGTATTTCTAATTAGAGAGGAAACGAGAACACAAGAAAAAGGGAGATGGAGAACTTGAGACCTTTTTGAGACTAGGCTTTTCACATTTTTATGTAGCCTGGTAAGGCAGAAGAAACTCTTTATTGAGTTATAATAGCATCCACTGCACAATTTACCCGTACGCTTATGTGAGTGGGATAGTGCCATAATCTTCAGGATTTTCATTTTACAGGAATGAAACCAGTAAAGAAAAAATGCTTTGTTGCTCAGGTCTGAAGTGCAGACAGATATGGGATTGTGGCTCCAGTTTCAGAGAGAGCTGATGTTTCTCAACTGAGCAAGCTATTTAACTATCAGATCAAGTGGTGTGATCTGGAACACAGCAGTGCATTGCTCCAGTGTGAAAATACTATGAAGTTTAGTGTCTTCATGCACACTGGGAAGGAGTCTTGGTTAAAAAAACCCCATTTTAGTAGCACTGCAAAGGGAGCTGCAAAGCCTGATGTATGGATTAATCTGTAGCTTTGGGCTGAAGGGCTGTTTTTACTTGCAGAAGAAAAAAAAAATCTCTTTAAGCATCCTCTATTATGAAGAAAACAAACTAGTGTTCATAAACAGTCACCTTTTACCTGAGGATCTCTAAGCACCTCAGAAATAGGCAGTGTTCTTACACCTGTTTGAAAAACAAATTGTGACAAACAGAAGTTGTGGTAAAGCCATGCCTGGCACCCACATGTGCTGGCTGGCTCTTTCTGACCCCAAAACATACCAGTAAAAGGAGTTTTCTATGTGACTTTTACAGCTGCCTTTGACCTTGAGTGGTTGAGGTTGAAATCACAGTTGCAGAGAAGTCAACAGCAATTTTGTCCCTCAATGTATTGTCCCTTTTAAATAGTAGATATTGTAATAAAAATGTTTCACAGTCATCAACCCTATTTGAATTATCAGCAGCTGTAAGCTTTTATACTGAAAAGTATAGGTCAATGAAAGACATGGTATCTTTTAAAGTTGTAATGCTATAAGGATGAAAAATCCAGTCTATTCCAAGGGTTAAACCCAAGCTTCTTCTCTAAAGTTTCTATGGCAACTAGATGCAATCTATAGTGATATTGTAACTAATGAAATGTTTCTTCCAGACCAACAGGGCAACATGTAGCATTCAGTAATGAGGAATGTCTTTGGGGAAGGAACAGTCGCATAAAAGATGCGTTCTAGCAAACTATATTGGATGATAAAAGCCTGCAGTAAAGTGTGTCCTGAAGTCCAAATTCCCTTCTGTTTATTCACAATGCTTCCTTCATATCTGCTCTGATAATGAGGAACACTGGTAATAAGAACAGTACTTGAGAAGGAAGAGATTAAGGAAAGAAAATATATTTGATCACTTCTTTAACTGAATCATAAAAAAAAAGAAAAAATCTTTTATAGAAGGTCTTTTGTGTGTTTGAAAGAGGTTTTCTTTATGAGTGGAATAGCTAAATGTTGACATTTGGTGTCAGCATGCTATATCATACAGATGTATGTGCTCGTGTATGAATTGTGTGGGTACAGATTAAATCTCCTCATCTTGACTTCTCAGAAGCTGAAATCTATATTAGCCTCAATGCAAACCCCAAACCACACATTTTTCAGCTGTTCAGCCCATCTCATAAAAGACAAATCAGATGAAAGATGTGAAAGCCATGCATGTGTATCTGAGAACTAGAGGCAGCAACTCAGACACAGCACTCTGCACCTGAGCGGTGACACAAACTCCCCTTGTGCCCTCTGGCCCCTCATGGCAGGGGTTGGCCGTGCTGCCAAGACTCTCTGCTTCTGGGAAGCAGCTCCTTCCCTGTGCACAGCAGCAGAGCTCCTCCCCTGCTGAAGAGGGGAGAAAGGCAGGTCAGGGCAGGGTGTAGGAGCTGTCTTGTGGCTTTGTGGTCTGCATGGGAAGGCCTCTTCCCTCCTCTGCTCTGCAGGCTGCTTAGACACTTGTGCAAGGCTGCAGCTTTGTCCTTGCAGATCCTCCAAACTTGTGAGAAATCAAAGAAACCTGTAGATAAATATGACCACACATACCTGATTTTGGACGTTCAGATTTCTGAGTTTCTAGAAATGCTTTCCTACACAGGCCTTGAAGAACTGTATGAATATTGTTATTGAATATAGTTAATATTATTGGGAGGTATCTAGACCTAATGGATACCTCTCAGACTCCCTCCTTTCAGTGCAGTTAGTTGTTCTATGTGTGTGCTATGTTTATGTTTTACATGATATATCTGCTCTGCTGTAGTAATGCTGCTGTTGTAGCTATGGCAGTCTAAGAACAGAAAGAAAGCAAACAGGGCCTCCAACACAGAAATCCTTTTTCAGGGCCTGGAAAATAGCTTAGATGTTAAACTGCTTTCTGCTTCTTCCAGTGCTGTAAATAGATTCAGTAAGAAAAAGCATATATTTTCTTTCCACTTGCCTGGCCTTGCTTCAGACACATACACAGAAGAAGAGAGTTAAATGGGTTACATGCAACACAAATTCTTACCCTGGACAGAGAAATGGGTGCTATTTTAGCAGGGGAGCTTCAGAAATGCACTGAATATGGAAGTGAGCAGTAGCTTGTGCTCAACATCAACACACTGAGGGGCTGAGGGACACGATGCTGTAGATTCCTAGCCACAAGGTAGGTGCTTTGTTAGGCCCTGGGTTTTTGGCTTTGTTTTGCAGAGCACTGCTGAACGGTGAGAAGGCTATGTCCTTTTAGCTGGACCTGTCAAGGATCTTCATGTCCATGTGACATTGGGTGTTTTCATTTACATATCTGTATTTGAAGACTTTTAGCAAATCTAGTTCTAAATGTATAAACTGGTTTAAAAAAACCCTTACAGATGTATTCCTCCTATGCACTATTAAAACACAGTAGAAAAAGCTAAACTCTTCTCTAGTGGTGTGCTGGATAAAAAACAGTGTTTCCTTAGGCAAAATTACCAAGAATTTTTTTTTTTTACTTTCTGGTTCTTGAAGTGGCATTTACAGCCACAGGAAATAAAGAACAAGGTACCTTAAAACATCCTTGTAAACTTTATACAGTCATTTAAAGTGAAGCACAGTAGTAATTTATTTCCAAAAGGTTGAACTTCGTAAAAATTTTTGTCACTCAGGGAAGCTTTCCCTCTCCTTAGCCAGGTTACATTAAAATGTATAATGCCTCTTCTCTGAAAGGCCTCATGCCCTCTGTCTCTCCTCTTTTCTCCACTCATACCAAATACTTGCATGGTTAAAGTATTGATAGTTAAAGCAGTGTTAGGTCCAGAAACTTTATCTTCATGTACAGGGATGATATTTGCCATTGTTTTAGCAGCTGCCTAAAAAAAGTCCTACAGTATTAAACAGAAGCACTCTGTTTTCAGCTTTGTCCCTGTTTTGGAAACTGTTTGGATTACTAAAATGAAAACAAAACTGCAAACAGGAATTTGTATGCCTGAGAGAAGGATTCTAAAGCCTCATTTTTACAGCCTTTAGTTTTGTGAAATATAACATCTTAATACGGATCTTTTGCGATTATCTCTCTGAGGTTCAGAATAGAATTTCTGTTTTAGATTTCACCTCTGTGAAGAACAAAACAATCAACACAGTCCATCAGGATCACAATAAAATCTTGTGTCATCAAAATTCAATGAACCGTTCACGGGCAGTGAGAGCGCTTTAGTAGGACAGACAGTCATTTTGGTGGTCAGGGTATTGCACGTGTCAGCATGGCAGCTGCTGTGCTGTGAAAAGATCACTGTGCATAGAGCTCAGACACAAATAAAGCTGGTCAGGAGACATGTTAAGTTTGCTATGGCCAAAGAGATTAGATTCTTCTGCAAAAGTAAGTCAACTTTGTGATGAGTTTTGCATTTTTATTAATTTCATGTGAGCTTCATTAGACAACCAGCTCATAAATACACTCACTTTTTGAGAACAGTCTCAGAACAATTAATGTGTATGAGCACTGACCAGTTATCTGGTGAACTGTGTATTGCAACAACTGAGAAAAATGTCTTTGAGATGGGTTATGACTTTGCCTTACAAAGTGTTAGGAAACTGAAGATACTGAATAAGCCCATCCAGATCATCTCAGGGCATAGACTGAACTTGCTGAGACCCTGTCCTCACTTCCGACCCTGTGTTTGCCCTGGTGCTCATGTGGTTGCAGATCAAATTGTTACAGAGAAGTCATGAAAACCCATCCTACAGGAAAAATCATTAGTTCATGGTTAGATCAGCTTTCTGGTCAAGCTGGTCAAGGCTAGGAACATACAAACAGGAACAAGGGGGAAAGACTTAGGTGGATTTAAGTTGTTCTTGAGGCACTCTCTGGGGTTGCTTTTGCATTCCATTGGTAAAATTCCTGAGAAGGGTGTTGGAAGACCAAACCTGTTGGTGTATATTCAGTGAAATTTGTTGCTTTCGAGAGGAAGGGTCCTGGAAAGCCCTGATGTGAGGAGGCTTCTTCACCTTGGTGAGTGGATTTCATTCCTTTTTGGATTTCTACAGCGTGAAAGATAGAAAACAGAAAGTCCTTGCAGAATGTCTGTCCTTCCCAGTTTTTAATGAGTCATTTTTGTTCCATACCTAAAGAAAATGTGGTCTCTCACACTGCCAAACCAGTAGGAAACAGCACACACAGGATCCCTGCCCCTTCTATACCGTGGCAAAAGTGCTGCATCCTGACTGCAGTTTGTGAAGTCCCACATTGCTGTCACAAGTGACCTGTCCTTGCTCTCTCATTATTGGTGCGTTTCCTCACTGTACTGGAAGATTCTTGACTCACAGAGTTTTTCAGCACATGACTCTCATCCCAGTGAATCAAACACTGTAATATAAAGCTCATCATTTATCAAACAGGCGTGGGGCTGAATTCAGATCTGGTGTAATGGCTATATAAAGATTACTGTACGTGCAGTTTTTCTGGGTCACTCTGATTGTTTCGTGGCAGTATAATGCTTCATACGAGCTGGGCTGATTGTGGCTGGCGTGACAGCTCTAGCAATGTGAGATATTAGTGTATGCTGTTTTACCACCACACCTACAAACTCAGTGTGCAGCAGATTTGATGAATGTGATGGTGTAAATCCTGAGATGTCCATAAAAGCATTGCAAGCATTACAACTGGGGAAGGGTTTCTCAAAGCACTGGCAGGGGTGTATATACAGGAAACTAGATTTGGATACTGAACTTGTTCCCTAACTCAGGAGAGCTTGTGTGAGTTTTACACAGAGAACGGTCTTTTAGCAAGAGCACTGCACTTTTGGAGTCAGAGGTGCAAGACAAGGAGCACCAAACAATGATTCTTCTCAAACACAGGGAACATCATTATAAAAGACCAGCTGAGTAAGGAGGCAAGGATTATTAAAAAAAATACATTGCACTCAGGGAGCAGGCCTCCTCTTCTTTACACAGTGCTCAGTCATCAGAGATACAAAGGTCAAGGCTCATCAGTATTCCCCCATCTGGACTCAGTGTCATAACTAACAGTTTGTTGTTCTTTATGACGAAGTCTTTGCTTCTCCAAATAAATAAAACTGTCCATATCACGTTTGTCTGTTGAAGAAATGATGTGCAGGTTTGCACAGCTCCTGACTCCGCAGGAAGCTCTAAAACTGAGAATGGAGCTGGTTGAAAACCTGGGGAGTGAAGTGATGTGACAGAAGCAAGTGCCCTGCTATTGCTGTCTCAGTGCCTGCTCACAGTTTGGCTCGTTCCTCTCACCAGGTAAAGCACCTGGGGCAATACAGAGGGGTTTCCGAGCTCTGATAGGGCCCAAAGCCATAAGGGGGGGCTGCGTATCCCCCAGCAGAGAGCTGGGCAGCTGGCGGCAGAAAGCTGTGGGGAGCGAAGAGCCCTCCCTGAGTGCCCCGGGGCAGCAAACCCCGCCCGGCTGCAGCCGTGCGGAGCCGCGCCCGCCAGCAGCGCCCGCCGCCAGAAACCCGGGCACCCTGCTCTGCTCCAGCCCTGCAGCCAATTCCTGCGCCCATCCTGCCGGTCTACGGCATGAAACTACACTTCTCGGTGTGCACCAGCACAAACTTTTTTTCTTGAATATTCTTCTAGCACCGGTAATGTCACTAGGTGACCTAAATCCTTCATTCACTCATGTTTATTTTTAGCGAATGTCAGATAAAATAAGAGCATCACTGTGCAGGGAAGAAAAAACCGACTGTGTGAACTTTTTCCTAGAGGTGAATGGTCTGTGGGGAAATTAATGTCAATTTTTAATCACAAAATCACAGTAATATTTGACTGCCACTAAAGTATTTGCATTTCAAATGCAGGGGAAGAACTATAGTCTACTCTTAAATGCATTAAGTAAATAAATACAAAGGTATACAAAACTACTTTTGAAATGTGTAATTTAAGTGTAAGATAGCTGAAAACAAAGCTGCTATTCACTTATAGATGAGAAAAGAGAGACATTAATTCATATAATTAGGCAGTTAATTGTCATAAATGTTATTTAAAGATTCTAATCATAATCATGCATATCTAAGTAAAAACTTGGAGACTGTTTAGCATTCATAAACTTATTTATTCTAATATATTTATATATTCTAATACATATACATTATATGAGCGTATAAATATATATAGCTCTATATGCACAGCCCATCCATTAACATAGAGTCATCTATTGTAGATTTTCAGGTATTGCAGATTGTTCTATAAGTCTCCTTTTCTTTCCCTTTCTGATGTTATCAGGTGTGGTAGAAGGCCTCACTGCAAGTGAAAGCTAATGTTGCTGTTTAAAAATAAAATTCCATTCAGTCATTTTTCATGTAAAACAAAAGTTATGTATGTGTATGTAAACATATATATTTATGATAACAGTGTTCATAATGGTAGTATGGAAAGGCTGAATGTCTACCTGAATGTAGGAGAAACAGCTCTGCTGAAGTGATAAGTGAAAGCTGGCCTCAAGTACTCCCTGTATGCAAACTTTTTGCTGGCAGAATTTAATCAGTGTAAACATTTTTTCATTTTGAATGGAGCATAAAGAAAATGGGTCACTAATAATAGGCAATGAAGTAGAAAGATTAAGTACTTGAAATGAAATAATGGCTTAGAAAATGGGTTAAAAATTTTTTTTTCTTTCTATCAGGAATCTCACATTAATTCCAGGCAACAATATTCACTGTGTCAGTTCCAGGTTTCCTGTAAGTTCATGTCTGCAGCAATCACCATTTAATCAGTGATGCAACAAAAAGACTTTCTAGATGTTAAAGGCTAGGCTTTGCTTTACACAGGGAACAGTCTCTGCACTGCAGTTTAACAATGTGTCTGGGACCTTGGCTCTGTGAACCTGCTGCCCCAGAGCTTTGCAGGGTTCACATCCAGGCCTGAACTCCATGGCATTGGTCTGTCAGCCTGGGCAGAGCTTTTACTCTTTTTACTCCAGGTAACCAGCTCTGATTCCCCTTACTGTGTTTTCTACACATGTTCCAGTGAGATTAGACACAGGACTTGCCAGGGAGAGCAGATCAGCTTCACCGAGGCTGAAGTAGGAGCAATGTATATGGTGAAATCAATTTACAGACACCTTTTATATCTGGGAGGAACGGTATTTTGTGAATTGGATTAGTAGTAGAAAAATGTTTTAACTTACCTATTTTTGGAGGCATTACATAGAATTTCCTATGTAACACTTAGCATTGCTCATGGGTAAAACAAATTCATGCCCGTAAGAGAGCCATGCATAAAAATGGTCTTAAGAGTACTTGTTTGTTAAAGCCTGCTTGGACTCCATTAACTGTAGCAGCTCCTGCTTCCTGTCGCTTGCCACCTGCTAGTCCTCAATTAGCCCATCCCCTGAGAGCTGAGCTGCACAGCTCCGCCCTGGCTGGCACGTGCTTATTCCCATGGCTGCTCTTCACAGCTCCCGCGAAAGTGCTCGATGCTGCACGAGTGCCCACTCCAGCTCTTAGTGGCTCCCCAGAGCGACCAAGTGGATGGACTGTGTTCAAAGTGTTAGGCAGGAGCCATTCCCTCAGTGGAGGCAGCACCTGTGCCAGGGACCCCTGGGGTATGACAGAGCAGAGAGGCTGGGTGTCCATATGCCGGTACATCCAACAGGAGCTGGGGCAGAACTGCATACTCTGTTACTCTTAACTAATTGGCTTTTATGCCAGTGTTACATGTCAGAGAAGCTCCTTTGTGACTTTAATGTCACAAATAAACCTAAATCAAGGACATTGTCTTAATAGCTTCATCTGCAGCTCATCTGAGTGGAATTTAGATAAAGACAATAACTGAAACTTTTCCTTTATGAGAAAACATTATCCTAAAGCACTGCTAGAAATATTGTCTAGAAATACTCCTTTGGAAAACCTCTCAGTGCCTGTCCAGTTCAAGAAGTGCCTTTGCAGGCAGAGAGATGGAAATGCTGCCGTTAGAGGAGCGCTGTCCTGCTGTAATTTGGTTGGCTTTGTCCTTCAAATGTTGCTTTTCAAAACCAGACTATCACTGCAGCAGCCTACTAGAGATTCCTCATGCTGGAACAATTTCTTAAGCAATAATTTGCAGCTAAAATAGCCAGGCAAAGTTTAAAGTCATGATCCTGAATTTTAGGAAGATGAATGAAGTTTTCCTGCTTTTTGGAATAGCAGTATAGTTTATTATTGCCTGTAGTCCTTATGATGAGGATAACATGGCCATTTGCATAGGAAGTAACTGAGGAAGTGACCATTTATGCTGTCGCTGCCCAAAAGTCTCTACAACATGTGGTTATTTATTTATCCACTGCAACAATTGCTCTATAAACACACAGTACATTCTTGGAGAGAAACAAGTCAGGATCTCTCAGCAGGGAAGAGGGAGCCCACTTGTGTGTCCCACCCAGCAGAGGCAGCCAGCCATTGTTCGGGGCTGGGCTCAGCTATCGCACGGGGGATCTCAGCCTGGGCTAAGCCCAGCCCAGAAAGCCATCCCCGTGCCAAAAGTCAGCCTCCTCCAAGTCCAGATGAGACACTTGAACTGAGGCAGGTGAAGTTGTCCACAAGGAAGAGTCCCATTTTTGTACTGCTATCCATGTTAAATAAAAAGTGTGAGAAATTAAGCATAGAAATTGATACTAAAGTGAAATGGTTACTAAAAGGATACAAATTCCATTAAGCACCAGCAGCACTGACTTCAGTAAATAGAAAGGTCATCTTTCTGTCTCTGCCTCATTCCCAACTGCAGCATGACTCAGAAGAACAAACAATTCAATAGGTTTTGTTAGATGCTTGCATGCATTCTGGGGTTTTTATTACTTGAAATTTAATTTGGTTCCCTGATTGTACCACAATCCAAAAACTAAATACTTTAAAAAATCACTTGTAAACAAAATAATTTTTTACATATGTTTAACAATAAAGTGTCCTGATTTCAGCAAGATTTCAGCCACAGATCATTTATCACATGTCTCTGCTTTAAGATAATAAGGGAAAGGAGAAGTGAGAAGAAAAGCCATCTTAGATTTGTACATGGATTGAGAGGTTGAAAGTGCATACACAGCAGGTGTGCATGTGCTTTACAGATAACCATATCAGTGGTAATGGTTGTCATAATCTGAAGTGAAGAGGAATAAAAGGAGAGCTGGACACTACCAAAACTTCACTTAAACCATTACATTTGGGCTGTCTCTGTCTGCAGGGCAGGCTTCTTTCCAAATATTTTCTGCCCTCCAGGACAGGCAGAAAAATCTAATCCTTGTGACCTTTTCTTAAAAAAAGCAGAAGTAATGTTTGCAGCATGGTATTTGTATGCAGGGATTAGCTCTTGATTTCTTTGCTTAGTACCTTAGGGTATATTTTTAAAGTACTACACAGAATTTCGGTCTCACTCGTCATCTTCTATTGACTTTAAACCTCATGAGTCACTTTGACAATATATCCCAGAGGCCTTCTATCTTACACTGGCTTTAATTTAAATTCCCCTGCTTTTGGGGGTTTATTTCTGAATTTAGGGTTAGCTTGCGTGGGAAGCTGGCTTTCAGGAGGATTTTCCTATATTAGAGATGTTCTGCTTCCAGGTTATCCCAGTATTATTTTATGTTCTAATTTTCTTTGAGGGGGAAAAACGGGACATTTTTGTTAGTAGTATCTGCAATTTCTTTTACTTACTTGGTTTATTCATGCTAGCAGTTGCTGCATTACCTCAATGTCAGTATGCATGGCCCCCTTGTGAATGCTATTGTAACTTATGTGTAACTGTAAAAGTATGTACTTGGTAAGACCCATGGTACAACAAAGCCTAAACTCTGTAAGTAAAACCTAGCAAAGCATTTATACATTATTTTCTTTGCAGAATGACTATTTTCTTCTCTCTTAGGCAAAAAATCCTAGCTGATTTTCCGTATTAAAAATGCCAGTGAGTCATGTGATGTCATAAAGCTCTGTGGAAGGGATATGCTGCTCCATGGCAGCTGGATGCATATCAAGTCCTCTGCCTGGTAATCTGTTAAGGTGCCCAGACTGGTGGATTGGTCATTATGTGTGCCTCTCACGTAGAAGTTAAGTCCAGCAGAGACATATAGAAGGGTGAGTGAGACATTTTGCCAGTCCCTAGAAGGGTTTCCTCATAGTTCACTTCATTAGTCCTCCAAAATAGTAAAAAAATAAATGACATTTAGAAAGAGAGCTCAATGAGAGACAGGTCTGTGTTCTGCCAAATACAGATGACACCTCAAGTTACCCTTAGCTCCTCTCATTGACTGGTAGCCCCAGGTGAGCTAAAAGGCAGGGCAAAGAGCCAGCTTCCTCAGCTGGAGAAATCCTGGGCAGTGTTAAGCACCTTTGCCAGGCTCTGCCATCATGTACATCTGGGTAGAGCATCAAACAAGTGTGTTAACAAAGGCTAAGTATTTCCCCTGAAGTGTTTGACAGAAAATAAACAGCTGGAGCAACTGGCAGTAAATTCTAGCTTCCTCAATAGCATTCTGGTAACAATGGGAAGAGGAAGGAGAAGCCAAATAAACAGTACCTCTGTTATAATTGGCACAATAGTCTGATTTTTCCTCTTGTGCCTTATGTGGTCATATACAAGTATGCAAACAGCAACAAATGCTGCCTCACTAAAGACAACTGTTCTCTGTCTGGGAATTCAGGTAGCAAGATGGTGAAATTAAAAGCTGACCTTTGCTTTCAAGATAATTTTCTACTTTGCCATGAATTATGAGCTGATCTTCCATTTTCTCAGTGTCTTTCTCATCTAATGGACAAAACGTTGCTCCAGGATTGGTAAGCATATTGAAAACATTAAACAATATAAATGAAATTCTTATTATTATTGGGCAGAGAAAAGAAACTCTCAGTCTTTCCTTAGGTCTTGCCAGAGTGATAACTATGGCATACATGACATTTCTACACATCATTATCAAGAGTACTAGTTTCATTAAAAAACCCATTTTCTCTAGCACCACCAGCCATTTCTAATTTGATTTTTTTTTAATCAAATGCTTTACTGACCTCTAATCAGCATAGGTGTACTGCACTACCTTTGGCTAGGTTGGCAAACAGACAAGATAAGATTTTGTTAGTATTTAACTATTGATCAAGCTCATGTTATATTCCATTCCATTTTCATTGCACCTTCAGGTCTTACTGTTTTCCCCTTCAAAACTCTTTTTACAACTTTCCATTTTGTTTGGATCAGTCTAATGGGCCTGTTTTAATTTCCTTTGAATATTGAATATATTGACTTTATTCTTACACCTCCTGACCAGCAAAACGTTTGTTTCTCGGCTGACTGTTGGGGTTTTGTAATTTCCTTATCTTCAGCAATGTTTTTGAGACTTTTCCTACAAACCTCTGCCTTAGTGTATAAATTCCAGATAAGATTGGCACCTTTAACTTAATGACACTTCCACCTTCCTGAAGATAGAGGCGAGCTGTTTTGCCTGGCTGACTTCACTAGTCCCCTCACTTCTTTAAAGTTTGTCCTTCTAAGCCTGGAGCTTTCACTATTATGAATATTGCAACTCTTGCAGTAATAATAGTGTAGTTCAAACATCCATGGCAGCTTTGATTTAGGTTACTCTTGCACTGCTCCAACTGCAGCAGTTAGTTTTGCTTAGAATAACTTACTCAATTTCTTAGGTAGGTTTTGCACCTTGCCCTGAGCTCCAGGGTGCTTTATTTCAACCTCTGCTAATGCCCCAGTTTATTACTTAAACCTCTGTTTATGCCCCAGTTTACTGAGTTACAGCCCATGCTTCTTGTTTGTTCTTCCATTCCATTTAAATGGCATCAGCTTCAGACCATTCAATTCATGGGTTCCTGTGACCAAATTCTTTTATGAATGTCTTCACTAATAACAAAACCAAGCTTGAAACTGAATTCTGTCCAGTTGTTTTAACAGTTATTTGGTAAAAATATCAATTGGTTATTGTACTGGGGAATAGCAAGCCTCTGAATTATTAGTGACATTTCCCTCAATCTTTTTGCTTGGAAAGCTAATGTCACTTACAATTTGTCTCCTTCCAAAGCCACAAATTTCTCTTTATGTACACAGAATTTCCTCTAAATAATTCTTGGTCAGAGGAAAAGTAGTTTTGACTAGATCTCATTTTGTCACTTGTTCCTTAGCAGTAGTCTCTGTTTTGGCTGCTCTTTTTTCTAACGTCTGAATAGTTGGATATGTTTGCTCTTAAATATCTTCATTTCTCCTGTGGTGGAAGTTACATCACTTGTTCCAGATCCAAAAGAAAACAATAGATGGCAATTTCTTTGATGGACTTTCTGCTGCAGTTTGGTATCCTACCATTATCTTTGTGTAGCATCAACCCTCACTCTAATGAGCAAATTTCCTTTTGTATCCTCCTAACTGGCAACAAGTCTTTGCAACACTTCTCTGTGTATCTGGCAGAGATACTGGCTGTAGCATCTGCAGGCAAGTGGGGAGTAATTGTGATTGAGTTGTAGTAAAGAGGCATTTCAGGGATGTGCTCTTAAGTATTTCAGAGTTGAAGTGTAACAAAGAAAGCCAGGGAGAATTCTCTCAAGGTCACAGAATAAAGCACATTTTTGTTCCTATGCACCCTCTACAGACATCTCTTCAATGAAAATCTGATTTAAAAATTAGTATCTTGAGCAAGTCATGCTTTATTTATAGAATTTGTTTTGTTATTTCTTTATTTATTTTGTATTCTCAAAATTTCTGTTGAAAGGGTGCAAAATTGGTGCCTGGAAGAAAAACTGGAGAAAATTCAAAGCACGAACATAGAAATTCTCCTTGCATATTCATATAGAATAAATATTCCACATTTTGTCTCTCTATTCAAGATATTTTTTGCCTAAATTCACAGACAGTTTGTGGTTAAATTTTAGAAAAGATCTCCAGTCACTCTGTTTAAATGAACTTGATCATATTAAAAGGTAACTGAGTATATTAACTGTACAATACAAGGATTTATGTTAATTGTAATTTTATTTCAATATCTGTGAGAATTTTAGTTCTTTTTATTACTCTTTCTGAAAGAAGCTAAAAGTTACAGTTCAAGATTTACCCTAATGTATTTTCATTTTAAATCAAGGCTTGATTACAAATTCCAATGGAAAATTATCCATTCAGAAAATCTAAATCTCCATAAAACTGTTTATTCTTGAGCAGTGTTCTTCAAAGTTAATACAAGGTATTTACATGCATGCTTGGGCATTTACCTACATATCCAGATTTTATATTCCTTTTTCCACTTCATGTGTATGCAGGGAAAGGCAAAAGAAAAGAGAAGGAGAAATGGGAGACAGAAAACGGAGAAATCTCTGCTTTGATTGCTGATAAAATATTTTCTACAGAAGTCACTAGTGTTCATTGAGCTTGTAGAGAGGTTTAACCACACCATCAATAAAACATTTCAATGGTTTATGATCTCAAAGCGTGAGATCCTTTCAAATTTGTTGCCTCTTTCTGTTACAAAATCTGCAGCTGGCTCTTCAGTGTGCTTTGCCTGATATATTATGTTAATCAGCTCCCTCATTTTTGCTAGGCAGCAACCACTCCTTCAAAAATCCCACCTAATTGAGTGCACTATTTTGGGGTGTTTTGTCTTGCAGCTGGGAAGCCACATTTTTTGCCAATAATTTGTAGTCTTTTCTTATAAATGCAACGACTTTGTAGCTTCCTCAAGCTGAGTTTTTGGAAGCTATTTGTCAAAGCATTTTTTGTAGTTCAAGGCAGAAGCCTCCACTGCGGAAGTAATGAAAAACATTTGGCAACTAGTGGAATTTGTTGATACTGTTTTTTCTGGTTTTAATCATAGAGGTGGTCTCCTGCTGGGAGTTTCCCCTGTTATATAAATCTTCTGTAGAGAAGACATTTCATGTCACTCTGTTGCAAGACATTTTGGATTCTCCAGATTCTTCCTGAAAAGTCTTTTTCTTCTCCTATGGCCTGCTTCTTAAATTTGTTGGGTTTTTTTTTCCTATGAAAACTATACATATTCAGCAATACTTTAAAAAGTTTTAAATATTCTCTCTTCTGTTTTTTTTTTCTCCTTCAAGGTTTTAATTTTTGTTTAATTTTACAATCTCTGTGTTATTAAGGTTTAATTCTTAGATTTCCCTGCAGTTTCATCTTTATAGGAACAGTCTTCTGGTTCCTAGTGGTTCACAGTGCTGGAGAGATTGCAAAAATTCTTTTCTCTCTGAAAAGCAGCCTGAGACAGATTTTTCTCAAGCCTGTTTCGTTTCCAATTTAGTCAAGCCACTAGGCTGCATCAGTAATTCTTCCTCAGTTAAGATTGTTTAAAGCAAATATCACATTTTCCTATTAAAGTATCTCCCTGTTTCCCTCTAGAGAAGCAATGCTACTGGAGACTGCAGGGCTGGCTGCACAGTATTGTGCGGTATCAATTTTTCCCTCACCAGCCATGAATAACCCCATTCACAGCCTTCAATCTGATTATGAGTTTCCAGATGAAGGTTGGCTGAGGGTGGTGGACCTGTACAAAACTTGGGTATCGGTGCACAGACACTGATGACAGTGGGGAGTGTAGTTTTTCTCTCTAAGGAATGAGATTTTCAAGTCTTTCCTTGGCGCTCTGTATCGCTTTGGCAGATGGGCACAGGGTGAGCAGGCATTCTCCTGCTTGAGGGATGGGGCAGAATCCTCGGGGGATCATCTCCATCGCAGGAGAAGTCCCCTGTAAGAGCTCTGCCACAAAGTGCCAAAGGCAGGAGGCAGGATGCAATAGCCAACAACACAAATGCCATATGTAGCGGGATGGGATTTGGTGCAAATTGAATGGTTAGGAATTCAGCAGGCTGACATCTGGAGGTGTTAGAGCTCTAAATAGGGGCTGCAAACTATAATTATTTTCTCTTTATTGTCTAATGTGTTCCATGTATCTTCTCAAAATGGGAAATTTTCAAGGGAAATATTGACCCTTTCCCACTCTGAGAGCATGGTGCTTGCTAGAGTGCTGGGGCCACAGAAGGCAGCAGTTACCTTCTGAGTTGCCTTCTGTTTAGATGTTTGCTTACCTCCTACCAATAAATAATGGAATAAGAAATTACACTTGTGGTATTTACAGCCTCTTCTGTAGAACTGAAAGATGTCTTTTCTATTAAAAAGTGAATTTCCAAAGAAATTTGGAAAAGAGCACTTCCAAAGGCTCTTGACTTTGGTGAAAAGACTCTTTACCCAGGAGACAGCCTAATCTTTTAAACTTCCTTCCCATGAGCCTGTTTTTAGATAATCCATCTTTGCCTGCTAGCATACTGCTCTTGATAATGAGCCTGTCGTGACATCAGGTTAAAATGTATCACTACAATTAATTTCCGTAAAATATATTGTTCAGAGGATAATGAGAACTAAGTCCTATTTTAAAGCTGATCAGGCAGTGCAAGACAAGAATCTAATTCTTTTAATGAAAACCGACAGACTTTTACTTCAAAACCAACTATACTTCATTAGAACTGTGATAAAAGCCTGCAAAGTAGAGCTAAAATATTGCAGCTGGGATTTCTTCAAAGTAAGAGAAGGTTTCTTATATTGTTTCAGCATGACATAATGTGAATGTGATGGATTAACTCTATTTCCAGATACATTTGCACCTGAAGTTTTGATTTTCTTCCTTCCTGTTCATATAATTAAAGAAATTTGGAGCCAGACCCAAGAAAGGACTTCTAGGCACTTTAGGTGGAATTCAGATGCCTATATCCAATATTTTAGTGCTTAAAACCTTTGCTTAATTTGCCAGCTGATCTTGAAGATACCAGAATTCTTGTCTTTTGATCTAAAGCTTGCCAGTTTTTTTTTTTTTTTTTTTCTTTTTACAAGCTCCAAAGTGTCTCTGTTCTGTGATCAGATGTAATCAAAATCACAAACTGGACAGTAGACACTTTCCTTCTCAAGGGCTTGAGGCTGCAGGTATTTCTGGAATGCATTTAATACTACTAACCCCTCTAAAAATAAATTTGTCTTCTTGTAAGGCATAAGAAGAAGCACATGCCATTTCTTCTAGCCTGTGGCACTGAGGTGCCCTAAGAGAACCTGGACTGGTCCCTTCCTTTTGGCCATGTGAGGAAATTGGATCGTGTTCTCAATGTAGGGCATATTCTGAATGGGGAGAACCAAAGAGGAGCAGAAAAGAGATTAAATATTTCACGGAGCTAAGGAGGAAGAACACTGAAGGCAGTAGAACTTTCTGACTAGGAATTTAAGGTAAACCTCACAGATGCTAGGGAGGTAAATTCTGCTTCCACATATATTTTTCAATGTTCAATGTAAAGCACTATTTTATATTATGCAATATTTTTTTTTCCAAATAAACTGATTCAAGGCACAATGATTTTTAAGTTGGTATTATTGTATAATGATGCTGTCTTCTGACAGAATGTTGGTTTTTTGTTTGTTTTTTAAATAATTTAATGGCAAAGGGTGCAATAAAAATACAAACCAATATAGGAGGGGTAAAAGGAGTACAGAATGATGTGGTGTGTTTCTTATTTCTCACATGTTTGTAGCTCACAGCTTGCAGCAGTATTTTGCCAATCAAACTCTTTAGGAAAAATAATGGTGCTAGAAATATGATGATCACATCTGTATGACATGGAAATAATTTGTGATTCAGGTGATAGCTGAAACCCACTATCCTTATTATGAATTAGCAGTTCAAACACATTGAAATTTTAGGGATATAATTTTTAGGTATAAACTTAGAGTGGGATTTCTTATTGTTTAAAATGTCAATATTTAGGATTCTTGGTGAGTAATAATTTCCTGTATGTAAGAGGAATCATCCTAAGAGACGTCAGTGGCACCCTGGCTGTGTGTGTCATTAGAAGCTCTGGATGGCCACTCTGAGACAGCCATCACATGACATTATGGAAATAGATGGGTTAGTAACAGTGCCATATGCAGTTCTGGTGATATTCCTATCAACTCCTACAGTGAAACCAACTCATGAGACATGGAGGAGGTCACTGCAGAGGAAGATACTACAATTGGGAAGCAAAATTATGTTATGTGGCTTTTCTTCACCAGAAGTGCAGATGCTGTGGTGATGGTGAGGACTTGGATGCTGGATGCCAAAGCAGACTTCTAAGAGACCTCTACGGGACAGAATCGCAGTGCCACAGGAGAATACTTTGAAACATTTTTGGGTTCCCTGGAAAAACAACACAACAGTGCAAAGAGAATTTAATTAAACTTAGGAAAGGGGTTGAGAGCAAAACAAAAGTATTATTACAGCACTTTGTGGACAAGTAATATTCCCACATCTTGACTATTGCTTTAAGTTTGGTGATTTCATCTCTAAATGAATACAGAAGAATTAGAAAAGAAGAACAGAACACGACTATAAAACCATATATTTTGCATGCCTTCTGAGTGAGATTAGAGTAGAACAACTTCTGGGAGATGATAGATGCCCACAATTTCATAAATGATACGGGAAAAGAAAATGGGAAACACTTAGTGAATATGTGTGTTAGTATAAAGGGGATCCTGATGAAATAAGGTTTTAAAACAAACCAGAGGAATTTGTGCAATTCTGCAAGTTCAGCTGTAGAACTGAAGGTGCTGTCTAATCCAGAAAAAGATTGGAATAATCTATGAAATATAAAGAATCTTAACATGATTGTGTAAATCCAACATTTATGTTAGGAACTCCTTTTACTCCTGACCTAGGTAAAATTCATTCAACTGGACTTTACTCTGACCTGATATGGATTTCTCAGGTGGAGAGAAGGCTGGTAACATTAAAACTGTATTTGCTAGAAGAACCATGCTAATAATGCTCATGAACATAAAATATTGCTCAAAATGTCTTAGAGAAAGCTGTGAAAATTAAAATAGAGACCATCCACAATCTTTCTCACCAGCCCAATTGAAATGTGTGAAAACTTTTTAAGTCCTAAATCTAAAAAAAAGCAGAACTCTCCATTTCCAGAGATGCTATCTGTAGCTGGTTTAAAGTTACTTATGATTGCAAAGCCTGCTGCAATACTTTAGGAGTGCTGTGACACAGCCTGCAAACTAAGTAGTTGTGAACTTTTTGTAGAAAAAGAGTAGAGAAGGTGTGGGGAGGGGAGCTTCCTTACTGTTCCACAGTGAGAATTTTGATAACATCTCTTCTACCCAACTGTAAAAGAGGAACATTTTTTGTACAATATTGAGAAGAAATGTTGATTTGCAGAAATAAAATAGTTCCTTACAGTATTTTTTATAAGTACTGTGAAACACAGAAACCATTGGAAATACCACTCCCAGTAGTACAATGTGTCTGTTTCCCCAGAATACAATCTAATCAGGATTAGACCATCCTCTGAGGCTATGACTTTAATGATTGGTTTGTGAAAGGATATTAAAAATTATTGAAAATATGACTGAGTTCATTGCCTGATCTGCCAGTAGGCAGGATCTAAACAAAAGCATTATTTCCCCTTGTGAATCATGAGTACTATTGATTGTCTTTCCAGTAAATGTGTAGAGCTATAGACAGAATATTATAACTTGTCCCTGTAAGTCATATTCTGAGTGAATGAGCTTTTAGAAATGGAAGTTCTGGTGATTTATATTTACGGCAGCCAAGTTTGAATTTCAGGAGGATGCTTGGTAAAATTGAATGAGGACAGAGTCTGGATGGCTTAACTTGTGCTCAAGGAGTCACAGGATGTAAAACAATTATTATTATGATTGCTGCTAATAATGAATAAAGCTTCTGTTTCTCTCTTTCTGTAGATCCTTGAGGCTGAAAACATGCAACTTGCCTCACATGCTGTTTGAGAAGAAATAAATATGTATATTTACTGGTAAAAAATGTATATTTGTACTGGTAAAAAATTTTCTCTTGTTTCATACAAGCCCAGGGCTGCATCCTGCTAAACAGGTTTATACGTTTAAGGTGTATGCTCATAATCTTTTATTAGTCAATTGGCATATTTGAGTTCTTTAAAATCTTTTGAGCTTTGGCAATCCCAAAGGGGTGTTGATGCACAAGACCTATATTGTCTTTCATGACATTTTAGCAATACAGGAATTATTGGAAGACATGCTGAATCACTGACCTGCTAAATAATGTCTATCGAGATTCCACTGCACCCAACAGGAACTCACCTGGTGACGTTTGTGAAATGGGAAATTATTTCAGATGAAACACTAATCATATCACTATTAAATTCACCTTAACTCTGCCTTAGCTTCAGAATAGCTTATTTGGAATGACCCCTGCACAAATCCATCACCATGCTCAGCTGGGTATTTTCAGCTCACTTACATCTATGTGTATAATAATACAATGTAGAAAATCAGCTGAATGCTATGAATGGGGAGCATTCAAGGTCAGCTTGGATGGGGTTCTGAGCAACCTGACCTAGCTGAAGACGTCTGCTCTTTACAGAGGAGTGGGACTTGGTGACCTTTAAAGGTCTCTTCCAACCCAAACCATTCTGTGATTCTAATGAAGCTGTATCACTGCTGTCTCAATGATCAGGAAAAGCCCAATTGTGTGTTTGGTAAGCATAAGAAAGTGGGTGGACTAATATATCTAATAGGACACAGCCAGTATTTTGGGTTAACCTGACCCCTCTCTCTTCATCTACAGACACTTTCTTAAGAACAGAGAATGATGATAAGGAGGCTACTTTTTAAAATATCCATGTTGAATTATTCATTGTCTCTTAATAGCGAATAATCATATGCAACAGGTGTTTTTCCTCTGGCTTTTTGAATTTCAGTATAACTAGCCTCCAGTTATTGGCCTCAGGGAAAGAAGCAGTAGAACAAATCAGCCTTATTTTAAAATAATTATTGCAATCCTACAGTGCCTGTCAGTTGTTATTTTCCTGTTTTATGTCAATGTACAGTACATGTGCAAATAGGACTCTGAAACTGGGAGAAAAAAAATGCAACCTATTAAATAAAATTGAAAAAGTAACTGGTGGATTTAGTAAATATGATTTTAGTAGAAGTGAAGGGCCCTTTCTATATGTTGTATTAAAATCCTTTTGAGCTAAGCAATAATGAATTGTTGCCACAACGATAAAAGGAGTAAGGATTATTATAATTTTGCTCCAAATAATTGCTATGATATAAAAATGCATTTGGGGACTCCTTTTGTGGCTTTTACGTCAGCATTTAAACAAGATTAATTAAATTTAAGCAGGATTAAGTAAACTTTTGAAAGGGATAGAAAGTATGTTTCACTAGTCTGATTCTTTTACATTTCAAAAATACAATGGCTACTAATAAGATACTAGTGAGAAGTGCATACCCATTTAATTTGACTGGTGCAGTAAGGCCTTTTGATGGATCCTGGGTAGGGATCCATCAAAAGGGATGGATCCAGGGAAAATCCAGCTCATTCCCTACTCCCACACTTCTGCAATTAAAACACTGCAAAAAGTCTACAGGCCAAGGAAGAGCTTGGAAATAAAAAAAGTCTCTTTCTAAAATCTACAGAAAAGTCATGTACTGGATGGGTATTTTGGAAGAGGGTGTAGTGATGCATATGCATGTCCACCTCTTCACCTGATGGTTCCTGTTAGAGTCCTTCTCCCACACACCGGTCAGCCTCCAGCTCTGAATGACCTCTGCCTGATGCCCATTCAGGAAGGTGCTCCTTCCTGTCACAAGACACTGAGTCCACACTGCTCTTGCAGCAGGTGTAGATGCACTTAGTAGGGATAGGTTTTGGTGTCAAGGAATGACCCTGCTGAAGGTCGTTGAAGGCTGAACATCTGACAGCCTTTGAACAGCACAGGACCGCTCTTTGCACGGTGTTAGCTCAGGGGGTTAAACGGCACGGTCTTTTCAGAGAAGGCTGAGGATACACACAACTGAAAAGTAGCTGTATTTCTCAGCATTTTTCCAGTCCCTCTCAGGCTAACATATTAGCAGGACTGGGAGGTGGGGACTTCTGGTGAGCTGCAATGCACTGCAGCAAGATGCTGCTCAAGCATGCAGCCTTCATGGAGCTGGTGCAGTGTGAGGTGGAGTTCTTCTTTGTAGCAGGCTCAGAATATGAAAAATTTATTTCACTGTCCTCAGATCTACCTATTGGATTGTAAAGGCAAATGAAGAAGTAGTTTAAGTTTAAATTGTAAGTTATTAAACTTATGTAAATAGGTACACTGCTAAGAGGACTTTCCCAAGCATAAAAAGAATATAAATATTTTTGTTATGCTTTATTCTTGTAAGTTGACAATTTTTTAATAACCTATTCCTCAGTGCTAGAAACTCCTGTGCTTCTGAATGAGGCAGGGAAGACTTTGTTTCTACTTTAACAATTAAAGATGCTCTCGTAGCACAGATATAGACATACATTTTGGTACTTTTTATATGGTAAAATTTTTAATAATTTTTTTTAAATAATAAAAGCATTCCTGTTAGCTTTTTACATAGAGAACATTATAATATGAAAAAATGTAGTCCTGTCTGCATTTATTCAGAAATAATAAAAATTATGCATTTAAAATGTTAATGAAAGCTGGTGAGTAATTAAATTTAATAATTTTGTACATTTATTCCTCAAGTTCTTCACTAGCCTGTATTAGTGAAATACATAGATAATGAAAATTAGAAAATGGGCTTCACTACTCAATTAAAGATAAAACAGGGGACATTTTCATGGTTTTCCTTTCTACTCTCTTTTCTATCTTGTGTCTCTCTGTCTCAGTTTCAGAGGGAGGCAGAAAGTCAAGGAGTTGCTGCACTAACAAAAAGACACTTCCACAGGTGCATTCCCATTTCTCCCTCTTAGTGCCAGGCAAACGTTTATTTCCCTTCTCTTCAGCAGTCTGATTCTCCATCCAGAGGAACTCCCCACGCCCTTCAGTGAAGTGATTGTGAATTTACCTTGACCTAATTGAACAGTCACTAAAATCAGAACCCAGCTCTATATCTCTGACAAGAGATGGAATAGCTGAACAAGAGTAGGCATGGAGGAAAGACTCTCCTTTTCTTCTTCCTATTTTCCTCCATGGGCATCTTCACAATTCCTTCTGAAACCTGGAGACACAGGAGGTGGGAATCCTTCTTTTACTCCAAACTGAGGATTCAACAGGGGAATGTAAATATTTTGCAACAAATCTGAGAGACACACATCTTAGATCTTGATGTTTTATTTCTTCTGAGTTGTATTAATAAAGGCCCCTATTTTTTCCTATCAAGGAAGATATGGAGCAAGATTATGTAAGAATTATAGAAGAGATCTGAGTTATTTTAATTCTATTTTTTTTTTGAAACTGGAGGTAAGTATGAAATGTTTCTTACCTTTTTAGTATTTTTTCATATGGCATTTATTTTTCTAGTGATGAATGGTTAAAAGCTACTTAGATATAAGTATCAGGCTAAGTGAAGTTAGCTATGGTGAATCTTTCAGCTGTAGATCAAGATTTGTTGTAACTAGCCTGCATTTTCTTTACACACTCTAAAAGACATTGATTCCAGAATTCCTTCATCAAAGAATGCACACATGTGCAGACTAACATATCTCCTTTGGAGGGCTTTTCCTCTGTTAGAAATGGTACAATTGGGGTCCTTTTGGAAATCTGGACCCTAGTGGGATACTTAAAAATGCTCAACAGATGTAGGTAGATAAAAGCTCAGTAATAGGTGCATCTTCATGCATCTTCAGTTATGTTTAAATATTTTTTAAACATTGGACAGCTGGAAATTCAACTCTGAGTCAATTTTCAGATGTTTTCATAAAGTTTTACTCTGCAGCCATTTTTCATGGTTTTGATGTGTTGCTTCTATCAGTTATAAATTAATTTAGTGAACACATAAATACATAAATTAGTCTAAACTCAGAATAAAAGTCTTATGTCCCACAACTACTGGTTCTTATATCATCTGTACATGGGTTTTATTCTCATCTTTTACAAGGTGCAGTAGAAGGAACAAGCACACAAAATGAGACAGTTATCCATACAATCCTCTGCTTTTCTTTTTTATTTTTTCTTTTTTCTTTCTTTTTTTTTTCTTTTTTCTTTTTTCTTTTTTCTTTTTTCTTTTTTCTTTTTTCTTTTTTTCTTTTTCCTTTTTTTCTTTTTGATGTTTGGAGCAGTCAGTGACACAGTACCTCAACTGTGTGCATCACTAGCGAGGATGATGGGAAGATGCTTGGGAGTGTGTCTGTCACCACAGTCACCTGCCATAATTAACAGCCTGCTAAGAGCTACAAGCAACGCGAGAAGCTTGATTGCATCACACATTGAGGAAAGGACAGCTAAAGATTTTTTTTTTATAAAAAATATTACCAGTGGTCAACCAAAGAAATAACTTTAGATCTGGTCCTCAGTTCTATAGTTTCAATAAAAATCCTATGTAATTAGTGAAGGTGATTTGACAAGAAAAGCCACTATAAGAGATAAATAAAATACAATAAATCAAGTGTATCACGGATAAGATTAATTTCAACATACATGGTTTGATTTGATCATGCTCAGCGTTTCTGGTTTGTTGTGAATATAGGGTCTGATTTCCCAGCTTTATACTCTTGATTTATGCCAAAAGATGAGGTATACCATTGATTTCAGACTTCCTGTTTTAACACTATGCTAAATTATGGGTTACATCTCATTACATTTCTGATTCCCAAAATTAAAAGTGAATGAGAAGCAGAGCAGGGGAGAGAGAGAGTGCAAAGGAGAAAAGTACGATGAACTGCCCAGCTGTCTCTACCAGGATCTCTGTCTAATGCTGGGAAGCAATACAGTGCACCAGTGTTCCTACTTCTCTTTTTCATTTGTGAATGTTTGCCAGAGATTCCTATCACACTACTTCTCACCAGAGCTGGAGTTCTAGTTTATCAAAGTGTCAGTATGAAGACTAACACTAGGGAAAATTTACTGCAATATGGCTGGAATATGAGCTCTGGTCTGACAGCTACAACATAGAATCAAATCCATCTCTGTAGCTAAAAGGTTTTCTAAAAATTATTGGGCAGGAAGGCACAGATTTTACAAGTACTTAAGCTTTAAATAGTTTACTGTGGAGTGTACTATTATAGTTTTTAAAGCATTTGCATGTCTGGTACTGTTATTTTACTGGGAAGCAGGCATATGGGCATTTTGTAAAACCATAGTGATTTTTGTTTCCTGTGCTGCTGCACACCTAACACTAGAAAATATGTACAATTTCTCAGTGGTGGGGGTTTCACAGGACAGGAGGTGCCACACCTCTCAGGGGGCTCCAAAATTTGTCCTTAGAGCCTATACTCACAGTCACAAGGGAAGCTCCATCTGGGTTTATGATAATCCCCCACCCCCATTCTGATTTTTAAATTATGATGCACATAGCAAATATGAGTGTGCATAGTCACTCTTTTTAGAAATGAAACTCATTTAATAATATAGTCTGCACCAATAAACGGGGTATTCCTTACCTCAATGAGCTTTAAAGAGCTTTCAGACTATTTGCATTCTCTTATATGTTTACTGTATTCATGAAGACAAAAATGTGAAGCTCATGGCTCAAACAGAGTAGGGGACAAAGGGAGGCAGTAAGATGAGGGCTGGAAATACCAAAGAACTGACATTCATCACTGTATCAATGGTAGCACTTAGCCGTATGGACACCTGCAGTGAACTCTTTGGTAGCCTAACCCCAACCCAGGACAACACAAGGCTGTCACAGAAAGACTCTGCAATGCTTTATTACAGACTTCAAGTCTCATTATGCAGTTCTGAATCACAGTATCATTTCCACTCACATCACCTGGCCTTGCAGAATCAAGCTGAAGAGTTTGGGATTGTAATTCCCAAAAGCACACTAATGCACTCATGCACTTCTCCTGGGATCAAATCTTCCCCAAAGTCATAAACACTTGCTGCATGCTCTGGTGTCTAACTAAAACTTTATCTACACCTATAAATTGATCCTTTATGTCAGCAAAGTTTTTGCTATACACAATCTTGCTTCAAGATGTGTCTGGTTAGCGGAACTGGAGTAAACATTTCATAGGACGACAGTGGTAAAACTGAATGGCAAGCAAATTGATCTTTATTGATCTTGGACTTGCTGACTAGATATCATAATGAAAGACACACTGGGAATTTGTGAATGGATGACTGGTCACTCTTCACTGTGAAGCATTATATTGGTATCCAGATGCTGGGCCTGAAGTGCTTATGCAGATAAAACACTGTCCACTGGAAATCTGTGGGAGATTTGCCCAGGTAAAAGTTGATGGAATGGTCCCAAAGAGCAGTCATCTACAGGGGAACTTATGGGTGAAGGTCACCTCTGACTTTCTGTGGGAGATGAGTCAAGGACCTTCTGCCAGGACTGCTCTCCTGGGTCTAGTGACTCGGGCTCTGATGTTGTTGACAATCATAGTGGGCAGCCACTGTAGTGAAGAATTACAAGGACATCTTTGAAGGGGCATAATTTTTGGGATCTAAAGACTTCTTTGTTTTGGAACTAAAAGGCAAACCACAAATGTTTAAGAGAATTCCTTTATCCTGCCACTGAAGGGATGTAAACATGAATTGAAGTAATGTTTTTGTTTGTTTTTTCTTTGGCTCTGAAGCTTGTATCAAATTTCTAGAGTTACTTATTTTATTTTGTTTTAGAAGTATCTTAAAATATTCAGTGTTCATGGAATATTTTCTCCAGAACAAAGACTGCTCTGAAGGATAATATCAAACACTAAAAGGTTGCGTGATCCAAATTTGTCAGTTTTAGAAGAAAGGCACTTCCTCATTTTTTGAAAACTTCTGAATTGTTATGAGCTCCTTTCTGTTTTCACAACCCTTTGCTTCTACAGGAAATATTCTGAATAACCAAAAAGTAGAAAAAAAAGTAGCTAGAGAACAACCTTCTACCAGGTCTATTTATAAAATTGAACTTTGCTTTCTTCTCCAGGGCTGTGACCAGACTTTTATTGCTAAACTGAGGTGTTTCATCAAAATTCTGAATAATATGGTGGGATACATGTGACCCAAAAGTGTATATTGGGGGACTGAAAGCTTACCTATGTAATGAAGGATCCCGAGATAGGAGCACTGTGAATGCTATGTGTAGGTGATGCCATGCTGAAAGAAGCTGTACTCGTACGTGCCATTTATTGCTATTTTTGGTCATTCATTTTAAAATTGATTCATAGACATAAGAACGAGGCAAAAATGTGGTTTGTGTAAATAAATATATGTCACTATATAAATTCACTGGTTCACTCTCTACATTGCAACAGATTGTGAAAATTTCAGCATAGTTGGAAGAGGCCGTTTACCAGATAATTTATTAGGTCTAATGCAGCTTTGTCCAAGGGTGAGAACTTGGGTTTAAATACACTTAATTTATTTAATAAAAGCCTCTGTTGAATTATTCTGATTCTGCTTTTGTTGCTATGTAAATACATTTCTGTTATTTTTCAACCTGATAGCTTTTCTAAATTTCTGCTATTTCACTTCTGGTTATTTTGAACTTAGAGGATTTTGTTTTGAGGGGGATGAGGTTTAGTAGAACTGTGCTTTGAAAACATGCTGTGTGCATTTCGCTCACGTCCCCCTTCAGAGCGCGGCGCTGCTGCCTGTTACACGCCAGGCGGTTCACCTACAGGCAGATGCTAGAAACAAGAGTCCTGTTTCATCTCCAGGCCCCATATGTTTCCACTCCATCCTTCATATGAAATCTAGGCTGAAGAATGACGGTACAATTCACTGGTTTGCCAGTATTTTCATTGTTTTGTGTTTAGGTCTTGCTTTAGTTGAGTCAGACATCTGCTAAAGCAGTAAGCCAGCCCAACTCACCCTACAGCCACCGAGCTAGTAGGCTGAATGTAAGTCATGAGGGACAGACCACACAGATAAGGTGTGACAGTAGTCAGTAGTCCCAGTACCCGTTCTTTACTTTTGATATTAGCTATGTCTGAGCCTAAGTCCACTGCTCCTTGGTGCTTGTGCCTGTAGCAGCAGGTGTGTGTTGCACTTGTTTTGAGCTTGGAGTCTTCCCCGCCCGTGCCTGAGTTGTCCCTCTTGGCAAGCCAGGATGGGAGCAGTAAGAGAGCTTTGGCTTCAGCCTGTGTGACGATATTGCGATGCTCTGAATGCCAGAATCTGCAGCCATTTTTGTGAGGCCAGATCACCCAGCTGTAGCACCACACCACCGGGGCTGGCCAGCACAGGTGGCAGAGCACGGCGCTGTCACACAGCCCGTGGTGGGTACCCGTGGCAGCAAGGGGGGAAATGTCCTTCTCGCTGGAGATCCAAGCTCTGGGCACCTGTCCTGTCTACAGCGTGGTGACAGAACCAAACTGTACTAGTTTGTATTTTCTTTCTGTGAAAGAAAATTGTAAAATAGGACTGAAGAGATACATACGATCTTTTGCAGACCTTTTATTTAACTGAGGAACTTAATCCTGTGTAAATAGATTGCACTTGAGTAAAACAATGCAAATATATATATATTAATGTAATTAGAATACACTTATCTGCCTGAAGGACCTTTTAATGATTTTATTGTTATATTTTTTTCCCCCTGGAGTGAAGAAAAGTTTATTTGAATACAATCCTCTGAAGTCCCTGGGATATGTATTCTATGTATGTATGTTCTGCATGTAAATTTACATATATTTTGGAATGTAAATACAGTGGCACTCTACTTTATGGAGGGGCATCAGAGTCTAATAAAAATGACAATAAAAAAGTGTTCATATGAATAAAAGAAGTGTTGTGGTTATACAGTAAAGAGAGTAAAAATGTCTATAAATTTGATAACTGGAAATATGGATAATTTTTATCATCAATAGAAAAACATCTGGTAGAAGTCAGTGGGGGTAGTTGGTTACCATTTTCATTAGTTTGAGTATTACCAAAAGAGACAGGTGACTAGGAATAAAATATGGTAAATATTTTTAGAAGAAAAGAGCAAATCACTGTGCAGTTGCTTCTTTATCATTCAGAGCATGAGATGCATATTAGTCATAATAAATGTGCTGGGGGAGTAGAAGCTTTAAAAGCTTTCTTCCTCTTCTGAAAACATCTTGAATGAAGAGCTTAGAAAAAAATTCCCTAGAAGAGAATAAACTATCGTGTTTATTAAGAACATCCTATTGATGGATTATTTGGAAGGGTACTAAAAATTTCCCAAGGGAAATATCTATGATATTCACAATCAACACTTAGAGTAAATTTTTTTATAATGTTACAGAAATCCATTTAAATCAAAAATACTTTGTATCAAACTTTCTAATCTGACCAAAGATTGAAACCCAACAGTGAACATAATGATCAAGTTAAGCATGTGGTAGAGAAAAAACTACCCTGTACAGATAGCGTGGCTCTAAGTTCAATGTTACTTTAAGGCTTAAATTTGTGAGACTTTATTTCAGTAAAAAGGAATCAAATGCTTCATCTGAAAAACAAAATGCTTTCCTTAGAAGAAAGAAAATTAATATCCTGGATCTACAATGCCCTGTCCAAAGAGTTGGCCTCTCCTCTGCATTTCATTTTCATGCTACCTTCTATCATGAAGTACTTTTTGTACTGCAAAAAGTACTTCAAATGCAATCAAAAGTACTGCAAATGCAATCAGAACAATGTTACTAAGGAAGAATCTGCAAGCAGAAGCTAAGGGGGTTCTGTCTTTGCAATAGACAACATGGGAAAACTCAGGTGCTTTTCAGGGAAAAGGTAGGAATCAAGCACGGGGGCAGGTCAGTGAATCCAGCATTTAACTTTTCTGGAGGATTCCTGCACCAACCTTGCTCATCTTTCATTTAGTTTCTGGTCTCTAGCCCTTCTCTGAACCTTCTCTTTCTGTCAAATTTTTTTCTCTCTGATAGAGAGAAACTTCAAGGAAATTTCAAGATCATCTTCAAGAGTTTACTGTGTCAATTGCCAGCTATTTAGAGCTAGCCTACAAAAAGTACTACTTATGCTGTTATAAATATGTTACCTGATTATAACAGTATCTGAAGAAGCAGCCTCCCCAGCCCCCAGCCATAACTGTTACTAACTGGAATGTCGTACAGCTGAGCCATATCAGTTTTTGGAATGTCCAGAAAATTATTCATATCCTTTTTAAAAAAAAAAACTTTGGTGAAAATTAATAACGATGAACTTGAAAAAGGTACAACATTGGTCCATACTTTTCTTAACTTCAAAGCCATATTTGTAAGACATGTTACAAGTTTGTTTCCAGTATCTTTACAGTGGACATATCTTACACACATATTATGAGCTTACAAGCCTGAAATAAATTCGGTATGCTCTACCTGTCTGCTAGTGAATAAATATAAAAGAATATTCAATTCAGCAATGCATTAGACATACCACATATCCTTTTTACTCATCCCAGGGAGGATATATACAATATAAAAGATTTATATGGATTGGTTTCACATAATACCATAATTTTCTTGGTGTTGTGTTTTTGATATCTTGTGTATATAACATCAGCAGAGGAGCTCTGCTACCGCTCTCCCTATCATGCAGACAAGAAATTAACATGGCTTTCTTCAAACAACATACAGTTATTCTGAAGGTCTTTCTGGTTCCAATTGTGATTGAACAGCATTCTGCTGTAGGTTCCTGCATTATATCACTTCAAGCTAACATTTCATTACCTTTGACAGCTCTTTCTGGCAAACACAAATCCTTCCCATGATGAGGAATGAGAGCAGAAAAGGAAAATAATCTGTCCTTTCTCAGCATCAGACATGCTCTCTTCCCACTGTCCAGCTAACATCCATAACCTAAAGCCCAGTTTGAACAGGTATCGTAAGGCATATGGCGGGAGATAGGCAAGTCTGACCTGAAGTTTGTGGTCAGATTTTTTTTGCAAACATGCAAAAATCATGCTTCATTTTTAGCAACAATGTTTTTTCATTTTTCCAAATGACCTCTGTGATGCTCCTTGTATGGTCTCTCTCTAGAATCTTTACCATCTTTGTAGCCCTCATTTAGATGCTCTCTAATATCCTTTTTATCCTATCCTATCTAATGTTCTTCTTATACTGCGGCACCCAAAACTGGACACAATATTCAAGGTGAGGCCGCCCCAGTGCAGTGCAGAGCAGGACAGTCCCCTCCCTTGCCTGGCTGGTGATGCTGTGCCTGATGCACCCCAGGACAGGGTTGGCCCTCCTGGCTGCCAGGGCACTGCTGGCTCAGATTGAACTTGCCATTGGCCAGGTTCCTCCACATCCATCCATTTCTGTGGAGCTTCTCTCCAGCCTCTCATTTCCCAGTCTGTTTGTACTTCCAGGATTGCCCCATCCCAGGTGCAGAATCCAGCACTTGCCCTTGTTAAATTTCATATGTTTGGTGACTGCCCAGGCTTCTCATTTTTTTAGATCTCACTGCAGAGACCCCCTGCCTTTGAGGAAGTCAACAGCTCCTCCTAACTTTGTTTCATCAGCAAACTTAGCATACCTTTGAGTCCTGTGTCCAGTTCATTTATGAAGACAGTGTTGGAAGGCATTTAGTTCTGAAGGGACATAGACCTTCCCAGGGATCTGCAAATGACCTGTACACACAACCTTCCTTCCCCTTTCTATACCAGCCTGGATTAGCTGCCATGGCAGCATGTTCAAGTTGTTCTACATAACTGCTGAAAGCAAACACACCATTCAGATTGGTAAACAATTACTTGGCAGAATTCTGTTATGATTACATGGCATGATCTGGTTCTGATGAGGCCCTCCCCACCCTAAGCAGACAATCTTTCAGGCACCTCCCCCTTCTGGCTTTGGCTCCACTTGTGGACTTGTTGAGGCACAAGTCAGTATCAGTCCCCCTGAGGATTATCTACTCATGATTTTTGTCACATTCTGGTCATTTCTGTGCATTGACAGCTTTACAGTTAAGCAAGGTAAGGTCCTGTGCAATATCTAATAACTCTAGGAAGGAAAAAGGGTTTTCCTGCCACTCTTGGGGACAGCAGGACAAATTGGCAACTGCTGTATTCTTTCTGTGGAAGGAATCTCAGGCAAAGGGACAACAGCAGGGTTATGTGGCACATTTAGCTAAGTGGCTATGTCCCATCCACTTGTCTCCTCACACTGCCAGGTCCTTGGTAAAGCACTCTATTAGTACACAAATGTGTGTCCTCTGAGAATAAGGAAGCTTGGGAAGGCAGTGTTGTTGGTAACTTGGTATGTGGACCATGACTGACTAGTTAGGGTCATATGGTCCATAGTTCAAGAATTATACTATCTGCAGGGCAGGCAGGTAACCTGAAATCAGGAATGCCTCTCTGCTGTCATGAAAGGAGTGTCACCTTATATGTAGTGAAAATGAGCAGAATACCTGGACAGGAAAAGGTGAGCTTGATTAGTATAGCTGCTCATGGCAATTAAGCCACTTGAAAGTGAGAAAACACTGAAGCACCCTGTGCAGACATCATATACTGGCTTGCTAACTTGGCTGTAGGTGTACCTTTTAAAGTGGTAAAATGTGAAAGTATGTTCCTCAGCTTTTCTGCAGAGAGGAAGTTTAACCCTTGTCCAGGCACAGCACTTGCTAACAAAGACTTCTGGCCATGGCAAAGCTGGAGTGCTCTGTGGTTCATGCTATCTTTTCTTGTTCATGCCTGGCCCTCTGCAAAGGTGAGAGTACTTTGGACTGTACCTAAAGCCTGGTATACAGGGAGAGGCAGGGCTTTCTGCTCTTCTCCTGTGCGTGAGTATGGATCAGGTAGGACATGCTGGATCCCTCCCCTTTGCCCAGACATCTGATGGCCTAAGGAGGATGGCCCTAATGTGGGTTGATTGCCCCTCAGTTCCAGAATGGAGCCTGAAGGACAGCAAAAAAAGAGATCTAGATTATATAAAGCACACTGGGGCAATCACAGGAGATATCTGTTGGGAAAATACCAAATAACAAAGTCTGGCAAGAAGGAGTGCATTTGTTGTCTACAGTTTGCCAGGGACAAACTATAACCCTTTAGGGGCAGCAACACCGAAGGAGCTTGGTGTACCACTCTGAAAGAGGCATGAAATAAAGGGTGGATCAGCATGGAGGTGTTGCAGTTATACTCTGTTTAAAACAATGCAGGTAATGGCATCAAAGGAATGACCAAGTGCTTCAATATGACCATTTTGATTCAATAACTCAAAAACACATGTTACTTTTCATGCCATGCATATGCTAATGAAGTAAAAACTTGTACATTTTTTATGTACAAGCTTTTTATGTGTGACTAAAGTCACTAAAATTCCACCTAAACATGAAATTACATCAATTGCAGCTTTACATTTTCTCCTTCCTCAAAGAAAACAATATAAATATAGCTTCAGTGGGGAAGAGGAACAGACGGGGCTCTACCTTTGTGTCCTGAGACAGTTGATGGGCTGTACCTATCTCCTTTCCCATAGGGACGCCTATGCTCTTTGGCTGGGACCTGAATGCTTGGCTATACTGAGTGCTTCTGCAGGAAATTCAGAAGGCAAGCTCGTGTTTGTGGTCAAACTTGCAGTACTATATAGTCATCTTGCAATTTAATGTATTCGTCACTGGCTCTATCATTTATATTTCATGTATTCATGTGAGCTTCTGCAGAGAGTATATCACCAGCAATACAGTAAGAGCTTGCATTTCTGTTGCTCAATAAACTACACTATTTTGCACCTGGACGTGAGAGATACTGAATGTGACTGGACTTCTAGTCCGGCTGTGAGAGTTCTTTGGGCGTGACCAGGCTTACAGTGCATTGCATTCTTTGTGAATCCATAATCGTGGTAGTTCTTGTTGAACATGACCACACTTACAGTGCCACACTGGCTCTCCATTTCTGTTGCTTAGTGCTGAATTGGCTATCACTCACAATATAAGCCCAGTGATGCCCAGCCACTCTGACATCTGAGGACCAGCTGGAATGCAAGAGGGTTTATTTTCTGTCAAATTTCTTCCTCTTAACACAAAAGTTATCCTTACTCTTAACACAAGAATGTCTGTGGCAGCAGTTTACTGAACCTGGCATAGTATAAAAGCTTGTGTTTGTAGACTGCAAAGACCTGTGGGATAGTTCATGGTGCTCCTTCCAAAGCATGAGATGGATACCACTGTGGGCTTCGCCAAGGTCAGGGCACTGGACTGAGTCTGGCAAATGATATGTGCATCTGTGTGCTGTTAAAAGAGATAGAATGGGTATAGCCAGAGTAATCAGTTTAATTAAATGCTTTATATCTATAATTTGTCTGATTTTAGAGCATATTAAATTGAAATTAAACTTCCAATACATTATTACAGGAACATATTCTCTTTCCTTTATGTCCCATTACAGCTGTGATTAATATATTCAAAAGTATACATTACACTGTCACAATAATGAACAAAGCTAAATGAATATAAATATCTGCAGTAAAATACAATGAAGTCCTGTGGTGCAATGGTAATGTTAGTCATTTTTGCATGAATAAATTGAAGTAGAGTGTGAAATTCCATAACTCTGCTGTGAAGCAAAGTCTCCAGCTGGCATGGACTGTCAAGTCTTTGCAGGACTAGTCTGTTGTAAATATTTATTGCCACTATTTTAATGCTTAGTCACAAAATAAACCTTTTATTCTTCTGGGTGATTGCCTATCTGTACTGTGTTCCATTTTCGTTCTTTTCTGGAAATGAAAGATATGATTCTGACAGGGTGAACTTTGGATGTAAAAATCAACAGAGGAACACTTGCTCTAGTCTCCGGCAACAACTGATTCAGCACTTGTGGCTGATTGCTGAGAATCTTTTGACATTGAATTGTATTGGCCAGATTCATTGACTTTTTAAGACCAGAGAACAGTATTATTTGGTTTCAGCTCCTTTCATAGCACAGACACCACATCAAATGAATTGATTACTGAAATAAAAGCATCAGCAATCTGTAATCACTATTCTCTTGATTACTTGAGAATTCTCTTAATTACTAGACTAAGGGGTCCTTTACTATACAAGTCTTGTCCAGTGCAAACAAATAGAGAGCGTAAACAAGACAGCTCTTATTCTGATGGAGAAGTAAAACATACAGGGCAGGACGGGGTTTTCAAACTTTTGTCCAAGCTTGCAATGCATTTCCAAAGCCTTTCTGATTTAGAATGCAAATTCTGAACAGGTATATAGATTTTCTAGTACTTCCATTACAAGCATGAGTTCAGATGTGCTAGCAATTTTATTATACTGATGTGTATTTATAAAATTGGAGAATCATGCAGTTTGGGAGAGATGTCTAGACTTTGTCTGGAACAATGTCCTGCCTAAAGCAGGGTCAGCTAGAGTGGATAATTGAGGGTAGTTCCTGCCTGTACAAAGATGACCTTAGACCAGTGCACTGAAACTTGTATTCAGATGTTATTTGCCATGAACCTTGATCCTTTTTCTAAGTCACCTCTTGCCAGGTAAGGAAGTCCTGATTAAAAAAAGAAGAATGGTTTAGGTTGACCTTTCAGATGCAATCCCCACATCTTTCTGACAGATTCTCAGTGCATGTTAAAATGACATAAAGTATCTCCAGTGCATTTCTAAATGTGCTATTAAGGGGTACCTTCGGCATGAAGGAATCCTGAGGTGCCCCAAAGGCAACTTTGTACCTCTCTTTGCTATCCCTGCCACAGAGAGTTGTCAAGATTACTTTGGGGATGGAAGAGTAAACTAGGACTGTCATTCACTCCATGATCAGTTGTAAGATCTGTAGTTTTTCTGCTTTTTGGAAGAGTTCTAGCTTGTGCAGGGGCTTGTTTGACCTCAGGTAGCTTCTGGAAGAAGGGGAAGCCATTGGTTGCTGCCTTCCAGGGAGTGCCTGGAACAAGGCCAGAAAGTGTCCCTAGCCTTGTCAACTGTGCACTTTGAGATCCCCTTCAATCCAGGCTTAGTAGACTGAAGAATTCAACATGACAAATATTGCTGTGACAGTAGGTCATGGACAGAGCCCTACTGCCAGGCCATGGGGCTGCACGAAAAAATTCTTTGAACTTAAAAATACCCACTTGCCTGAATCCCAGCTGAAATGCTCTCTAAAGCAGCAACTGAACATTTTGTACTGATAGGAGGCTTTAACAATTCTTGGATAAAAGCCATAAGTAGGAGCAAAAAAGGTCACATTTCTACATCATGGCTGAAAAGTCTTCATACAAAAGGAATATTCACATTCTTCTAAGAATTTGGAGACAGTAGAAAATGTTTCTTAGTATTTACCTGGCAGATTATGAGGAGGAGATAGTAAGTTCCTGTGCTGACCACCGTTTTGACAAATAAAAGGACATTGTCCTACTTAGAGTTCAAATAAAGTTTCAGTTAAGTGTTTTGCTCTTTTCTGTGTACTTCTGTGCTGCCGTCTTTGGCAGGTTATGCTTGAGCCAGGTTTTTTTTTTTTTTTTTCTTTTTTGAGACATTCACTATTTCTATTTTTGAAAAGAATGTTGTGAAAACTATGTCAATGTCAAATACTGGGTAAAACCTGCTAGAAGTGACAGTGTCGGAATGTGGTTTTACAGGCTTGTATAATTTTTGGAGGTGATAAAAAACAAGAATAAAAATGCCTTTTGTGATATGTTTATTCTTATAAAGGTAAGTTTTCTTTGTTCAGCATAGATCCTTGAAGGACTTTAGCAACCTCACTAGAAATCTGATTTTTATTAGTATTTTAAATAAATACATGTTGAAAAATCTTTAAAATTTGGTTGGAGAACTTTGGAACGTAGCTTTACTTTACTCATCCACAGTAATGTCTGATCTTTTAAGATGAAATGATAATTTAGCCCAAATTGACTAAACGTAATGACAGGGATGGTCTTGTGGTCATTTGCAAGCTGATGTCTGATGGTACTTGTTAAGATACTTAACATGTAGCTTTAAGTTATTGCTCCTTTGTAATATATGGATTGATCCATGAATTTAATAGTTCTGGTTCTAAGACCTGGATTTGACAATCAGAGGGTTTTGGTCTGTGTTGTGATCTGTACAACTACTGTTTCTATTTTCACGAAAATGGAAGTTTAATTTACAGCAAAAGCAGGTTTCTTTACATTACTTTGTGCTGGCTTTCCCTAGTACCACTTCTGCAATTTCTGATGACTCTGCCAACATATTAAAGTGCAAGAGCAGCAAGCAGTCACAGGATCCTCAGTGTATGGGGATGAACTGAGGAAACCTTCACAGTCAAGCAGTTCTTCACAACTGTATTTCTGTTACCTGTCCATTAATTTATTTCCAAAATGCACTATATGAAAAAACCCCCTTACTATTTTCAAGGTATATCAAAAGTGACATCAGCTCACTAAAATCTTAATTGTGGGGAGAAGCAAGAGATTTTGAACAGCTGAACTACCTCACTTTAAAATCCCAGCAATAGGAAATATTCTTATAAATTAATGCTTTGTCTTATCTCTGAATAATTTACAATATTACTTGTGCCACTATCAGAATGGCTTACTGATCAGAATTATGCACCATTTTGAGTCCTGAGGAACTGTTAGTGAGCTTTTGCAGCAATTCCCAGGCTGGCTGTGCCTAGATCTGGACTTATACTTTTTAATGCCAGGCCTGGACCTAATTCTTCAACCTCAGGGAGCATGTATTGGAGAATTTTAATGAGAAAATAGGGAAGAAAGTTAAAAAGTTTGCATTTCAAAGAAATAAAATGACTGGATATCCGTATCAAGGTAGTGCTCTATTTGTAGTATGAACAGTCAAGAAATCTGAATGAGAAGAAATGGAGAATGCTCAATTAGATCATAGCATAGAAATAAACAAATAGTCTGAACTGAATTAAACTACAGATATTTAGATTAAAATGTTATACTGTAAAAACAGTATATACATTACTGAAATGCCCTCACCGTGCTTCAAAACGCACCACAGATTTGATTTGCATTCTTCTGGAAGATTTATTAAAAAATGCATTTTTAAAAGAAGAATTAAGAAGATGACTATGGTATTTTTGAAAACTAACAAGAACCAAGGAGAAACCTTGCCTGACACAGGAGAACATATAGCAAACACTTCACAGAATCACAGAATATGCTGAGTTGGAAGGGACACACAATGAATATCAAGTCCAACTCTTAGCCCTGCACGAGACACCCCAAGAGCCACACCCTGTGCTTGAGAGCATTGTCCAAACACTTCTTGAACCCTGCCAGGCTGGTGTTGTGACCCCTTCCCTGAGGAGCCTGTTCCAGTGCCCAACCACCCTTTGGATGAAGAATATTTTGCTAATATCCAACCTAACCCTCTCCTGACACAGCTTCAGGCCATTCCCTCGTGTCCTGTCACTGTAACTCAGAGAAGAGATCAGTGCCTGTCCCTCCTCTTCCCCTCAGAGGAAGCTGTAACTGCAATGAGTGTCCCCTCAGTGTCCTTTTCTCCAGGTTGAACAGACCAAGTGCCCCCAGCCACTCCCTATATGGCTTCCCCTCCTCGCCCTTCACCATCTTCACTGCCCTCCTTTGGACACTCTCTAACAGCTTAATGTCTTTTTCATATTGCAGTGATCAAAACTGCACACAATAATCAAAGTGAGGCTGCCTCAGTGCAGAGCAGAGTGGAACAACCACCTCCTTTGACTGGCTTGACAGATTACATGTATTTAAAGGATGGATAAACTAGAATATTAGTGACTTCACTTCTCAAGTTACTGTTGAATGTTGTTACTTCAGAAGTCAAAATAATTTGTGGTGATTTTCTTATTGATTTCCTCAGAAGCATGATTGTTATATTAGACACACAATTTTTCTAAGATTTCCAAAAACTGCAATAGAGGAACATTCTTACATCAACTATAAGAGCAAATAAAAGGAAATATAGAAACCACTCAAACAAAACAACAAAAAAAACCCCCAACAAAATAAACAAGCCAAAAATAATACTAACCAATGGTAAATCTATATGCCAGGAAATAAATTTCCTATAATCCCCCAAAGATATGAATTTCTAAATTTCATAGAATCATATAATAATTTGCATTGGAAAGGACCTTTGAAGGTTATTTAGTCCAAAACCACACAATAAGCAGGGACATTTTTAACTAGACCAGGTTGCTTGGAGTCCAATTCAACCTGACTTTGAAGGTTTCCAGGGATGAGACATCCAACACCACTCTGGGCATCCTGTTCCAGTGTTTTACCACCCTCATTGTAAATATTTCTTCCTTGCATCTACTCTGAATCTATCCTCTTTTGGTTTAAAATCATTACCTCTTGTCCTAACAGAACAGACCCTGCATAAAAGGATGTCTTCAATTTTTTGAAAACTACATCCAGACTACTGCAAATTATTTTAGAGCAAATTATTTACTAGCTTTTCTTTATTCAGATGGTCAATTTCAAATTGTTAAACGAATTCACAATGCAATCTGTGGTTCACAGCTACCAAATAGAGATTAGATCGCATCACAAGGTAGGCATCTTCCCAGGTTATAAAACGGAACCAGAAAGTACAACTTTTTGCATTTTAGGGGTCTCTATGTATTATTTACTATAGACTTCATGTACAAATAGAAACTTAAAATATTTTTTACATATGGCATATCCTAATAAAGTCACTTTATCTACCTACTAAATCATTAAGTGTCTACCTGGCACTGAAATGCATATCAGAAAAAGAAAAGCTCAGAAAAATAATGACAGATGTTATTTCTTTTAATGTCATTTTCTCTTACCCATCACATGGGGAGAAGCTGTGGCCCTGTAGTCACTGAAATTTATGCTCTGCATATTCAAACTTCACATGTTGAACTTGGCTCAAAAGACTAACCAACATGTAGAAAGATAGCACTTAGGAATGTTCAGACCCATTATCTTAAAGAAAAACAATGATAGCAAGAGCACTATGCATTTTTCTGATTGCTTCCAGGTCTTTTACAGATCTGGAATTATGAAGCCTAACAATAACCTGAGAGATTGCATTACAATTTGTTGGTGGATCCGACCTGAAAATCTAAGCTGTAAAATGAAGAAGTGTTTACAGTAAAAGGCAGAAGTACCTATAAATTAGGTGTACAGCTTGTAAATTTAAGGCACCTGGTGCTAAGAATGGGATTCAAAACCAGGCTAGATGCTTAGGCTCCCTTTAGTAATTCAGAGAGCTTTGCTATTCAAAGCACCATCTAGTGAATGGAAAGTGATGTAAAGATGCCCAAAGGAAGTTTGGGAAGCCACCTTGGAGGTGGCTATGCCTCTTAGTTCAAAGAACTGAGTGCTGTGGAAAGTCACTTAGGAGAACAGAGAAGCAGATATGTTCAATGTGGTCTTCACCTTTTCTCTTCAGATGGTGAAAATTCAAACTTCTTTTATTACCATGGAAAGACCAAACCATTGAAGGAGGAAAATGTTTCTGATGAAGCTGTGCCACTAAGCAGAATGGAAGGAAAGGTTCATGTGATTACTAGGAGAGTAAAGAAGAGCCTGACACTGTAGTTGGAACACTAGCCTTACTGAAGGATGCTGAAACACTGGTCTTCCTATCCATCCTATGATAGACAGTTGCTAGAGAAAAATAAAAGGGCTGAAATAGTTTACAGCACTGGAACAGAGGGCCAGGAGTCCTTACTCCTAAGGAAATTCCCTGGCCAATACAACACAGGGTGATCTGACAACAGTGGGTTGGGAGGAGTTTTCTGCATGTGTTTGTGTCCTGCTTTGTATATGTACTCATATTTTTTGAATCTAGCCCTAAGCAATTTGTTGATTCCACAAAGCAATTTAATGGCAAAACTAATACATGCTTCTATTCCATGAGCAGAAACTGTAACTTCTGCGCTCTTGGAAGGAATTTTAAAAGCCTGAGGCAGATTCAGCAATTTGTGTAATGTACAAAGGTGCAAATGCCAGAGAATCTAGTTACCTCTCCTAGTGGAGAAAGGGTTTTTGACAGTGGAAAAAGAGCTGTTTTTTTCCCTTGTTGGCCACAATGGATTGCACGCACCAATGTAAGGTGGGGAAACCTTGTAAGTACCTGGGAAAGAGCTTTTCTTCTATCTGTATTCTAGATGTAGGTTTGGCTCAGCTCTACTGGGGATTATTTGCCACACACTGCTTGCATCTTATTATATTAATGAATCATATATGTGCATCATGGGAGAAATTTGGATCCTAGTGGAGATATTGGCAAACATCCCACTGACTAAACAGCAGACATAGTTAACCCAGTTGAGGCTAAGGACACTAATGGATTCCTGTAGGGTATTTCTCAGCAAAAATGGCCTGCCCTGCTGCTGGCAAGCTTTTGGAACAAAGCAACCATTAGCTGTCCCATGAACTCTTTAAGTCCTTCAGGTAATACCTTTCACTTGAAATATAAATGAACGGTTACTTTTATTTTTCAGACAAAGCCAAAATGATACTTCTAGAAAAGTGAGAATAAATGTTCTTTCTTAAAGCAAAGAGCAAAACCAACCAGTCAGTTTTCTGAATGCAATCTGTGTGATTAATGTGTCTCGAAGTACAGACATTTCTATAAAATATTAATCACTTCACTTCTGGACTGTATTAAATTACATTTAGCAATTCTGAAATTCCTTCCATATACTTTATGAGCAAATAATATTTATTAAAATTTTTCATCCTGTAAACCACTTCCTGCATAATTTTACTCTCTTCGTAAAAAAATCTGATTTGTTTGCCAGGCAAAATACAAGTTCAAGTACCATCCTAGGTGAAGAGATCACTTTTGTGAGCAGGAATTCAAGGAAAGTACTTACTTTTCCTTATAGCTATAGTGCACAAAATTTCAGACATGTGAATGTTGAAGAGTAACTGATTTTTAAAAAACATTTTGCTTTTTTAACAGGATATAATCATTGTAGCTTCTCTAATTTAAATTATTTACATAGGAAAGTCTATATTAAAGTTATGAATACAGTTTAAATGCTTGATGTATCTCACAGCACCCAGAATGATTGAAATGTGTTTCATTTTCTGTTTTACTAAAAGGAAGAATTCCCCTAATTGCAAAAGTAATGTGGTGCCATATTAGTTGTTTGATGTAATAAGGTGTATAATTCACAAATACATCTATCACTTGACATGATTGTTTTCCTTTCAATCTTATTAAGATGCAACTTGGTAAAGAAGGATTAGATTATAAGAAAACAAAATGGCAATAATGATACCTAATGTTCAGTAAACACCGTATTTTCTCTTATTCATGTGTTCAGAGATAGAGAGGAATGCCACACCTCTTTCATGTGCACAACAGATTCACTGTCAGACAAGGAAGGAGTTGGCAGGTTCATGAAGACACTAAAAGAGGAGAGCAGCTGTTCAGCAACAAAACCTTCCTAGCAGAGCCTTTCAGCCAGTTGCTGGACCATTTGACGCGGTGCTTGTAAGAGTGGGTGCACACACATCTGACTGGAATGGCAGGAACGCAGGGAAAAAAGCTTACAGTGGAGGCACTGATTGTCATGTTAGCTAGGTAAATATGTAACTTTTGTAAGTGATAAGTATTTTATGATTTTACATATAAAAGAACCCCTTTCATGCTTTTCAGACACCAGATGAGAAAAACGTCTACATTGTTGTTTATTGGTTCCCGTAAATGTATATAGACTTAAGTTGTTTCTACTCGGTAGAGTAGTTGTCTTGACTGCAGTGTGTAAAATCTACAGATGGAGAATGGGAAGAATAGGCCCGTTATCCTGAATTGATACCAGAAAAGGGCAAAAGGAGAGAACGGCGTATCTATTCAAGGCAATAATCATCTATTATGAAGACATGGCTGTTCTGCATTCTTCACGCAGGCTAAAGAGCCACGTACACTTCTGGTGAAAAAATAGAACACATGTGCAGGAACAATAGGTTTCTAGAGGATATATTCCATAGTTGTATTTCTTCACTGTTGTCGAGATCTAAAGCACATTCTTCAGACCAAGGATTTAAATCCAAAGGTTTTGCATTTTTTTCTTCAAAATTTGGGCAGAAATTACCTTAATAAAAGAGATGTGTACACCATAATGTCAAAAATTCTATTACATGAATAAATTTTGATTTGCATTTAAATGTGCTCATATGAATCCATTAACTCATCTTACAATGACAACAAAAGATCTTTTTCCTGTTTATAGTAGGTGGATAATAACTTGGGCTTTTATTTGGCAACACCTTTTAAGACATGTTTGCTCAAATGACTATTTTCATGCATATGTGTTTTAATGTAGCATGTAAAGTATTTGTCATAGGCATATAGAACCCATTTCAGAGTTGTAGCTTAGAATCCAAGTTTCTGTTTTATTAACTTCCTATGAGCTCAGTCTGAACTCTCCTAATGTGTCTCACCTGACTGAATACTGGATTCATAACACTGGGCAAAAGAAAATAGCACCGTATCTATTGAAGGCAATTAGCACCTATTAGGAAAAAAATGGCTGTTCTGTGTTCTTCACACTGAGAAAAAAGTAGAAGAGCCGCATAAAGTTTTGGTGAAAAAACAAAACATATATGCACAAACAGTAATTTCCAGAAGAGGTATTTGTTTGCCTTTGCCCAGGATTCTGTCTCTCCAACCTCTGAGGCAAGATTCAGCTGCTCTTTCCAGCATACCTTTTTCCTAGCTCTCCCTTTATATGTGGGAAGACACAAGCACATACAGTCCTATAATAGTAATTTGTCTTGGAACTATTGCAAGCTTGGTAGTTGGTGAATATTCTTTCTGTACAGTAGATGAGCTATTTAAGATAATTTCTATATAAGTAAAATACCTTTACAAGGATAGTTGCAATAGTAGAAATCAGTATGATCAATGGTGTGATCACTTTGTAATTGTAATCTGTTGCTAAAATGAACATCTTCCCTGCTCCTTCCCTTGGCATTTGTTGCCTTTAAATCTCCTCTGATGTTTGCAATTTGGAGGAATCTTCTCTTCTTGTGATATTAAAAACTACAGTCTCTGACAACATTTTATTAGAGAAGGTGCTTGCCCTATAAGAAAGACTGCTTTAAAACACAATGCTTAGTACTGTTTCTTTAGAGATGTTTTAGCATATTTTTCTCATAACATCTAAACCGTTACTATCTGATAGTACAATAACTTGGTTATTGAAATCACCTTGTTATGTTCAGAATTTGACCAAAAATATTGTAGTCAAAAGAAGCAATGTATTATTCATGCTTAGTTAGGTCAGCTGAACACATTTCAGCCTCACCGTGTTTGCAATCATCTTGACTAGTGTCATAATATTTTCCATCACCTCTCCCGAGGCACATTTAGCACCTTTTTTTTCCCCCCTTTTTAGAAAAAGAAATTCTCAATTATAGCTGTAAAGCAAACAGGCAACTGAAATCCACCCATTTCCTAAAGCTCTATTATCCCTGAGGCATCTGAAACAAAAACATATCAATACTAATTACTTAGCAGAAAGCAATCAAGAAAACCTTCTCACTCTCAAATCTCTCTTCTCCCTGTACTCCTATAACTAATGTGCATCTAAACAGGAAAGCCTGAGCTGTCTGAAAGCACACAGGGACACATGGTGATAGCAAAAGCAAGCCTTCTTTATGACCTTGACCCCACGAGTCTTTTCTGGTATCTTCTTCTCACAGCCCTCTCCTGGTTCACCTGTGATAAGTGTAATCTCTTCTCAGCAGCTCCCAGTGCTTCAACTCACTGATTTCAACAAGCAAGCAAGCAACAGAAGAGGTGTTGTTCATACAAATCTATCCTTTCCCTTCATCACACTGATACCTGTACTGAAATGAGGTATCTTCAGCAAGGCCATAGGAACTGGCACCCAGCCTCACAGCATTTCCCTCTGTGGGCTGCACAGGATGCAGGGCAGGCTGGCTGGGAGGCTCCAGCAAAGCGTGCAGGGTGCTGCGGGTGCTTGGTGCTCTGCTGTGGCCAAGGCTTCTGTAAGGCTGGGCAAGGGCAGCCAGGGGCTTGGGACAGGAGTTAAAAGTGGCTCATATAAGTAAAATAACAAACTGAAACAATCCTCTATTTCCTTCTCTATGGTCTCTATGTTGAGCTAAGCAATCACTCTCAGTGTTTAGGTTTCATTTGTGTGTGTGTGTGCATACATATATANAACTAACGAATACATGTAAGGTGTCTGGCTAATTTTCTTTTCCACGTAATTTTTAAAAGAAGAATTATGGCTTCAATATTTTTTCCTCAATCTCCCTCTCATGCTCTGTTAGGTCTTTCTGCACTCATTTGGGATTTTCCAGTCCCTGGTAGTCATAGGGTTCATACCAAGAGAGTGGAACATAGCAAGGCTTAGAAAAAAGCAGGCCTTCATAGCACAAATACTGAATGTGTGAATTATGTGAATGCTTGATTTTGCATAAGCCAGGTTCACTGCAATCACTATTCATGCTCTTGATGTTTCTTTTGAAATGGTAGATGATCCAAATTAATAAAAAATGGTGATCAATGTAGTATTTAATTTAAAAAATTAATAAAATATTTGTTTAAAAAAACACAACCCCAAAACCTGAACCCCCAAACTAGAACAAGGGTGGAGAGGGAGAAAGGTAAAAAAAGGTGAGCTTTCTACCTGCTCTTTGTTTTGCCAGGTGTACTGATCAGAAAACTAGTAATGCTGGTGAGTTTTCCCCTCAATGCCATGGAATTATGCAGTGATGTGGGTCTCTTAGTAAGTAAATGCATTTATCTAAATGATTTCTATTAGAGACCAAACAGGCTCCCCTTAATAATTTGATATGATCATTGTGAGTATTTATGCTTCTGTTTTGCCCTCTCTTCCTTTATACTAATGTTTTTACATGGAACATAATGAATTAATGTGAGCATAGATAGTAGAACAAAGTGTGTGAAGATTTTCTCACAAAGAAGGTGCTGTAACACTGATTCTTAAACTTTATGCAAAACAGTGCCTTTCCCTTGAAGTGAGACAGACCTGGCAGTTCTCCTGTTTAATGAGGGGTGTTGGGGAAGAGGTCTGAAAAGCAGCCTGTAGTAAAATAATATGTGCAGATTTCATGTTCTGCAACCACCAACAGCACATTGATTTTTGGTTCAGTACACTGGTAAGATTGCTTGTTTTGCACTTCCAAGTGCTGTAATGAAAGCAGTGATGGAGGAGTGAGGGCAATTAAGAAAATGCTGTACCCATGAGAAGTATGTGCATTGCTCATCTGATTTGTGGTTTGAAATCCACCAATTCCAGAAGCATGAGGAGATATGCATTTGCCTCCCATTTGGCTTCAGATCACCAGAATCAGAGGAAATTGATGTGCAGGCTACTAGAGATATACCAGGTGCTTACTTTATTTGTGTTTATAATCAGCCCTTGAAGTATGAGGACATTTCTAAGGGGAAATCTGCTACAGGAAAAGGCTCGAGTAACAACAGTCATTATAAATAACAAATGTTGCAAATCATTAGTGACTTTCTTCTGAGTTTCTGAAGGTTTACTAAAATTTTTCTTTGAACTGCTTTTCTGTATAATTTACAGAACACTAACCTACCTAAATTATTAATAGTTTTTTCATTATTATAGTTTATTTTTATGCCTTCTCTGAGTTACTGTGCTCCCTGTATTCTACTCAGTCATTGAAAGGGCTTTTTGAAAGATTTCTTCTGACGAATATTCATAAATATTTCTGAACAATTTAAATAAAATTTTTTATTAAAATACCTTGATGGAGTTCCTTTAATTTATCTTACTAATTCATTAGTGACATAAAATCTTTAAGTAGTCCTAGAAATCTAAATATTATGCTCTCATAAGGGCACAAAACTACCTGTTTTCTAATGGATTTGCAATTTTCTCACCACTTTCCTTTTGAAACTTTATAAACCTTGCATGTCTTTTTAATATGCATCTGACATGATCAATGGGTGTATCTCTACCCAATAGTTTACATTAAACTGCAAAATTACAAATTTCATAGAGTCTAGGAAAAACACTGTGTCACTAATCTGCTTAGAACCCTGCTTGTTGGTTCATTGGACATAATTATTGACTTTTTGTAGCTTTATGCAAAATCAAGGGGTTTAATAAGCTCTGCAATATCATAGCAAGATGCCTACTGCAGCCTGACAGAACTTTTGTATGCTTCCTGGAATGCCACAAGCGAAGTGAGCTTCTGCACAGTAGTTTCCTCTGATGATGGTGATCTGATGTGAGGAAATCTATATGAAAATCAATTTCTGGCTTTACAGTCTTCTTGTGTTATATTAATTTTTGGAAGACTATTTAGGACCAGAGGAAGAAGAATTAGCTGATCTAATTCTGCCTGAAAACCTGTTTTTTCTTTCAACAAGGAGTGCTTTTGGAGCTGGTGGTGTATCTTACCAGGATAACATCACAGGAAACCACTGGGGCCTGTTGCCTTTTGTCTGGCTGCTGTGCATCCTTGTGAAGAGAGTTCCTCCACACACCCTGCAGCCAATGACCCTGCCAGCTGTTTCCAACTGAGGCACTCCTTGCTGGCCTTGCATGCTTCAGGGTTGAGCTTGCTGGGAAAAACTTCCTGCTATTCCCAAGCCCATTCACCTTGCTGAGCTTTTTTTTAAACTAAAATCAGGATGAAAGTAATTTCTACAATCAATTCCTATATAAGAGATCTCCTACATGATGGAGCTTTACCAAAATTCTCTAATATTAACTGTTTATGGTAATTAATACCTAAGCAGAGTTTCAGAAGGATACAGATTTCCTTTAAATTTATGTTAAACTAAGAAGCCTCAAAAGTTTTTTTTGTCGTATGAATATAAGCTTTTGATTCTGGTAAAGTGAAATGGGACTTTAACACTCCAAGCTATCTATTTTCAACAACCTCCCCCCTCAAACAACTCAAAATCAGGTAATTCAAATTAAAATTAAGTTCTGGTTTTATGCTTGTTTAGCTTGCTTTTCTGTCCTTTCTTAATTTTTTTAAACTAGCATGTGACTGCAAAAACTCCTGAGCAAATGCTGTGATTACAATGTCAAATAATTTTACGTTTTTTTAATGTGGACCCACCTAAGGTGAGTATTTCTACAAATATTCTTGTGTAATGCAGTGTCCATGCTAGGCTGTTGACTAATATTTAACACAAAATGGTTTAGCTAGTTAGAATTTTCTTAAAAATTCAAGTTTACAGGCAATTTGTCTTTAGAAAGGATCTCATGTTGTAAATCTTTTAATTTCCTAATTTTCAGATGTAAAACCTTAAGATGTGCATACAGTATGTAAAATTGCACAGAATGAACCATATTGTTATTAAATATTATGATTACAAATATAACAGTCAAAACTTGGACTGTGCCAAGAATGAGGCTGCTAGTAAAATATTAATTTGTTCCTTTGTATGCATACATATAAACGATCTTTAGTAATAAATGAGGCACAGAATATGCATTTCTCTGTGCACAGAGATAAGGTGTACATGTATGATGACCACAGATGTCCTGTTCCCTGTGGTGGATAGAATAGATTAGCACCTACTCACTAGCTCTTTTGTAAGTGCCATGCCTCATCTGCCACTGCCTGAGGAAACCCAGCTCCAGAGGCAAGAGCACGAAGCTCCTCAGCCCCATCCCTTTGGGGTTGGGGTTTACGTGCAACCCTGGAGGACTCTGAGAGTGGGAGGGGGGTTTCACCTCCTGCAAGTCATGTCGGGACCCCTCCGAGTGCCTGCGCTGCCTTGGGTTGCTTAACCTGACTGCCAGGGTGTCCAGTCCCGGGTGCGCCCTGCGAAGCAATGTCCTACAGGGATTCCCAAGGTGTCCAGTGCTTGGTGTGCCCTGCGAAGCAATGTCCTACAGGGATTCCCAAGGTGTCCAGTGCTTGGTGTGCCCTGCGAAGCAATGTCCTACAGGGATTCCCAAGGTGTCCAGTGCTTGGTGTGCCCTGCGAAGCAATGTCCTACAGGGATTCCCAAGGTGTCCAGTGCCGGGTGCGCCCTGCGAAGCAATGTCCTATGCATTGTCCCACAAAAGTGGGCATCCCACCTGCTGGCTGCAAGCAGCCCCACTGCAGTGCTCTTTCTCTTTTTAATGATTAACAAACGAAAGAAGTGCTGTGTTACACTGGCTAAATCTGGGAAATGGTGTGAAAAGTTATAGGTAGCCGGGCATAGGGCTGACCAAAACAGCATTTTGGCATCTCTTAATTCCACCCCGGTCAACTGCCAACTTCCTTTCTTGCAGGCATCGCTGCTGGCTGTAGGCTTAGGGTAGGCCCCAGCTTAGGCTGGCCCCCACCCGACAGAGCCGGTGGCCCGGGATCAAGCCCGTGGCCGCCTGCATACCTCGGAGCCACTCTCACGCTGGGGCGCGGCGGCGT
>VXBC01006156.1:0-14959 GCA_013399945.1 Ploceus nigricollis
TATATATTATATATGTATATATAAAATACAGAAATTAAAAAATGCAAAAACAGAATGTTGTACTTTATACACACTTCAAACACACTTAGGAGTGTAGGATTCAAGGAATTAAATTGAGAGTGGAAACAAGAATAAGAAAATATCTTGTAAAGGATATCTATAATTACTTCTAGTTCTTTACACCACTGTTTTCAATCACTAGTAAAAATTGAAAATTAATTGGCAGTTAGAAGGTAACACTTTTTCCATGCCACATCCTTAGAAAAAACAACTTCAACATTTTGGACTCTAGATTGTTTCCTTCACAGAAAATATTGCATTTCAGAAATGGGATGGAGAACAGAAAGTCTTTGTTAAATGTTTAGGAAGAGGGATGTGAGCAATCAAACAAACCAGACCATTAGACTCAAGGCACTTTCTGTTTGTTATAATTTTTTCCATCCACCAGGCATTATTTTTCCCAAAATGAGAAAGTGTGGTGCAATTTTTATAGTTGTGTCTATGGATGAAGTCACCACAGGTAGTGATGCACGAGACATAAATGTACGAGTTTGTCTTATTCTCTTGTTTGCCTGAGCAGGTTATTTTGATGTTGCTTATACTGCTTATACTGAATTTTCTAAGTATGAAACTGGAAAAGTTGGAAAATTTTAGCCATTGTCTGAGTGTTGCTTCATAAGGTTTCATTTTAGATTTAGATATTACAGATTTATATTCAATGTCAATGATACTGAATTTTGGTGTGTAAATAATTATTCATATCATTTAATTACAACATAAGCACTTATTTCTAGAACTGCAAAATATAACAAAAGTATAGAAAGTGCTTAAATTAATTTGCATTGCATCAGCTGGCTGCTAATTTTAAAAAAGCTGGTGAATATCTGCCTTAAAGTTTCTAGGCTAATTGATATAAATTTAGGCGCTACTCTATGATTTCATTATGAAGTATAGCCACAGAACGTGATGGCTTCTGTCATTTTGAAATGAATGCTTACAGTGTGGTTGTTTCATTCACATTTCTTTTTTATTTTTCATTTATTCTAGACACAAGCTCAGGAGAATTCTAAGCTTTGAGTCTAGTAATAATTTCAGCGTAGTGATTCCATTTCTAAAGTTCCACCTATCTCATTGCTAAATTTTACTTAAAATCATGATATAGTGACAGTTCATCATAAATTTTAATATATAATTAATTACTAATGTATTTTGATAGTATAAATCTAGTTTAATTTACTTGTGTTCTAAAGTGCAACATGAAGTTGATAAAAATAATTTTGCAGTATTCTATTTCTGCTTGCCTACTACAAATCAAAGATTTTCTTCTTTTCATAATACACTATAATATGGTTACAAGTGCATTGAAATTCATCTTGTTAGAATGGTAGTAATATATCCCACCAGGACTACTGTTCCTAGTAGCAATTTAAAATAATTATTGTGAGACTTGATGCTAGACATCAGGTTTGCAATAGAATTACAATGAGGGAAGTATATTAGAGACAAAACATCGCTGGAAGAAAACTTCATAATGGTGCAATTTGGAACTAAGCTTCAATTTTACAGTAATAGATTCTCTTTATGATGGCACAAAGGAGTAAATGCACTTAGCAAATTTAAATCTATTATTAATCACACTTCGTCGATTGCAGTGCAGAAAGGAGAAAAGAAATTAGGTTTTTAGTTCTATTTCTTATATAAAACAAGTTCTGCAATGAAGAGCATTTTAGCAAAATCTCCTTGTTAAAGCTCAGAAACACAGCAAGTCTTCATAACTGCAGAGAGTTAAAGACGTTCAAAAACTTTCTAAAATAATTTTCCATGTCTTCTTTTCAGGTTAGAAGTTACTCAAGATGGTACATCCTGCATCACCAAAACAATTTCACTCCTAGAAACAAAATACCCAACAAGAAAGGTGAAGTAAATGTGATATTCATGATTGCTTTCTCTAATCAATCCTCTTAAATGAAGGGATGCTTGTACTATTCCTGCTTTAATTATGTCACAATTTTAAGAAAAGCATACTCATTTAAGTACCTACAGTCACAGTTTAACAGACCACTGGATGCTTTCAGAAAGATATTTCAAAGAAAGTAACAGAAAGTTACGCAATACGGATTTTAGAAAGTTGTCATACTGCTCTGGAAACATTTCTTATTCTATTATTGTGAAAACCTCTAGTTTTATACACTAAACGGTAATTTTACATCTAACATAAAAATAACAGATAGATTTGGTACCTCTTTTCTATTAAAAATGAATCACATTTTTAATTAAAAAAATATATATCAATATATTAGACTGGCAGATGAAGAGCTGTTTACATTTTGGGGGCTTTTATCACTGATCCTTTCAATAAACAGATGTCTGCTGGAGACAATTCAGATGAAAATACAACTTCTGATTTCAGCACAAAGTAATGTGATAAAGATATCTACCAAAGCACCAGCATATGAAAGCCAACAGTCCTTGTAAATGCTTGTTTTAGATATTAATTTGACATTTATTTTATGATCAGTAAATAAACATTTAAAAAATATATTCTGTTTAATAAATTCATATCCCTTATCTTTAAGAGGGAGATTAAGTTAACATTCACCTACATTTTACCTTGACCTGTTAAATTGTGTCTAAAATTACTGACAGGCAGAGGATCTTCTGATCTTTAATGACTTTAGTTCCATGCATGCTCCAGCCATCGCCAGACAATAAATGCACACCCACACTGCAGCTTGCAAAGAATTTCCAAAGGTATTTTTAGATGGGCTGACTTGGATACCAGAAGCACTTTAAGCAGCATAAGCTCATGTGGGCTAATTTACTCTGCTTCAGCAAGGAAAATTAGGCTGTGAGGAGGTCCAGACTGTAAGTTCCTGGTACCCAAGGTACCTCATGTATAATATCCCCTGTAATATTTCTCCTATCCTGCAGTCTGTAGTATAGCCACGGCTGGAGGAAACCAGTCAGTCCCTCTGTAAGACAAAAATCTAAAAATGGTTCCATGTCAATGGCTTCATGTGAATGAGCATGCATTACCCTGTCCTTCTCACATAATTTTCTTGGGTATGCTGCACACTTATTGAACCAGATGACCCTAGTAAGGTCTGCACATTAACGCATTTATAACAACACAAACAAAAAGTTCAAGTACTCAAACCAGTTTTCTGAAAGAGGAGTTGAAGACAGACAAGCCTATTCTTTTTCTACTTCCTTCTAAAGATGACATCATTTAAATGAAAAACGGGACAGAGGGAACTACCTGATCTGTATGCAACACCTAGAAGAGGTGGCATTACTTGCTTCCATAATTACTTCTCAAATCTTTGATAGTTCATTCTTACCAAAGTGAAGAACAACTTTCATTCTTCTTAAAAGGAAAACATTCAACTATCATCAAAATGTGATATACATCCACAGATTTAAAAGCAATTACACAAGCAAAAGGAGGAAAAAATCCCCATAAATTAACAGTATCCTTAGATAAATTTATTACTCAAACAGTGAATGTTTTTTTATTGTCCTTATGATATTTCAGAACTTAATTTAGTTTAAAACAAGTTACTCAGCCAACATTTTTGAAGGATGTTAGAAATTTCAAGTTATATCTTCACTGTCTTCTTTTTTATGCAAGCATGTCAATGTCAATTGATAATTTTCTTAATGGAAAAAACCACTTCCTATAAACAACCGCTTAGCATTCCTGAAAAAAAATCCCAAGCAACTGAAAATTTCCTAAAACCTCACAAATGGCCAGAATGATACACACTGAGACCTCAGGATAGTGAGATAATATGCATCTGACACAACTTGTTCAAAAAGACTGTTAGTACTGTATAAGTCAATAAAAAAACAGTTCCATGTTTCTATTTTCAATGATTCCAGCAGGAATACTGCTGTAGTCCTATCATTTACTTCACCTAGTCCATACACAGTCATCAGTTTATAGTTTACAGCACAGGTGTTGATAATGCCTGTGTGTTTATTATAAAGCCTTTAGTAGTCAAAGGTTTAGTAGTCAAAGTAGCCTTTTAGTAGTCAAAAATGCCTTTTGACTACTAAATAGAATTTAAGAATGCCTGCATCTTGCAACACTCTTTACATCCTTAAGAAGTCCAGCCCCAAAGCACCTGTAATGCAGAGCTGACTCCGGCTGGAGCATGGTGTTTTAAAGCCAGCCTGCAGCCAAGGATTACACCCATGCTGTGTGTCATACTGACTCCATGAAGCATCTCTTTTCCAAATACCATCAAGAATGGCATTTCTCACAGATTTTTTTTCCTTTCTCTGAAATACCCTGCCTGATGATCAGAGGTCACCAAATTACAATACTAGAGAAAAAACAAAATCCTACCAGTTTCTCAGTATAGTTTATGAATTAAAAGATGCTATGCTAAAGAACAAGAAAAAAAAAAGAAAATAAAATATATCATAGTAGCAGTTCCCAAAACTGAGGGAAACAATTCTGACAGCATGCAACTTTTAAAGCTGAAGAGCACAGTCTGGAATAATACAGCAGAAGAATGTTCCCATAGCATACACCTGACAAAATCTATTAAAACAGAAGTATATCCAAGTCAAATGGGGCAATCATATGCTTTTAAGACATGGGTCTAAAATTAAATTTTCTGTCTTTTGACCCTATATGATTTTCAAAACAAACAAATAAATTTTTTTCTATTTATACAACAACTACTCCAGGATAGGACGAGATGCTCTGACTATATGTTCTAGATTAGGCATATGGCCATCCACAACCTGAAAAAGGAAAAGGTTTAGGTTATCTGATGTAATACTTTATGTAAACTTAACATTTGTTGGCTTCACTTGAAATCTCCAATGCTAGTTGAATGATAGCACAAATTTCTTCTCCATAATACATAATCTAGGGACAAATTTAAATTATGTGAAGTAGAGAACCCCACTAAGCAATTTTTCCAGGAAATGTCAGCGTTATTAGACTCCATATAACTTAGATAAAGGAGTATAATACATGCAGATTAATAATTTCTATTGGGACTGATAGTAAGACTTTTTTTGTCTCAGATTATCATAATTTCCAATTCTTAATGTGAAAGTCCATCTGTGTACTTCCAGAAGCACCATGAACCAAGGTCTAAGACAGGACAATGAAACTTTCACACTGAGTAATATCCATATAGAGGTGTATATATATATATATGAAAGTTGCCAGCATCAATAACAGGCACTAAAATTAGTTTGACTTTCAGATGAACCAGAACTTGTTTAAACAATCTCCATATTTGCAAGCAGGCAATGAAGAAAGATGAGAGATTAGTTCTGCCCCTAAATAAACAAGATGGAATAATGGGTCCATGAAGAATTACTGTCTACTTTTCAATATTAGCAGAGAACTCCATTTCTTATAGTGAAAAAATATGTAGATTGCTGTTGTGAGATCCTGGGGAGCCTCTGTGCCCCAGGTTGCAGCAGGTAATGTGGCATGGAGTGGAAAGCAACATGTCCCCTACGAGCTCTGCGGGCCGCAGTTNGGAAAAGGCAGGGGCGTGATGGGGTAAAACTTAACCTGAAAATCACCCTGCAGCAGATTGCAAATTTAGTAATCCCAAATTTTTCAAGCCTATGATACACTAATAGTTGTAAATGCAGATTATTTGACTATCCTGAATAGATGAATGAAAAGGTACACAATGACTCCAACTGGCAATCAGTTTAAAACTTCAAAAAGGAAGTCAGTGAGTAGTTACCATGAAGTTGAAGATCATAAGATAACTGACAATAATAGATCAGTAAAATTTAAAAACAATAGATATTGCATGAATAAAACAGTTGTAATTTAAAACCAAAAATAGACTTTAAAACCTACCTGTGCTGTAGGTTTGAATGAACCAGTCTATACACAGAGAGATCCTTCCCATAAAATCAGATTGTCCTTTAATGTTTCCTTTCAATGTCATATAAAACCACATCATAGTGGCTCTCGCTGAATGCATGGCTCTTTGCCATGGTAGTTCAGGAGCCACATCCTTTTGACAGTTGAAAAAATTTCTAGAGTATTCCCATTACATGTTCTTGAGTCTCTTAAGCTATATAACTTGTACATAACAGCACTCCCAATACAGCCATTGTCTTTCTCCTACTCTTTAGTACTGCGATCTGCTTTTTCTTCTATAGTATCTTTCCCACCTCTGCTGCCATGACTGCCTTTTACTACTGAATGCTCTTTTCTGGTATCTGTATCTGTACCTATAATCTCTTGTCTCTTTATGTCTTCTACTTCCTTCTTTCACAGCTGTGCCTCTAATTTAGAATTTTATTACTTTCAGTATGATTCCTCTGTTATTCCTCTCAGTCACAGCACTGAATGCTGACTACTGCCTCCAAAAAACACCAACCCTTGTCTATTCTCTTTTGTGTTTTCTCTCCATTTGCCCTTTTACTACACCACCCTGAATGTCATCATCTTCAAATTTAGGTTAAAAATCTTTCTATCCCCTGTAAAAAACATCTCTCTTCATTTTGAAGGGACTGCCTACCCTTATTAGCTCAGCATCCTCTAAATGATACTTGTTATTTCACTGGTTTTCATCCAAACTAATGCAACCAATTTCTGACACATATAATTTATATAATCACAAAAAAATCTTTATTTTCCATGCCCACAATCAAATAAAGCACAAATTTTAGTACATAACTCTTATGTAGTGATATGCTCCACTGAACATATTTTTGCAGACAGGGATGAACCTTTTTCACTCCAATAGTTCCCTCCAAATTAGTGTGTTGCTGGTTTTCCTAACCTTCAGCATAAAATGTCTTTACTTCTCCACTCCACTCCACTCCACTCAGCTTTGAGTCCAAAAACCTATGCCTCCTTCCACCCAGCTACTTTTCTTTGATCCTAATTCACGTGCTATGAAGACACATTGGCACAGTAATACATTAACCCCTTGGCTAATCCCTTTTTTGCCACATGCATAAGAAGGTCACATTTAAGCCCTTTTAATGTGTTTTCAAAAGCATTTAAAAACTCAATTATTTATATGGCATTTTATGAATTACACTAAGGCCTATTTGTGTCTGTAAAGTGCCATGTTCCTAGCTGTTACTCTGTAAATGAGCAGTAAGATAGAAATAGGAACAGCAAAAGAAATCAAACTTCAGGTGATTAAAAGTGAGAAGAGAAAAGCAATGTTATACAGCATAAACATTCACAACAAATCTACTTTTATGGACACTGTAAATAGGGAGTTTTGGAGGGTTGCTAAGAATTTGGTTTAGCTGGGACCAAACACATTTGATCTTGACTGCAGCTGTGTTCATGATCAAAATGGGAACAACTTCATATTGGAATGATGTTGCTGACTGTCTGACCAGAACTGTGACATGCTGTGTGATATGCCAAGGGAGAGCTGACAGCAAGGATGCTGTGATACTGGGACACATGGTTTACTATGTTGTATGTGGATTGGAAAAATATAATTTTGTGACCTGATGATATGACTGGATTTGTAGACCTGAATCAGCAACTGATTGATGGAGCGGTCTGTTTAGTGGCCCGTAGGAGAAGAAATAACCTTTGTTTTGGTTTTGAGGAGAACAACAGATCTGATTTGAAATGTCAAAAAGCCAGTCTGTAACAGCAGTACACTGGATTTAAACCTTTTTGGGCAAATATACACGACTGTGCCTTCACTCAAAAAATGGCACCCAACTTCAGCAACACTAGCTCTGATACATATGAAGACAAAGCTTTGTACACCTGAGATAAACAGCATTAAATCCCTAGAAGCAATGCAAAGGCAAGGGGCATCTTGTGGGAGGCAGAAAGCAAATGGTCATTTCAGAGAACTGATACAACAAGCAGAACTAAAAATAATTAATTAGGAGGGGAAAGGAAGTTTCTAAAAGAAAGGAGGGCTCATTCTGGAAGTTAAAAATAGTATCCTAAACTGTGGTAAGTAAGTTACAAAACCAAGGGAGGCAGTCCGCAAGGGAGTTTGAGTAACAACCCATGCTGTCATCAAAAGCTTACAATAGAATAATAGGTTTTCAAACATATCAGGAGGAGGTTTTCTGCTTGAATGTTCGCAGTCAAGAATATTAGTGTGCCAGTGTCATGGGTTTTTTGCTGGTTTTGTTTTTTGTGGTGGTGGTAGTTTTTTGTTTCTGAATAAGATGTGGAAAACTTGAGGAAGTTCCTACACCTGCAGTTTTCTTAATAAATGCCTCAGTAGAAAATCTGTCTCAAAATAAATGTCTGTAAAAAAATTATGTGAGAAATAGAGGAATAAAAAAAGATGAGTAGCAGAATTCCAGTACCAAACAATACCTGTTTCAAAGCTGAACTGATTAACTAAACCACTAATTGTAGTGTGCAACCTACTACTTAAAGCCTACTTAATTAAGGACTAGAGAGCAGTAAATGTGCCACTCATCTTTGAAACGTATTCCAGGGAGTGCCTGCAAACAGGTAAGTCTCAAGACTACATTGTTGGAATCTGTGGTATTTAGATGATTCTGAGATTGTAGAAAGTCTCTGTCTTTCAGCCCTGCAGCCAAAGAAGTTGTAATTCGTCTGTGCTGGTTTTCAAGGTTGTTTATTTTTCTTTATCTATAACATGTTCGCTCTGACTGACAGCAGGTCTGTCTTGCAGGTCGGAATGCTGCATTCTGCCTGCCTCTGGGCTGGTGTTTACATTTTATACCAAGGGTTAAGTGTACCTTATTTACAGTTACTTTNGACACTACAGCAAACCAGTTAGTGGATACTATAATAAAGAATAGAACATGTGTACAGATGGATAAATTGCTTGTAAGAGTCAGCCCACCCCTGGTAAATGGAAATAGTTTATGAAAAAATTATCAATGATTACGTTTGTAAAGGAGATCTGTTCAATATAGTCTACTCCAGTTTTCAAAGTTTCTGACACAATCTTCCACCAAAGCCTTGTAAAGAAACCAATCATGGTGGAAAAGAAAGAGTCGCAACACAGATAAATCTGGCTGAAGCACAAGAGTCAGTTTGCATGGTGCATGCCACAGAAATTCCACAAGGAGCCAAGTGTTTAACTTATTCACGTTTGCTGAGGAGAGGGTGAGTCAAATGTGAAATGAGAAAGTTTGCCGGTAATTCAACAAGTGGCAAAGTCAAGAACTGATACTGCAAACATCAAGAAGGCCCTTATGACTGAACTCCTGGGCATTTAGGGTGGTCAGTGAAACTCAACAGAAATGAAGTTATATATGCACAGGAATCTTAATTCTTACTGTACTGGTGAAGTGATGGGCTCTGAGTACATTATTACCAGTTATGCATGAAATCTTGAGGCCTTAAATAGGTCTGGGAAAATGTATGTTCAATGAGGACTAAAAATGGGAGGAAAAACTAAACAAATTCAAACTCAAAATAAAATTTTAAAAAACCAGCCTTGGGTTTAAGCATTTGTATTAAGAAGGAAAATAAGAATAATATACTAAGCAATGGATATAAATTCATGGCTTGCTCAGGTGTTGAAAACCATATGCATTTCTCATTTCATCCCTCTATCTTGTGGAAGAAAAAGATACAGTAAAATTGAACTAGGTACAAAAACAGATGGGATAAGCTAAGGCTGGAAAACACATGTCAGAGCCGGACATAAAAGAAGTCCACAAAATCTAGAGTAGTGTGGAATTAGAGAGAAGGATTCTACTTTTCAATCATCTCTTCCAACTAATGAGCTGGTGGGCCTCAAGCACAGAGAAGACCAACACATAAAAGCCAAAAAAATTGCTTCATGCAGATTGCAGTAAAGTTATCCATTGCTGAAGATGCTAAAAGTTTATGTGGACTCAAGTGGAGAATGGACAAGTTCATGGAAGAGAAATCCTTCATTAAGTAATAAATATATGGATGCTTCCTATGTTTACAGGAAGCTGTGAGCCAAAAGTTGTAGCAAACTGAATCAGAGAACATTCTGAGTTGGAAAGGACCCACGAAGATCATTAAATCCTACTCTTAAGTGAACAGCCTGTAGAGCGATCAAACCCACTGCCATGGCATTATTAGCACCATGCTCTGACCAACTGAACTAATGTCAGTGTCTGAGTGAATATCCAGGGATATTTTGATATGTCAACTGGCTTTTGAATGCTTGTTACACCAGAACATTCTTCACTGTAGTAATCAAAGATGAAGTTGAATAAACAGACTCAGTTTTTTAAAAGTCTGTTCATTCAGTAAACTACAAATGAGATAGTCTAAGTCCTCAGATTTCACAATAGTAATGTATCACTTAAGTTTACTATGCAATATTAATGATGGCATCTACAAATGTCTTCTTTATTTTAATACATGGAAAGTTACTAGTACCATCTACTGTGTCTGCTTAAGTCATCTAATTTAGGTTGAGTCAGAATATGTAAAATTAGTGCTACCTACATACAGGAGCAGAAGCGTTTCCAGACAGATCTAAATTAAATGCATAAAGAAAAAAAATCCATAAATATTCCCTCCAGTGTTACTTCTATTTTACCTAGTATTTGTCGTATATTATTGCTTTCCATTTCCACATATATATCTACTCAATTATTAATAAAAAAAAAAGTTTAGGATGAAGTATTGGCATTTTTAATGCCTTTTGTTGACATCTCCATTACAGATCTATCGCAAGGCTAAACAGATTCTGACAATGGCACTTTATGAGAGAAATAAATTGCCCTTCTGTAATTTTTTGCTTTTGAAGATATTGTTTCATAAGCTAACTTAATACATCAGCTTTAACAAAATCTTTGCTTCAAAAATACACATGAAACTCTACCTCTTACATGGTCTTTTCTTTTTCAATAACTTTGCAAATAGAAGAGTCTGCATCCTTCAGGATGTTCTGAGGCATATCAATGGCATCACCTACATGGCAGGTATCACATGAAATTACACAAATTATACTCTACTTGGCATCTGCCATGATTTCAGTTTAAAACAAAGTGCAGCTTCTCCCACATAGCATCCTGATTAAACAAATAAACTATGGCGCTGACTGCAAATGTACACACCAGAGTGTAAAAAATTAACAGATACATTGGCCAAATCTGTATTTAATTTTAATTAAATTTCATTCTGTAGCTCAATTAATCCACAACTCCAAATGTCAGCAGGGCTTAGGCAAATGGAATGACATCTGCTAGACTGCATGCTGACTGTAAAACCTTCACTGCATGCTAGAGCTCTGGAAAGGTACCAGGAGAAAAAGAAAAAAGAAATGTTCTCAATAAATATATATCAATGTGCAAAAGTCTAATTTCAACAGAACACATGAAAGTTACTTGATAGAAAACCTGGGAAAATTTCTTTATTTTACAACTCTGGCTAATAATAGTGCATAACTAAAACCGAATACAGTGTTGTCTATTAGTAATAACACACTTACAATGGAATTGGCTTGTTTTTAAGTAATCTACTATGAGATACCTTGTAGCATTCCTTGTAACTAAAAGAAATTATATTGTAAACACTCAGTGTTATTTCTAATATAGCTATGTATCTGCATAGAAGTATTATCCAGAAGTTTCTGCCCATGTTTGAGAGCTGTAGTAAGACATTATTTTTGTCACAGAGAAACTGATGCACATTTTTAACAGCATTAAAGTACTTCAATGGTGATCTGACATCTAAATATGCTTACAGTGCTAGCCACGTGACAGGTGCATTAGAAGAGAAGTTGGGGAATTTGAGGCAGGGAAAAAAAAAGACACTAACAGTGAAAGTAACTTCACAGATTTTCTGAGTCACATTGCCATATTGATATCTGTGTTAGTCCTTCATTTCTTTTTATTTCTTTTTTTCATTCTAAAAGATTGGCCCCATCCTAGCCATAATTTTGGACTGACTTTAAAGACAAATGACAGATAAAAACAGGTAGGGGTAAGGGATGAGGCCTCTATACCTCTGAGATAGGGAGAGGTTTCTGTAATAATGGTTGTGAGGTAAACAACTGATGATTGATATTACTACCCAGTTCAATGGACCATATTTAAAATACACAACCAAGGCAAAAAGCAAAAATGAAAGGAAAAGCCTGTATGCATTTCACAGTACTTTATGAATAAAAATGTATTAAGATGTCTCAATTTTCCAAATACTGACCACGGCTTTGATCAAAAAATAGAAAATAATGCTGAACTGCAGGATAATGGATGCTCTGTCACAAGATCTGATTCTGCAAATACTTAAATCAGTCACATAATGTGTTTACAGAACACAGCTTGTCATTTATTTTCCAATTTATCTGTAATTATTTCCTCCTCCTATTGATAACTAAGACACTGAGCATGCAAAAAGTGAAATAGAAGCTTCCATGTTTTTTCAAATTATCATGACAAGCCCTTCCAGCACTGTTAACTGTGGTTTGTAAAGCTCTTGCATATTTTTGATGGTTGTAAAATTATCAAGTGAAGCAAGGAATACATAAAACTATGTACTGAAAATTGAACTCCATTCATTGAACTCCTACTTTTTATTCAGGTGGGTAGATTATATGGCTTTAATAAAAGTGCTTACCTATAATGAGAATAAAAATTAAAAAAAAAAACCCAGAAGATGCAGACAGTTTCGAGGACTACATCCTGTCAAATAATCCAATTATTTCTATTCCTTTCACCTTTTTGCCCATTAATTTTGAGCTTATCTTATATCAAGTGCATTCAAGAGATTTATTTACATTTCAATCACTGAATTAAACAACTCTAAATATGATTATACTCAATTTTTATTATCATCATTATATAATTAACTAAAGTACTGTCTAATGTTCCTAAACCTACTTTTATCTTTCCTTTATTTTTGCTTTAGAAATGGCTGCTCTTGTTGTTACAGATAGCATTCCTCTAAAATATGAGCCTGCTTTAGAGCTAGTTGTATCTGTTGATACAATTCAACTTAGTTTTAACAAATTTAGGATTTCTGTCTAACAGAATAATCCAGAATGGCGTAACATTTCAAAAATATGGCTTCACCATACTTTATGTACCTGTTGGCAACAAAAGTTTTTATATTTATGGCTACATGCAAGGGTAATATCTTCAAACACTTTAAAGGTGTATCTTAGAAAAAATTATTAATATACCCTTAGATACAAACAATATATTCTTACAATTATGAATCTGTGCAAAGTATTTAACTATCAGGATTTTATCCTTGAGGCTATATGAAGACATAATTAACAGTTCACAGTATCCTCTATGGAATTTGAAAGATATGGACCCCAACATCACTGAAATCAATGTTGAAACAGCCATTCATGTCAAAAACACTATGGTTTGACCCCAGAATCTCTAAGTTTAACTTTCAGGTCTATATTAGTCTAATTCTACTGTCTGTAAATCTACCCCCTCATTCCCACTGACAATTTCAGACAATGGTATGTTCACTATTGAAATAACCGTGATCTGGGTTTTTTGAAGGAAATGAATGTGATGTCATGAAATTACCAGATGGAACAACTTTGAGCTGAGTGACCACAAATAAAAACAAATGTAATAGAAACACCTATCTTCAAATTTCATTCCAAGAAGATCAGGTGACTGTTTCCCTGAATATCCACAAATTTCCCACCCTAAGCACCTTAGTGTCACTGCATACTTACATCCAACTGGGATCCAAACTGCCCCCTCCCCACCACATATATCCATATTAAACATAAGGCTTCTATAAAAACACAGTGCTCAGGAACACTGATTTTATGGAGCACAGCATATGTCCCAGTACATGCACAAAATAAATGCACTACTGGAACAGTAGCTAAGATAGTTAACAAACCACTTTCACTTTTACTTTGCGTCACAACACTGCAGTATACATAAATTAACATGTTCAGTTATTCAGCCTCCTCTGTGACAGTCAGCAGATTGCTGACTAGTACTGTGCACCAAGTAGAATCTTCAGATGTGTGCCTAGTTGTTCTCTTCCTTAAGTAGGAAAATTGTGAGCCATCCAAGTGACAGGGAAACTTGGATCATATCCATCCTCATTGCTCCAGCCATCAGCAGATGTAAAGGAAGAACCTATTAAAGGCTACAAGATCTGCAGTGTCTATTCAAGTGAATACTCCCAGGTCTTCAACTTTTGATATCCAAAAAGCTGCTCCACCACATCTCCTGCTGTTGGTGTCACTGTAAAATTTCAGATAATGAGATAAGAGGTAAGGGGCTCACTTGGGTTCTTTATACACCAAGATGAGGAAATTAATTTTAATGCTACAAAGATGGGAGTACTGGTACAGAGAGCAACTAAACATTTCCAACTGCTCTACTGTCCTGGAATCTGGAATGGGAATCCTGTTATAAAGACTGCAAGTACAGAGCAGTTTCCTATGTTCCATTAGTGCAAAGGGGGCATGGGGTGCTAGATAAAGAGGGGGTTAGGAAAAATAAAATATAAATGAAAGCAAGATACTTCTCTGCAATAACTGCAACAAATAATATTGCTCAGGGGGAAAAAAAAAAGTGAATAAAAATGTTTCTGGAAAGAAGTGTGGTAGGTTCATCATCAATAATTCTGTGCTATCAAGGTCAAATTCCCAAACAGATTTTTGGTTTTACAGCATAATTCTACTTCCTAGTTCACAACTGATTAGAGAAGATGTAACTTGTGAACAACTACTAATGCTTATTGTTCCTTTTATTTATCCTTTAACTGTTATGTGTGGACAACGGAGCTCATGTAAACTAAAAAATATTATGGAAAATTAAAAACTTTTGCATTAAATGTTTTCCTATTTTTAGTCTTTTGTGAACTTGTCTTTTTTTAATGATAGAAAGGAATGATGGAGTTCATGGCTCCAGGTGCTTATTTTTCCTAGGTAAATGATGTTTAATATTCTGATTTTACTTTTTCAACAGAAAATAAAGTTCTCTAAAGTTATTTTGAATGCAATAATTTTATTTATAGATTTTGTAACAAACATATCTGGGAGAGCTACAGCTTGCTACTAGGCATGCA
>VXBC01006156.1:24908-38983 GCA_013399945.1 Ploceus nigricollis
TTGAGGAAATTGAAGTTGAGTATTCTCACAAAATTGTTTTCTTATATTCTAACATTTTCAAAGTTCCTTACACTACCTCTTCACATAGTATTGTGCAACAGGTTTCAGTTGAGTATTTGTCACCCTTATGTCATTCAGCTTTAAATCTGGGTAATAAATATCAACTACTGATACTAGATAGAATAATGAACATATTACTTCAGGAAAAAAAACTTTCATTTCTTTTTCAAAAATGAAGGATTGGCAGAATGAAAGTCTGGCAAAAACTGAGAATATACTAATTCAAGTTAACTGAGACTCACCGTTAACCTTCCCTTTTTCAAGCAAACTCCTAAAAAGCTTATTGAAAATCCAAAAGAAATTGATCTAATGAATAATGTTATAGGCTCAGAGCAAATGGGACAGGCTAGTGGCTCTGCTGTGTAATTTTCTGTACTGGTGGAGAGGGCTTGACATTCATATTAATCTCAGTATGTCTCAACAGAATTAATGCTATTCCCATAATTCATAAAACTATTGACTATAAATAATTATCCCTAAGAGAGCTTCATGAATTCCCAGTTAACTTACTAAAATGGAGTAATTTCTCAGTGTGCCTCTCCTCTATTACTAGACAATATACTAAGTTCCAGAACTTTCTGATCCTTCTCATTTCATGTATCACCCATTGAATGATTTGGGAGAAATATCACAGAAGGAAGGACCAGCAGTATATTGATGATGCTGCAGTGCTACCTATCCGTCACCACCCACAGCTATATCAATATTGTCTATCAGCCAGTCAACGGATGAAATCAGATCAGAAGTAGAGAGAGAGAGTGATCTGTGTGAATGACGGGAATGAAGAGCATGTCAGATATACAGAGAAAAAGCATTTCAAAGGATTCACAATGAACGTATAGTTTCCCTTGTTTTAGGGGAGACATACTTAATATTGGTCAATTCAACTCGTAGATTAGAATTCTGGCATTTTTCCCTGACACTAAGTTTCAACCATTACCAGTGCCTTCAGTTTCTTGTTGCTAGGAAACTTCTTCCAATCCGGGTGGATGATCATAACATCACAGGAAAATTCAGGTTGGAAGGGACATTAGGAGGTCTTTAGCTTAACCTCCTATTTAAAGCAGGGTCAGCCATGAGGTCAGACCAGGGCTATCCAAAAATGGCTGAATGAGTGATGTCCTAGCCTCATTACATCCACTCCGTGGCTGGACTATATGCAATAATTGGACACATTTTCATTCTAAAAACTGCCTAGTATAGTGCATTCTTTCTTAACAAGATGTGCATTCTTACCAGTAGGGCTTTTAGCTGGTGTATTCTTAAATATGAAAATCTCCACTTGCCACAGTGGCTTCCCCTAGAGTTGTGATGTTCAAAGTCTGTACAAATATTAAAAAGGTGTCAGCAGCTTACCTAAAAGACTGACTAAAGCCAGACAGGAGTCCTCTGACCTAAAGAAGCTCTAAGAAAAAGGAAAAAAATGCTTTGGCATAGTCTGAGACTGCAAAATGCCTTCCCACAGGAACTACAGATCACTACAAATCCCACCCCTGCAAGTATATGTTCTATTTTGTGATACGATATTGTTATAATTAATATGTGTATTTATATACACTTCTATATGTAACAAACAGTATCTACATCTATTGGTGCATACATTTTGCTCCGTATATTTGCAGAGTTTATAAAATTTTTAAACAAAAAATTCCCCAAACCATTAATTTAGGTATTCCACCAAACACACATTTGTAAAAGAATCAGGGAAGAAGCACACTTACTAGCGTCATAGACTAATGATACCAAACTAAAAGGCTGTGTTTTGCATTTCAAAGCCACGATCTTCATCATGTACCTTGATTTTTATTAACTTCCAGATAAAAGTCCACAGTCATTAGGAATAAAGATTTCAGAACTGAAACTTTGAAATACCTTGGCAGAAATGAAACAATTTCTATCAGATAACTATCAGATATTTAGAAACAGCAAAACTGGAACAGAAATGCACACTGAAATACTAGCTTTGCCCAACACTAGAGTCACTCAGACAAAGAAAAAACTGTTACTATGAAGAAATAAACTATATAACTTTTATCCTAAAATGTACTGGCTTTTTCTTTATGTATTTCAGTCTGCAGTCATGTGTTCTGAATAAGGAGTAAAATAATGTGAAAAATTAATGAATTCCTCAAGTACTGACAATACATGTAGTATGAAATTGAGACCCAGGTTAATCTGTTACCTATGCAACTGGTTTATTCACATATTGAATAAAATTACCAGTATAACATGTTCAGCATGTTTTACCAATTTCATGTAATTACCTGGTATGAATGATGACAATGAATTTTTAATTTATATTTTCTTTGTATTTTTATGTGTCCGTAATGATAGACTCTTTTGCAAAACAGACAGTGCAATAACTAAAATCACTTCTACCATTATTAAGCATTTCTGTTTTCTCTTCCTTAGAAGCCTCTTCACTCAACAAAAATTCTGTTTATTTCCAATTCTGACAATTAATCACCAAGGAAAATTTAATTTAAATTGTGGCTTATAAAGACTGAAAATAGCTCAAATATCTGCCAAGGATTTTTCATGTTAGCATGGAGGGAGAACTCAGAATAAGTAAAAATTAATCTGATGCCATCCATGGCTTTTTAATGTCTTATGTATTATAAAATGACAAATAACATTAAAAACCACATAACACATTTATTTAAGTTCTCATTTTCCTTATTATCATAAATCCCCCAAACTGATATTGATCTAACTATGAGATTCTCATTATTTTTTCCTGTGATGAAATAATTCCTATTTATAAAGACATGATAAGTATCTCAGAAGCTTTTGTAACCTGAGAGATCATATTGTAATAGAATATGAAGATTCTGTATGTTTTTTCTAGAAATCTACAACTAAACTCTAATTTATTTTCAAATACTATAGTTACACTACCACTTTTTCCACTTATCTAATTTTTATCAATTGTATATATTTGTTGTCTCTTCTGAATAAGAACACAGATTGACAGTACCTCATTTTATTTAACTGCTACTTTTCACGGATTTTATTTTTGATTTTAGGCATGACTCAGTGATCTCAATGCACATGCACTTTTAAAGAAATTATAGATGAAAAGTTTTACTACTGTTTTACTTAAATTCATACAGTTCCCTAGATCTTATGAAATCTTTCCCTCAGAAAGCATTCTATTACGGCTTTTCTGTGTGTCTGTTGGTTTAAGTCAAGGAAAAAAAATTCTCAGTAATCCCAAACTTTTTGTGAAGAAACAGTTTGAACTGTGAATACCTATATTGGGACACTATTTGGTTTTGGGACTGGACTGCTTTAATGGGTAGCTAGGAGGCATGACTTGCTCGTGCTGACATGATGCTAGAATAATGGGGAACTGGTGGGATGATTTTGTTGTGGTTTCTCAGTCAAAAACAAACTCTCCTCACATTTTCCACCTCCTCACTGTCTGTTCAGTTAAAGCTACTGGAAAAGCATCTCTTACTAATTGGTTATGATAATGTTACACAACATTTGCAGGGCTATTTCAGAATTGCAACCTTATTGTTACATCCCAACAGAATAAATTCATATTAAAATTTTACCTGGTTAGCACAGCCATGTTTACAGCAGCACATCAGCAAGCAATAAGGGCCAATTTTATCCTCACACAAAAAATTTGTATTTTTCTGAAGACTAATTGAATTATGGTGACTTAGCAGAATGACCAAAAACACCCAAAACAAAAAATCAAAAAAAACCTACCCACGCAACATTTTCCCTATACTACTGCATACTGACAGAAACAGGTTATGGATGTCTGATCTATCAGAATGATTTCTGGCACAGAAAAGATTAAAAATATAAGGACACTGTCTTCATTTTAAACTTCTCCTTTGAGATCTCTATAGCTTCAGTTAACAGATTTTCTCAAGACCTTTAAGCTCTGTTTTCAGGCTAATCAACAGTAAAACTGGCACATAGCTCATCAACTGAATAAAACATTTAATTGCACCTATGTAAAGGCACAGTTATTTTGATGTTACTTTAATACTTCTATATGGCTTTGGATGGGCCCTAATCTAACAAAGTAATGACAGTTTAGGTCGCTGTGCTAGAACCAGCTTTTAAACAAACTCTAACTTTCCTGGAGAATGATAAAAGGAATTGCCTGTAGTAGAGGTTGCAGTGCTGACTATACAATCCTTGTGGGACTTCAGGCAAACACACGCCAAAAAGTCTTTCTGAAGACCTATACATATACTGCATACTGCTTAAACAATTAATGAGTTAACACAATAACAAATATGTACTTGGATTACTGGTATTATTGCTAGAAGTATATTTAAATGCTCAGCGTGCATATTAAAAGGCTGCTTGCCTTTTTTTTTTTAGAAAGCCATAAAACAATTTGGAGTAGCAAGGGTGACCTCCAGTGTGCAATTAAGTTTATGTCATTACATCTTATATGTAATAAAATATTTCCCTGGCCTATTACTTTTGGTTATTTTCTTGGCCTATTACTTTTGGTTATCCTAAAAAGCAACCATTTACTTTCTTTCTTGTACACAACATAGAAATTCAAAACATTGCCTTCTGCTTTGAACTGTGATTTTCTCACAACATTCCGAGCTTCTCTGTATTATAGGGAACAGCATAAAAAATAACTGCCTAAACAGAAAAACTAGAAAATTTGCTTCTTGCTCCTGTCCAAACGCAGATTATCACAGTCTACACTTTTCTTCTAGAATAAGAGTAATTAAAACCAAATAATGTATTACAGAAGCTTTTGCATGCTAAGAATAGTGGAACATTACAGATCAATACTGCTACTACTGTGTACAAAATACCTCAGTTCACAATTCAACTCACGCGCATTTCACTGCAAACCTCAGCAAATTTGAAAATATTCAGAAATTCTAACAAGTCAAAACTATCACAAGAACTTATGGAAAAGATGTGTCCATGTCTCTCAGTAAGCTAATCATTAGGTACAGTGTCTAATATACTCCACAAATACCTATACTGAGCATGACCTATTCAAGAAAAAAGTTAAGCTCATGTCCCAAAAGCTAAATTCGTTATATTGATGAGTTGTGTCAGACGGATATCTTTGAATGAAACCCTTAGTCAAGGTGGTGTCTTTAAATTAAAATAAAACAGATGTCACCATTATGAATTCAAACCTAAGAACATTATTATTACATAACTTTTTATTTCCATCATCAATACACAATTTAGCTTTTGATGACTAATTTGGAGGTAGTTTTTCTAATAAACTATGGAGCATTTTTTTTAGCTAACTGCAAGGACACAAAACTTATAATTATGGGTGTCAAATGGGGCTACTATGTCAGAGCAAGTGCCATTTAGGGTCTGTCAGTGTTCCTTTTATACATCACTACTTTCAGAGGGTTAATAATGTGAAAGTTAAAATTTGGTTCAGGGCTGACTCCTGGCATACCGTGCAAAGTGTCACACTAGATCTGTTTTGGTTTTTGGTTTCTTTCTTTTTTTTAAATTAAATTATCAAGATTAGTAATTTTAACCCCTATCTACAGAGAAAGAAAGAGCTAGTTGAAGAATATACTTTTCTAAATAAAAATAATAAAAAGCATTTTATTGCTTTAAAAACTTGAATGCTGCATATGGATTATCAAAATATAGAAGAAAGACCTCCATTGCAACAATAATTCAAAAGAACGGCATTTCATTATTAAGGGTAGAGGAATTAAGGGTAGAGGCCTTTTGGTTTCATCAATAAGCAGATTACATATTTGCCCACAATCTTCATAATACTCTACTTTCTAATACTTTCTTTGGACTTCTTGTGCGCTCTTACAAGAGTTATAAAGTATCTTAACCCTCAGAAGAAGTAAGCAAATTCCTTTTTAGTATATATCCTACTCTTTATAATGTTTATAAAGTAGACAATCATAAAGCCAGAAACTGACTTTCTCTGCAGTAGCAAGAGGTGTGCCATCAACTCAAGGCAGCACTTGCACACAGTTGCCAACATCAACATGGCACGTTAGTGTCTGACACTAACACCGAGTACGCGCATTACCCACGGTGCACACTGAGCGCTCCATGGCTACAGCACACAGCAAACGGGTCACACACCAGGCTACTGCACTCTGGGGACACTCATTCAGTATAATCTATCAAGATTAGGAAAGGTTTAAACAGCAGCATACGAACAAATCTTTTCTTTCTTTCCAAGATGGAGAGACCTTCCAGCATCTTCATTATGAAATTATAAACTCATAATATTAATTTTAGTTCAAAGTAATGCTTTTCTGAGCACAATCAGGGCTAAAATATGTTAAAGTAACTAAAAATGTCTTTAAAGTAGCATAATTCATATCTATTTTTTATAACACCTATTTATAACAGGGACCATCATACATTTGAGGAAAAGATTTTCATCTTTCACAAAATACGGGTGTGACCTTGATGGAGTCTTAAACAATAAAATAATCCAGAAAAAGCAAGTACCTGTATTTATACTTTGTTTTTTACAATTCAGTATTGTTTATTTGGTAATAGGATTGATAATGCAAGAAAACATGTCTTTCTAGTGTCTTTACATGCTATATGTTTTTTGACCTACAGGTCTTAAAGTGTTCAATACTACAAAAAAAAGCTATAATCCAAAAAACACAGGATTATAATAATCCACTACGAATTTATATACTGGTTGCTTTACCTTCATTTTACTAGTTTCTTTACTTTGATAGACGCCATGCACCTACATATGTTCACAACATGAAAAAAAAGGAACTGCATTCAGTATGTCACATAATACTGAAATAATATGCAATACAGAAAATAATACTACTAATATTATGAAGTAATACATAATACAGCTAAAATTGAGCACTGGTTCAAGTAATTTTGAGTTGTTTTAGAGCAATAGTTATGAGATATGGGGATTTTAATTTAATTACACTTTAAACTTCAGATTTCCTGCTGCATTATCTTAGCACATGCAAAAATAAATGAAAAGCAAAAGGTTGCTCAAAAATTTTGTTGGAGGCATATGATATACTTATGCTACCAGTATATAAATACCCACAGCAATTTTTGTGCATCCATCTTTCAGACAAGAAACATTTTCTTTCTGAACTAAGTTTATGTCTACCCATTGACTTTAATACAACATTTTAGCAATCTTCAGGTTTTTTAAGTGAAGCCCTCCCCTCACCCTCTATCTGTGTATCAGGAGACCATTTTAATTCACTCACAAAATCTCAAAGGGACTGGTATGTATGGTAACATAGGAGCCAATATTGCAGCTATCAGTTTTCATACAGCCTGGCTGGACCTTTACATTAGAGCTGCCCCACACTGATTGTTCTTTCATTGCAGCTGTCAGCATTGCCTGACAGCATATTACAAAATACATGGCTACAAAGTCAGTATCAATCAGGACATGACCATACAGATAATAGTAGCAGACTATTGATAATAGACCTTAAATCAGATCATCATCTATGAGATTCTTAAAAGTCAGTAGCCTTGAGGGCCTTCCTGCTAAGTTCTATCTGCTGGAAAACTAACTTACAAAACACCTAAAAGCTTCATAGGAATATGTAATTAGCAACACTAAAAATAAGTTAACAAAGTCCTACTACTTTCTGCAAATCAAGGTGAGAATTAACAGAGATTTTCCCTAACTGTCTTCTAAATGATGTATGGTAGAAATAGTACACAATATCTGCCATTACACTAATGTTCTTTCCCACTCCACTGGAAACAACAGTTTTGTTGTGCTTTGAAACTCTCTCACTTCAAAAGCACTTCAAGTTGATATGGCCATTTAACAAGGAGAAGGGAAATGTGTATAGTTTAGCAGCACTCTTCACCAAACTGAAAGCACCATGTTAAAAACAAAAGGATCTAATTTGTCCTAGACATAAATAATAAAACAAAACAAGAGTTGCATGCAAATTTAGTAACATAAAATTTTAGGTGATAAACAGAATGGAGCCTGGCTTCTTGTTTAGTATTCCTTAGTTATCACCATAATTGCTGAATGTCTGTCATCACCAGGAGAAGAAAAAAGTGTCTCTCTCAGCTGTTCCCCTGCTTGTTTTGTTCACTGTATTCTTGTAAAGTGGGAGAAAATAAGTGTCATTTAATGAATAGTGCTATTCTTTGTCTGACAGCTTCATATCTGTTAGGTGTAGGAGGCCTAGTACTTTCCTTTCTGATAATGTTTTTGACAGTGTGCTAAATTCCTCCCCCAAAAGGCCGGTGTATATATTCTGCTAAAAGAGGCTTCATCTATCCTGAATGAATGCCCTCTTTTAACCCCCTTCAGCTTCTGTTCTTACATTAATTGAGCTGATCAGATTGAGCATATGAATTTGTCTTTGATGTATTCATATGTTTAGCTGATGCTGCTCGCGCTCCCATTGGCAAGCAGGCAGAGCTCTCAGACAAATAGGGCTGTTTCCATAGTAACAAGCAATAGCTAGGGATCGCTTGAAAAATATTTTTATTTCAAAATTCAAACTGGAAAATTCTCACTGGATATGGGTCTAGTTCTAAATGTGTCATATCTAATGATGGATGCAATTAGGAATCCCACCAATGTTTTAAATAATAAATTAGGCTAATTTTCTAGGCCGGGCATGATGACACAAAAATACTAGAAAGGCATCTCTCTTTTTTTATCCATGACAAAAGACTTATTAATTACTTTTATTTTTAGGATTTCAAAATTAATTGATTGGTGAAATAGTCACATAGATGCCTATGTGCTGTAGAAGAAAAGCCTAGAGGTAAACTCTTGTTTAAAAAAATACTTCAAGCTTCTTCGATATTTGGTTATTCCATGTAAAAGCAGGTGAAAAAAAATCATTCTACAAATGCTATAGCAGTTGGTAAATCTCAAAGGGTGAAAAATGCCCATAGCCATTTTTAATTACTGAGCATGAAAAAGGAAAGATGTTGAAAATAAGTTTTTTAGACCCTAACAATCTGAGAATGCCAGAATTTTAACTCTAGTAAAATATCATTTGAAATACAAGGGAACAAAAAAATTACGGGGGGTGGGGGGGGGTGGTGAAAAGGCCGGGAAGAAACAGAAAAAAAGAGGGGGAAAAGGGGAAAAAAAGGAGGTTGATGATTGTACTATGATGGTTTGTAATTAAAATACATATTTTGTATTAGTCTATCCTGAAAGTTTTTCCCTGAAAATTAGATGTCTGACACTGGCTTTTAATACACTGCCTGTCAATGTGCAGTAATAGAGTTTCAGGGTTCTGCTTCAACATACTATTATACTACACTGAAATCCATTGATATTATCATCTTGCTGCTTCCAATTAGACATGCTCCATCTTGAGGGGTCAATCATTCATATCTCAGCATTCAGAAAAATTCAGTTAAATATTAAAAATTTGACAATTCCCTGAGAAACAAGGTTATGTTTTAAGTACTTCACTTGAAATCTACAGCGTATCTGCAGTTGTCATAAGGGGAAAACAGTTTTAAGGAGTATAGGGGTCACAATCACATAGAACTAGTCACAATGTAGTGAAGAAAAACTTAAAATCCTCCACTATATTAATTCTAAGACTCTTATGTAAGGATTTACATTCTTAAGATGCTGCTTATTAGAAAAGGGAAAACCCCTTTTCGGAATCCCCACTTTTCTGTCCTCTGCTAGTTTTACAGTTAAGGAAATCCGTAAGTTCTAATGTGTACTACATTTTCAAAGACATTTTTTACAATACTTCAAATTTTAAAAGAGAAAAAAAATTTAAATCATACTTAGTCACCCAAGAGGAAATCATAGCTTTACTTAAATTTGATCATGGTCTTTGTTAGACTCGCACTTGCAGTCTGGGAATATCTTTTATTAAATCAAGGGAAAACAAAGTCTGAGACCATTATGAAATCCCATTTAAGAGGAAAGCATACTGCTTTACCAGTTTGTTGTCTTCTAATCTTGTGAGATTACAAAATTGGGCTCTGGATTTACTTCAGCTAATGCATTTTCAGCTCTTAAGATACATTCCTAATGTTGCTATTTTTTATTTTATTGCCTAAAAAAGAGACAAAAATTACATGATAAATCACTTTGTTCAATTTAATAAAGTGGTGCCTGTTTTAGAAATTTCTAGCATTATACTTCTGATCATGGTCGATTTAATATTTTTAACTATTACACATAGAAATGTCTAGCCTGTTGATAGTTTTGAGCTACAAATTCTACATTTTTTATAAAATAAGGATTGCTTTATCTCAGAAAAAAAATGTTTTGTACAACATCATGTACTGCGAGGCAACAGCTGACATGGTCTTCCAATGTATGATCTTTCCAAGCACCTCTTTATCAGAAATAATCCCGTATGAAAGCAATTTTTGGTCAATGTAAACACTAATAATCGTTAACAAAATAGAAGATACAATGTAATTTATTTTACCACTAGTAGCATTCATCAAATTGGAGGATGTAGTCATATGACTGGACGATGATCAGAGCATCACTTGGCTGGACACAGCCTTCAGGTTGACCAAAGAGATGTGTGGACCTGTGTATCATGGGACTGGGGCACACATCCCATCAAGTAAAGCAAAGGGGGATCTGCATTCCCCCAAGTCTCGTTATAAACGTAACTTGAGATTTAGGAATGGTGTCCCCAGTGAGACTCTCCCAAACACACAGCTCTCTCTCACTTCCCCTTTTTCCCCTGCACATCCCCACCGCAACAGGATGGAGAGAACTGAAGGCACAAACAGCAAAGATCATGGGTTGAGGTAAGAAAAATTTGCTGAAAACAGAAATGAGGTAAGAAAACAAACAGCAGCAGTAACAAAAATGACAGAAGGTATAAGAAAAGATACGGTTCACATGCACAAAACACTCCTTCATAATAGACAATATGAGACGGGTCCCTCTGCCATGCTTTCTTGACTGGAAGGAACCCCTTCTTCCCAGAAGACAGTCCCTTTCCTCTGCCCCCAGCAATAAAGTAAGGTGGTACAGAATAACTTCCAGGTCCCAGCCATGCCCCCTCCCAGTTACAGCAAAAATTAACCCTGTCCCAGCTGGAACCAGGACAACATAGCATCACTGTCCTTAACAATCTTAGATCAATAGATTTATCTTGTCATGGTACAAAATACAACAGTAACATTGCTAGCACATGAGACCAGATCTGAAAAAGCACATGAAGCTGTAATTTATTTAATGAATACAGGACTGCATATGTATTTTTTAAGTCTGAATCAGATCCTCTTCCTTTAGCAGAAAATTAATCCCTCAGTAGGGGAATACCTTACAGCAGTCAAAAGAAATGTTCAAAAATACATTATGCTAACTATTAGCAGCAATAATTCATTATACTTTAAAGGTATTTTAAATAGGATGGAAAATTACAGGCTTATTCTGTAGCAATGAAATCAATGTGCACCCTACAAAAAAATAGTGGATGTAGATGTAGGCTATTCTAAACCCAAAGTTTAGAATTTGGTTTAATTTAGCAGATACAAAAAATATTTAAATCACAATAAAAGTCAAAATAAACACAGTATGTACACAACAGAGGATCTGATACTTTGAAAAAAATGTTAGTCACTGGATAGATGGAGGAAATTAGATTTTAGATTGTAAAATATTATGAGATGTGGTGATGATTCTCTTTTCAGGGTTTAATTTCTCTAATTTTACACTGGTGTTTTGCTTTAAGTCAGCTCCTTCTTGAACTTTTTGACTGAAAAAAATCCATAACTATTAAAAATAGTAGAAGATATTACCATAGCTGTTTATCGTGAAATATAACTACATAGATAAAAGCACAATGTACATTTTTCCAAAATTATTTTGTGAAGGTTAGAACATCCTTTAAAAGCTGCTATAACTTTTACCTTAAACATGACCTTGTACTAACACTACACAGCCTATCCTATTTTTAGAAAATTCATCTCAACCAAAGATTTGTGGATTTTCTAAGAGGGACTTTGGACAAGAGCTGTGGTCATAATCTTGTTACAATGGAATAAAAGAACCATTCACTATTAAAATGAATCCAAATCAATATTCAGTACTAAAATGAAAACCAATGGAAACAACTGCCCTTCACGAAGAGTAATCAGTGAAGAACTCAAATCCATAATTTAAATTCACTTAAACAATATTTCACAATTCACTGAGTTAGGAAAGAAATTAAATGATACTGAATTCAGGTTGCTGACTATACAGTCCTCTTTAAGGCCCTTTTAAGCATTAATAGGTTATAAAAAGTAAAAACAGACATTCACTTGGTAAAACAGAGTATAATGTGAGGCTGAAGGTACTCCAGTGAGCCACTGATTTCTAATGATGCATAGAGAAAATCAATGAATTAATTAATTCTTTGATGCCATAAATAAAAGATTCAAAATTGCCATATTCATTAGAAGATCACAGAAGTACAGGAGATATAATTCTTAGATGATGACCCTGTAAACTGCTAATCTGCATAGAATAGCACTGGATTTTTTTCAGCACACATTTACACTCAATTGTATTTTTTCCAATCAGGAAAAAAAATCCCAAGAAGCGCATTCCGAGTCTGCTTGACCCACATTTAAACTTGGATGTTGCTGCTTATTCCAAACATAGTTAAAAGTATGCCGGAATGAGCAAGCAGAAGGGATGGGCAAAATAAAATTACTGGAATTAAAACCATATTTTATTATACAGTATTTGCAGTTCAGCGCAATGACACCTTCATACAATTTACTTAGCACTTACTTTACCTTTTTATGATAACTTTCTAACTTTCTTAGGGTAAAAACTTGGAGTAAACCAGTCAGTTAGGTCCAGATATTTCTCTTAAACCTTGAAAAAGTGTTGAGATCCCCAATTTAGAAACACATTTTTTCCATTGATTAAACACACTGAAGTTACATGTCTGAGCTTTAATCCAGAAAACACATCAACATAATTAAATACATGTTTTAGGCTAACTATCTGCTTTACAGTTTTTTGGAATTGTCTTACTCAAGCCCTCAGNNCTCAGGGGCTAATTAAGTTTTTCCTTACCATTTCTTAAACTCTCATCCATTTTATGATATGGATTCTTATAAACTACAATGTAACATTTTAAAATCTTAGGCTATAAATAGGCCATGTTCCAAACAATATTTTAAAAATAGACCGCGTAACAAACATATGGTTTTATCTTTACATCAAACATTTACTTCCTCAAAGTATTTCAAGCCAAAGGGAATTTTCATTCTAGCAGACTATGCAATAAGCTGTGTAGAGTATAGACACACTTTGCACTCCAGCTGTAGCAGTAAAATTACTGAAACTGTAGTTCCCTTAATATTTAAATAATATATTAAAATTTAATTTTCAGCACCTGGAAGAATCTGTTTGTGTGCCAGCAAATGATGTAGTTGGGCCTGGAGCTGCTATACATATGGGATTCAAAAACAACCTATCACAAATAATTACTAAGAGCAGCTGTACTCACAACACTAGTAATTTAAAAATCAGGTCAAAGTTTCCTCAATTCTTTTTCCATTTTCAATGATTTCTGCAAAACAGTTCTGTAGTTTTTATATCTTTGTCTTGTTTTTTGTATGTTAAAATTTTTTTAATTGCTGATTGTTACAAGGGCAATATCTGAGATTTTTAGCTTTCCTGATATTCCAGGCATTTAACAGTTGAAGGTTTCAAGACAGATTATAAAAACATGCAATGTTCATTTTCCAATACATCTTTCAAGATTTTTATAGGACAGAAAGTAAATAGTATAATATGAAAATGCATTCGCTGATATAAAACATACATGCGTTACATGCATATACAGATGGTACTAAGTATAATTCAACATACACAAACATATATATATATATATGCTTTTTAAAAACAGGATATATCATATGGCTGACAAAAAGAAAAAAGATTACTTGTATAGTAGGCTTTAATTTATTTTTAAGTTGTTAGTTTTAAGGTGAAAAGTTTTTATTTTAAAAGCATTTTCCAAATTATCTTTTTTCAGAACCACTTCATTTTTAACTGATTTCCAGAAGTTGCTTTCTAGCAACCACTA